>PVKU01000017.1:737310-854574 GCA_004027475.1 Anoura caudifer
GGGGGGGGGGTGCCACTGGTGGGTAAGACGGGTAACAGAAGCCTGGGCATAGGAAATCACAAACTTGGCATTTGCAAGGATGGCGCAGAGGGCATTCCAGGCGGAGGAAGCGGCCGAGGCGAGCAGCTGCGCGGCACAGGGCATGCGTGGACGTTAGCAGGCCATCTGGATGGCTAAAGCTCAGGGTGCTCGGAGGTCTGCAAGGAGGTGTTTGAAAGGTGGCTTTTCATCGTGCACGCATGTGTGTGTGTGCTTTCTCTGCCACAGACCCCCCATTAATGCTCTGGTATTTGTTTGCTCAGTTCCAGCCCTCCCCACCCCCCTGCTGCCTCACTGCCCCCCATTCACCAGTCTGTTCTCTCTCCCTCTCCCGGGGGCTCCATGGGTCACTGAAACCGAAACAAGCCCCTGCTCTGATCGTTAAACCAGATGCCCAGGCCCCATCCCGCCTGGGCCCCATCCCAGGTCAGAGCGAGCAGCGGAGCTGCTGGGGAGGCCCCGCCCGGCAGCATCAGACCGTGGGGGGCCTTGGGTCCCCAGGGGGACAGGGCCAGACGAGGGGAAACCCAATCCCTGACACATGGAGATCATTTGCAGGAGGAACAAAATCCGTGACCGGCTCCAAACGGACACAGAGGGGAGGAAGGGAAGCTGGTCTGGGCTGAAGCAAACCCTGGGCCGGTCAGTTCCAGAGCAGGTTCTGAGGCTGGCTCAGCCACAGCTACCCTGGAGACCAGGGTGAGTCTCTTACCCTCTCAGGGCCTCCGGGTCCAACTCTGCAATACGGTGACGACTGAAAGAGACGGTTCTGACCCTGTGCTCAGCACACAGTCAGCCCTCAGCAAACGGAGTTTAGTATAGATGAGGCAACTGAGGCCCAGAGAGTTATGTCGTTTGCCAAAGGGCACATAGCAAGTCAGCATAGGAGCAGGGCAGGAATGTCTCCAAGGCTCTGGGAAAGTGGTGCATCCACAGGGCGGGGTCAGAGGCGGCTGGCCATCATTTGCCAAACTGGGCACAGTGTGACATTTGTCTCACTGGAAGCCCAAGGACCCCCGGAGGGTTCCCACTTGTTTTGTTTGGTTTCTAACAGCTTTCTTGCAAAATAACTCCCATACTACAGAATTCACCCATTTAAAGTGTGAATTCAGTGGGTTTGGATATATGATTAATTTTTTAATTGTGGTAAAATACATATAATATAAAATTTCCCACTTTAAACATTCTAAGTGGGCAATTAAGTAGCATTAAGTACATTCATCATGTCATGATGTCATGCAGCCCTCACCACTATCTATTTCCAGATTTTTCCATCACCCTGAACAGAAACTTGGCATCGTTAAGGAACAACCCCATGCTCCCCTCACCCCAGCCCCTGTGGCCTTCTCTTCTGCTTTCTGTCTCTGTGAATTTGCCTGCTGTAGATATTCCATAAAGGTGGACTCACACGATATTGGTCTTTTTGCGTCTGGCTGCTTCCACTTAACACTCCCAGGGTTCATCCCTGTCGTGGCGTGTCAGCGCTTCATTCCTTTTTGTGGCTGAGTAATGCTCCACCATGTGAATAGACCACGTTTTGCTTCTCTGTTCATCTGTGAGGGGCACTTGGGCTGTGGCTGCCTTTTGGCTGCTGTGAGTAGTGCTGTTGGGAACACGGGTGTAGAAGTGTCCCTTCAAGTCCCTGCTAACGGTTACTGTGGGCCTACACCTAGGGGTGGAATCTCTGAGGCACAGGGTAACTCTACGTTCAGCTCTTTGAGGAACTGCCGAACTGCAGCTGCACCTAGAGCCCGCAGTCCCCTGGCTCAGAGCTTGTTCTGTGTGAAGGTGGAGGGACTGGGGCCCAGGGCTGGTCACCTCCTACCTGGACCTTCCCAGGAGACCCCTTTTCACCCCCTAGCTCTCTCTCAGCTCCTCCATCTGGCAGATTGCTTCCAAACTCTTGGCAGAGCGCATGGCTCTCTGGATAAAACCCTCCAGCTGGGTCTCCTCTGTGGAGCCCTCTTTGACTCCAGGGGGCATGGGGATCTCCCTTGGGGTCCCTCTACTCTCTGCCCACCCACCATAGCACTTACCTCATGTGCCAGGCTTTTTACTGACTCATCTGTCCTCCTACTCATCAGAGAGAACCTTGAGGTTAGAGATTGTGTCTAATTTATGTGTTCGTGTGGGCCTGAGCATACAAGGTACTCAATAAACAAGTATATTTCATAGATGAAGAAATGAGTCCCAGAGAAGGAAACTAGCCTGCCTGACCACATGGAGCTGGGAAGCGAGGGCCACCTGAAACAGGTCTGTTTAACTCAATAAGACAGTGGGTATCGAGGGCCTGGCAGATAATAGGCATTCACAACACACTGAGCACCAGTTTTCTTCCCTAGTTGTAACCCTGGGGAGTCTAAACACCCCTGGGAACAGCCCAAGCCCTACCTATAACTTGCTGTGTGACCCCGAGCAAGGCTATTGGGCTCTCGGGGCCTCCTTTCCCATCTATCCTCTGCGGGCTGGAATCCGAGGCTACTCCAGCCCCCACCATCCCCCACAGCTGGGCCCCTTGGCAGGCCCCTCCTGCCCACAGGTAATTAGAGGAAAGCAGTAGGGGTCGAGGGCAGGGGGAAGCCCCAGCAGGCAGCTCCTTCCTCTGAGAGGGGCTCCTCATTGCTGCCTGCCCAGCCCCTGCTGTGGGGACAAAAGGCCTTGTAGACGTTCAAAGCAAGGCGCTGGGCGGGAGGCCAGCGTGGGCGGTCACAGAGATGGCCACGGGGCTCGTGGCGGGGATGGCTGGCGACTGGAAGCTGTCCCCATCCATCAGTCAGCCGTGACAGCTCCCAGGGCCCCGCAGCCCCCCGCGGCCGGGCCAGCTGACCATCAGGGCTGCAGCAGGCCCTCCCTCCCCCGCCTGGTGGCTCCAGCCTGATGACCTGAATAATGGAGCTTCCTTGAACATCCAGCCATAGTGACAGACACATCTCTGATCATGCCTCTCGCACTCCTCCACCAAGCTTTGTCTTCTCAGCCATGTCCCCAGCCACCAGCCCACGATGCGTAGAGAGAGATGTGACACAGGTCATCCTCATTGTGATAGGATGGCAGCGCCTGGGGCAGAGTGGCCCAGGGCCTAGCAGACCAGGCGATGATGGGAGTTTGGCCTTGCCTACTGCCAACCCTCCTTGTGACACTGGGCAAGCCTTGATTTGTCTCTGGGCCTCCACTTCCCATTTTGTGAAATGAAGTGTCATCTCTGAACTCTGATGTGTGGATTCTGTGATGCTCAAGGGTCTGGAAAGACACATGAAGGCTGTGGTAACAGAGGTGGGCAGACCTGGTTTCAAATTCCCTCTCTACTTGCCTTTGATGGGTGACCCTAGACAAGTTACTTAATGTCTCTGAGCTACCTCTCCTCCTTGTGTGGAAAAGGAGGACCATCCCCCCACTTCTAGAGATAAGTGTGAATGTGAACCAAGACCATATCTATGAAGCACTCAGCCCAGAGCCTGGCATGGGCTCTGTGGAAGCATTACTTATTGAGCATCTACTGTATGCCATCACAGCACTAAGCACTAGGGATATAGAGATGAACAGGATGGAGGACCTGCCCCAGTGGAGCTCACAGGCATTAAACCATCACCCAAATGACTAAGTTAATTATATGTGTAGTGAACACTGGGAAAGACAGAGTAAAGGGTCCAAGAAGGGTCCTGAGAAACAGCACTGAAGATGAGACTAGAAGAGCATTCTGGGCAGAAGGAACAGCTGGCATGAATGCTCAGAGTTAGGACCAAGCCAGGGGTGTTCAAGGGATATGACGGAGGCCAGTCTGGATGGAGCAGAGTGATGTAGGGAAAGGAACCAGGCAGTATAGGGCAGTGGTTAAGCTCAGAGGATCAGAGTTTTGTGTTTGGCTGTGTGGCCTTGAGGAAACTGCTCAGCCTCTCTGGTCTCTGTTACGTGAGATCAATGCTGTGAGCTCCCTCGTAGAGCGTGACATTGGAGTTGGATGTGCTGAGAACAGCCCTAGATGAAGTTAGCCCTTCGGACTCAGGAGCTTTTTCTACCATCCTCATCCTTGCCGTCATGCAGGATGTTAAGTTGTTTGACAGGTATTATTGGCTTTCTATTGCCAGGTGATTTTTATTGAGGAAACACTAAATAAAAATGGGGTGTTGACTGATACAAGAAAGTTCCTCCAGCTTGGGTGGTAAGAGAAAAAAAAATTGGAAACCACCAAAATGCCCATCACCAGGAGGATGACTCGATGAGCAGTGACATATTCATACTGCGGAATTGTCTATTGTGGTGACACTGTGGCAACTGGAGCGTCACGTATCAACAAGGATCAGTCTCAAACGAGGACGGGGAGCCAAGAAAGCAATCATGGAATACGCATATGCGACACTTGCGCTAGTAGACAGTTTGGGGGCGTGTCGCGCTGTGCTGTACACCATTTGTAGCGACGCACGCAGACGGTGGGAGTGAGGACCAGGCGTGGGCAGGATCAGAACCAGCTCGGGACGGCAGTTCCCTCCGGGGAACTGATGCTCCCAGTCAGTCTCCTCTGCTTGGTTTTGATCATCATCCTACAGGTTCTATATGTCGACCTATTTGGTTTATCGTTGGTCTTCCTTCTACCAGAACGTAAGCTCCATGAGGTCAGGGGTCCTGGCCTGATTAGTTCTATGGATCCCCAGTGCCTAGAACAGTCCTTGGCACACAGTATCGGGCTGGCCAAAAAGTTTGTTTGGTTCTTTCCTGTAAGATGGCTCTGGAAAACACTTAGTTGTCTTCAACTTCATTCGGAACCATTTTCTTAGATCGTATTGTGACAGCTGCCATATCAAAGTGCATTTTTAAAAACTCATCAAAATCAGTGAACTTTTGTGTAGTTATTTTAATATTGACAATGGAAGAAAATACACAGCACTTTTGGCATATTGTACTTTATTATTTCAAGAAAGGTAAAAATGCAACTGAAATGCAAAAAAAAAGATTTGTGCAGTGTCTAGAGAAGGTGCTGTGACTGATTGAACGTGTCGAAAGAGGTTTGCGAAGTTTTGTGCAGAGATTTCTCATTGGATGATGCTCCATGGTCAGGTGGACCAGTTGAAGTTGCTAGAGATCAAATCGAGACATTAATTGAGAACAATCAACATTCTACCACGCAGGAGGTAGCTGACATACTCAAAATATCCAAATCAATAAAGTTATCAGTGAAAATGAAACATGTATCTTTTATTTTACAGAAAAAAAACTAAAAGGATTTTTTGGGCCAACCCAATAGTTCTCAATAAATACTTGTTAAACAGAGATGGTGATGACAGAGCGCTGGGGTATTGAAAACTGGTGGAGCTAACCCCAAGGAGTCCTTTCTCTGTGCTTCGACAATCCTATGATCTTGATGTTCTATTGTTGTCCAAGATTCAACGAACCTGGATTCCGAGTTCCAGGGTGTTTAGATCCCAGCGTTCTTGACTCTGTGGTTCTCTGACACCATTGTTCTCTGTTTCTAAGGCCTTCTGCAGCTCAGCTATGATGTGCCAGCCTAAGATTCTAAGAATGTGGCTGTCACTGTGTGATGCTGTGGGGCAGCCAGGATCAAGACTGCAGAAGCAGGCTCTCCTGCTGGTGCTAGGAGAGCAAGAACACAAGGGGGGGGGGAGGGAGAGAGGGAGAAATGAGAGAGAGAGAGACAAAAGAATCAAAGAATGGGAATTGAGAAAACAGAAGATGTTGGAGGGAAAAGTAAGAAAATCAAGAAAGAAGGGAGTGAGGAGGAGAGACAGAAAGGTGAGAGAGAGGTAAAGAGACCCAGAGAAAGAGTGAGGCCCACATCCACACAACCTGGCCCCTCATGAGCCTGCCCCTCCTCTCTTTGCCTGGGGCAGGGGAACAGGCTGCCCACCCCTGCCCCATTGGCTGTGGGTCACCTGAGTACGGGCACCTCCCTCTCCTTTGACAGTCATTTGACAGTCATGGTGTGACATGACCTCTAGAAATTAACTTGCTGTGGGGAGAGGAGGTGGGAGTGCTAAGCACGTGGGCTAGGAAAAGAGTATCTGCCTGTTTTTCAAATCCAGATGCTGACGCCAGTGCTTCTGAGGGAAACACTGGCCGAGCCCCTCCCTTGTGCCGGGCGCATCTCAGGGACCATGCACACCTCACCTCGTGTGCTCTTCACAGCAGTTCTATCAGGTAGGTACGTTTGTCTCATTCTGAAGCAAAGAGAACTGAGGTACAGCAAGGTTCTCTGTCTTGGCTGGGCCAGTAAAAAGCTTAATAAAGATTAGGTGGGCCCTGGCTGGTGTGGCTCAGTGGATTGAGCGCTGGCCCGGGAATCAAAGGGTTGCTGGTTTGATTCCCAGTCAGGGCACATGCCTGGGTTGCAGGCCAGGTCCCCAGTGGGGAGGGGGTGCATGAGAGGCAACCACACATTGATGTTTCTTTCCTTCTCTTTCTCCTTCCCTTCCCCTCTCTCTAAAATAAATAAATAAATAAAATCTTAGGAAAAAAAGTTTGGATGGATGGATGGACAGTCGGACAAAAGGATAAATCGAAGAAAAAGAGAGAGGGTGGATAGTTTAATGAATGACCACATGGCAAACAGCCCATTCTAGTAGAAAGATGCCTTTCTCTTCATTCCAAATCATTCCGACCATCCACCACCTCCTTCATCCCAATCCTTTCCCAGACATGTCCTATATAACTTAATATCAAGATAGTGATAAGAAAGAACCATAACAAATAAAGCAAGGACAAAGCTTCAAATACTGGTGACACCTGCCAGAGAAGAAGAACCCAATCCTGAGAACATAAAGATGAATGAACAGTTTATGCAGTGCCCTGAGGTAGGAACCTCATCGAACTTGGCATGTTGAAGAAGGAGAACTAAGGGCAAAGAGGCTGAGGCCTTGTGAGCCAGGGAAGGAGGAAGGCATCACAGGCACAGTTTGCGTTTGATTTTAAAAGCCACAGGTTTTGCACAAAGGCCTGACATGACCACTTACACTGCCAGGACCACCGATGTTCCCAGGAGAAGAGACGGTGGTGGGAGTGAGAGGGTGCCAGGTGAGACAGGGTGGTGAGAGGCAGAGGGGGCAGAGGTGGGTTTAGATGCATTTGGAGGCAGAATTGTCATGTCTTGGAGACAGGTGACATGTACAGAGTGAGCCAATGGGAGGAAGCAGAGGTGACTCCTGAGTTTCTACATTTAGGTTGTGAGATCATGGCAGGAACATGTACGGATCTGGAAAAGACTGGCTGAAGTTTTTGGTGGGGAGATCAAGAATTCTACTTATTCATGTAAAAATATGTATGGAGTGCCTACTATGTGCCTGGCACTGTGCTGGACTCACAAAGAATGCAGCAACTCCCCCACCTCCCAGCCACCCAGCACGGCATGTACCCGGCCAGGTTCCCCAGAGCTCACCAAATCCCCTAGGAGTGACAGGACCAAGTGTCCCGGGGTGTCATGTTCTCCCTCCGCCTCCCCCTGGGGACCAGCTGGCTCCCAGGGAGCAGGAGACCTCCTTGAGTGGCCGTGTGCCCCGGGTGCTAATCCCTCCTGCTCCCCTCCCAGACAGGCACACACAGGACTCGCATGACGGTGGCCCCTGTCACACCTGGGGTTCACACCCGGGCTCCACGCCCTCACAGGAGAGAGAACAGCTCCCAGCTGTCCCGGGCCAGCTGAATGACCTTGGGCAGGCCACATTCCAGAAATCATCACCCCTGGAAAGTGTCATCCACTGGACCAGCATTCACATGGCATTTTCTATGTATCAGGCTTTGAGGAGACAAAAAGACCCCTCAGGGACCCCTGCCACCACCCCCATACTCCCCTCTCAGTAACAGATGAATCAACAAAGATTTCTAGAGCTAGGGATTCTGGGGGAGCTCAAGAGAAGACATAGTTGACCACAGATCACAGATGCCCTCCTCTTCATCTTCATGCCGCTCTCTTTATACAAATAAATCCCATTGGATAGGTGGGAAAATTGAGGCCCACAGAGCCAAAGGGGCTTGAACAGGTGGTGCAGAGAGTCTGAAGTCAGCTAGGTCTCAAACCTGCATCTTAGGACCTCTAGCTGAGTGCTCCCGTCCTGGCACTAGCTGCATCTGACCAAAAGAAAGGCAAGGGGCTAGGTGGCCCGCAGGCCCTTGGAAAAGAAATGGGATGTGTTTGTGGGGAGTCTGAAGGAGCTTGAGGGTCTCTTGCCTCCTCTGATCCCCCTTCTTCTCATTCCAATTCTATCCCTTCCAAAAAGGTTCTGAGAGATCCCTAGATCCCTTATAGGAGCCAGGGTTGAACAGATAAATCAGCCAGGGTTACACAAGGCTTTTCATGTTGCTAAATTTGAAATTGCAATGTGAACCTGGGGACAGAGTGAAAACACTTGGGCGAAGGACTGGGGTCAAATGGAGAGCTTCGGACATCTCCCCAGGCCCTCTGAGTACTGCAGAGGGAAGCAGTTCCCAGGTGGGCCCAGGGACAAGCTCCCAAAGCCAGCCTTGCAGATAGCAGGAGAGTTATCAGCCATGCAAAGAAAGGGCTTGCCAGCCCGCCCTGGTCATGTGAGCCACTCTGGTTCCTGGGGGGCAGGGGTGGGGGTGGGGGTACATTGCTCCTGATTCCAGAATAGAAGGACAGGGAGAGGGGGAGAGAGGGGGAGAGAAAGAGAGAGAGCAAGCGAGCCTCTTCAGCAGCCCTTGAGGCAAGTAGTAATACTTCCTGCAGAGGAGCAAGTTCTATTTCCCTACAAACCCTTGACACAGATTAAGGTATTAATCAAGTTACTGAATATTGATATGAAACATTCCAAAAAAGGTCAAATCCATACTTACAAGTGTCTCTTGTCTACTGGGCTCAGCTTTCTCATCAGGAATGCATATTTCACAGGCAACACACACGGGTCCAAGCATGCCCATGTGAGCCTGCACACGTGTGTACAGGCACTTGCCCATGTAGGCATGCATGAACATGCACATGCGATGAGCACAACATATGTGTCCACTCACACACACACACACAGACGCTGTCATCATCATAGCTAACTCAGAGATTCCTATGGACTAAATGCCGTTCTCCATGTGTTACTCATTCAGTTCTCACCACAAGGTGACATTAGTATTATTATTGCCCCCATTTGACAGATGAGACAGCTGAGGCTCTGAGAGATTAAGCAGCTTGCTTGGAGTCACACATCTGGCTACTAGCAGAGCTGGGATTTGAACCCAGGAGGGCTCATCACAGAACTGGTGTTCTTTACCACCATGGAGACAAAAGGGCCCTTACACATATATGAACACACATGTGCCAAAGCATGTTTTTCCTGCTCATGAGATGAACACACATGCAAACACACAAGGCAACCAACTGTGTGAGCACGGGAGGGAGAAAGAATCCAGCGTGCGTGGCCCACCGAGGCTTTGCACCACATTCACTACCCAGGAACCTGGAAGGAGAGAGAAATGGAGGGGTGTCACAGGAAGTGGGGGCAGACAGTTCCAGAGGTGGGGTCAGGGACCAGTGGTCACAAGGTCAGGGGCAAAGCACAGGATCACACATTTTTGTCCTTCCCCCACCCTAAGGGCGGGGCCCAGCCCCTGGCACCCTGGCATTGCCAGAGTGGCACCACATCCCAGCAATGCACTACAGGGGCCTGGCAAGGATGTGGCTCATCCTCTGGTGGGGGGGGGGAATGGAGGGGCAGGGGTGGGGGGTAGGCAAGTTCCTCCAGGACATGAGAGCTTGCCTCTCGGAAGCCTGCAGGAAGCATGGCAGAGGCCTCAGTTTGCGCCTCCGTGGCCTCATCCATGAAATGAAGATGGCAGGGAAACCTGGGCCACTGGATTGTTATGAGGATGAAATGAGAAAACCCAGACACAGGGCTTGGCCGAGGCTGGGTTTCCACTTGCATATGCTATTGATACTCATATGATCATCATCATCACCATCACTATGGTCATCACCATACACATTGGGTTTCGGAGAGAATGCAAGGGAACCAGCCCTTGAGGGTCTTACCACCGGCGGGGGGTGGGGGAACTGAGGCTCAGAGAGATGAAGAGGCAGGGCAGAGCTGGACCCCTCCAGGCTCACAGAAGGGGCTGAAGGATGTGCCGGGCAGCGCTGTCTGCACGCACTTCCCAGTCCCTTCCCTGCCCAGGGTCTGCAGCAGCAGGAGTAAACAGGAAGGGACTCTAGGGGACTGCTACACACCAGGTAACAACACACACTGGTGTGAGGGTCCCACTTCCCCAGTGGGGAAACAGAGGCACCAGCCTCACAGTCACCTGCCCAGGATGCCAGAGCCAAGTCAAAGACGAGGCTGGGAAGGGAGCCAATTCTGACAAGTCTAAGATCTCCTACTCCAGCCAGCCCCCAGGCCTGTCCCTGCATCACTTGCTTCCCTCAGGGTCCAAACTCCAGACAGTGGCATTTTCTTCCTGTTGCCCAGATGGTGCCTGTCTCTTTGTCTTGAGGTTTTTTTCTCCATTCCCTATTCTTTTTCCTCGCTTTCTTTTTTCCCCCAATTCGAAGGATGAAGGAGCAACTCCCTGGATGGCATGTGAAAACAAAAGGGGCTGCTGTCAGCTGGCCCAGTGGCAGCGGAGCCACCCAGAGCTGGGAATATGGAAATAGGCTGGTGTGTATGCAAATGAGGCTCCTGGGTGATTTGCATGGGGCAGGCCTGGGAAGGGCCAAGGTGGAGCAGGTGGGAGAGGCTGCTGGGAATTCTCTGCCAGCCCCAGGTGCCTGGCTCCTCCAGGCCAGCCTCCCCTGGGAAAGGTGTCCCTGAATGATCTAGCCTCTGCAGCATGAGATACCTGGACAGCTGTTGGGCTTTAATCATTCCTATTTGTGTAAATAAAATTAATCTATTTGTTACCTCATGGTGCAAATACATGGCTGGTTGGATTTTTTTTAAATCAAACTTGGAGGGTAGATTTGGGATGAGTTCACAAGATATCTCTAAGGGACAACTGAGGAAGAGAGACTACCATAGTGAGGTGCCATGGATGGGAAGTGTACAGAGATGTCCCATTCCCACTGAGTCCAAAGAGCAGGCTTTGATGTGCCCCAGGCAATGCTGTGGTGCAGGGTGAGAATGTCACAGCAGCAAAAACCCTCCTGGAAGTGTCAGGGTGAGATGGATGAGGGGTGGGTATGAGGGAGGTGGGAGCAGAAGGGGGGGTAAGTAGAAGGAGAGGATAGAGGAAAAGAAGAAAAGGAGAGGGAGGGAAGGAGGGAGGTGGGGAGAGGGGAGGGAGAGAGAGGGAAGGGAGTAAGAAGAGAAAGAGGGTGGAAAGAAGAAAAGGAGAAGGAAAGAAGGAAGGAGTATTAATGGATGGATGGATGGATAATAACAGGGAAGGATGGGTGGGTAGAAGGAAAGAAGGAAGGAAAAAATAAGAAAAGACGGAAGGGAAAAGAGGAATGGGGGACGTACTAGTCAGCTCAGGCTGCCATGACAAAACACCATAGGCTGGATGGCTTAAACAACATAAATGTATTTCCTCACTGTTCTGGATTCTGGAAGTCTAAGGTCAAGGTTCCAACTGATTCAGTTTCCAGTGAAACCTCTCTTCCTGACATGCAGATGGCTGCCTTCTCACTGCATTTTCACATGTGCCTTTCCCTGGTGTGTGCATGGGGGAAAGCAAGGAGCTCTTTGGTGTTGCTTCCTATAAGGATCCCAACCTTATCACTGCATTTAACCTTAATTTCTCCCTGAGAGCCCCCAATCTCCAAATATAGCCGCTGTGGGGGATTAGGGCTTCAATGTCTGAATTTTGGAGGGACACAAACATTCAGTCCCTAGACAGAGGGGTGGGTGAGAGCCAGGCTGGGTACTGGGGCTATAACGGGAAGGAGGCAGGCATGGCCCTCACCCACAAAGCTTCCAGAACATCCGCGTTCTCCCTCAGCAGAGGGTCTAGCAGAGAAGGGCTTGGTTTCACGGCCAGACATTCTGCCTTCAGGTCCAGGCTGAGCCCTTGCCTGGATGAGTGGCCCATACAATGACACCTTGCCACACGTAGAGTTTGGAGGAAAGCATGTACTGTGGATCTACCACCTCAGGAAGGTCATGCTTCCTCCCCACGTCTGGCTGCCACTGTAGACCTACTGTGTGGCTCTGGACACAGTCCCTTCTGGGCTTCCATACCCTCCGCTCTAAAAGAGGGCTAGACCACATCTGAGTCCTTCCAGATGCCCAGATTTCTCTTCCTCCTGCCATGCTCCCTTTATCTCTGGGGAACTCAATAGAAAAATCTAAAAATTGTATTAGCCCATGGCACAATTTAGCCCAGCGTCATAGTTCCACGACGAGTCACAGCTATCAGCCAATACTAAACCTGGCCTCCATCACTGACGGCCATTATCAAACATGGCAGCTGTGATCAAATACGGCCACCATCACTAAGAGAGGAGTTATTTAATTTTAATCCTCCACCTTCCAGTGAGAGCAGAGGGTCCCCATGGTGGGTTCAGGGGGTCCTGAAAGGGCTCCCTCCCCCACACCTCCAGTGAGTCTCCCTGAGCTCGTGACCTGTGCCAGGAGCTGCTCGTGTAACATACAGATGCGAATCCTCCTGCTCTCACCTAAGGTGAGAGGTCCACTTATATCCTGGTCACCACATTGCCCGGCTCCAGCACGCCACTTGAAAATCAATTTTCCCCAACTTTCTATAAGATGAACCACCTGAGAAAGCAGGATGACAATGGACAGGGCATCAGGCCCCTTGAGCTACAGCCCCGGCTTCTCAATGGGGCTGCATGTGCCCCCGTCCAGGCCTCGCATACTCTGACTATGCAGCCAGCGCGCCCTGCAGCCTGGCCATGCCATGCCAGGCTCTGCGGCTCAGTTTCATCACAGACTCAAAGGGCTACAGATGTTTTGAAGTCAACTGAGGCAACAAGCAATAAGTTCCAAATACTAGCCCGAGGTGGAGTTCGGATCCTCTAGGCTGAGCAATGTCTCATCTCTGACTCAGAGATTCCAATATTCATTCTAAGAGTATTAGACTGTGTTGCCGAAGGTTGCATCCTTTCTGCTAAATTCCTGCTTCATCCAAAACCACTTCTCTGGAGTTGGAGCAGAGAGAAAAGCAGTTTCTCTTCTCACCCTCCCAGCGTGGCCAAGGCGGGCAGTGAGGCCTGAAGAGGCCCAGGAGAGGCATGGGGAAGTGAGGAGTCACATGACAGCCCATTTGTTAGGCCCGGCAGGCAGAGAGAGGAGGGCCGGTGGCAGATTCCTCTTCCTGCTCTAGCTGGGGGAGGGCAGGACCAGATGAGGCCAGAGAGAGGCCTGCTCTGCCTGCCTGGGTTTCTGCCCCTCAAAGTTTGGCTTCACCAAGACTGCCCCCCGCCAACCAGAGGCTTATCACCAACAAATTCTGAGGGTGATGAGAAGGAGGAGGTTCCCCAGGAGTCAGCAGGAGAAAAAAATCAATAATGATATCACTGTTGGTATTAGATTAGCTAATATAATAGTGACCAGCGTGTAGCAAGGCTCACTTGGGACTCAGATCTGCTACTTAATGACTTTAAGGGTTGCTTTGCCTCTGTGAAGCTCAGTTTCCCCATCTGTGAAATGGGTATAGAGACCATTCCCAATAGTGAGATGGGTGGAGCAATTCCCTTAGGCCCCCAAACAGCCTAGAGAACGCTGCTTCATTTGCCCTCTAGAACATCCCCAGCAGGTTGGTTCTCATTTGGTTATTCCCACTTCAAGACAAGGGGCCTGAGTGGCGAGGCAAGAAATAATGTGCCCAGGATCACACAGGGCAAAGCTGGAATTCGAACCTAGTTAGTCTGACTCAGATC
Organism: Anoura caudifer; assembly: GCA_004027475.1. Taxonomy (NCBI): domain Eukaryota; kingdom Metazoa; phylum Chordata; class Mammalia; order Chiroptera; family Phyllostomidae; genus Anoura; species Anoura caudifer. Next base: position 751,136 of record PVKU01000017.1, read on the forward strand.
CCCAGCCTGTACCACCACATCCCCAGCCACCCACCAAGCACTTCCCCTGCTCCCAATCGAGAACATGTAGCACAGGCCTCAGAAACAGAGATCTAGGGTTCCCCAAACTGGGCTCCACTGGGAAGCTGTAGGCAGGTCCTTCAACATCACTGGACATCCTCGGCCTCACTCGTAAAATGCAGGAAGGTGATGTGCTTTGCAGGTCGAGCGTGGGACTTAGACAACCCACGTGGAAGCGCCCAGCTCCCATCTGGCAAAGAGTGAATTTTTTCCCACCTCCACATCCCTGCACGCAGGCCCACCTCCCTCCATGGACCACTCCAACCCCTACTACCTGGGCCCCTCAGACAGCCCACAGCCAAAACCACTGCCAAAATACCAAAACTACCTACTTCCAGCAGTGGGTACCACTTACTTACCAAGCACTCATGATGTGAAAAGCCCTCTCTCTGCATGTTAACTTATCCCCACTTACAGATGGAAGGCGGAACCCCAGTGAGATGGACAGGACATCACTCACATTTGGGAAGCGGCAGGCCCAGGAAATGACCCAGGTCTGCCATGCACACTCGCCACCGGGTCTCTGTTATGGACAGTCACTGGCTTTCAAGTCATCCCCCTCGTCCCACACACACACCCTCGAGACAGAGGATGGTAAGAACTGGTTCTTCGAGATTTCCGCAGAGAACCCATTTCATGGCTTTGGAAACAGGCCTCAGGGTGCTCAGAGGCATCTCACCTGGCTCCCCATTTCAGATGAGCTCCTTTTCTGTGTCAGGTCCTGAGGATCAGTGAGGCTGCCATGCAGGAGGACCCCTGTTTTCAAGGTCACATGGGGAGGGAGTTGAGGCAGTCCAGACCATGCTAGCCTCTTGCCAGGAAGAACATGGCAGGTGAGTGGCCAGGATCCACCTGCTCCACCCTGCACCCCCTCCCCTGACCCAGGTGTGAACAGGCAGGCACATCTCCTTATTTCTTCTGTTGTCGCTACCGTCACCCAATCTCCTCGCCATCAATCGCCCTGCTAGCCATGGGATAGCTGGGCCATCTCCTGGCTCAGGACATTCCCTGTGGAGACACTTACAATTCTGGGTATAATTATTGCCCAGCAGTCTCCAATGGACCCTTGAAATGGATTTCCTGGTGATTTAAGGTCCTTCTTCATATTCTATCAATAAATGAAGTTCTCAGGCCCACGTTTCAACACAAGCAGTCCTAAGCATCTGGAAAGCGAAAAAAATATCTCATTGCTAAACTGCAATGTCTTGTCGAATAGGGTTCTATGACTTACGGTTCTCTCCTCTTCACTGCACTTGAATATTAAATGTTGTATTAATAGCTCACTCTTAATTATCCATGAGTAATGTACTACGGCTCGGAAATTAATGAAGGGAAGGACCCAACCGAGAACATTTCCCACTCTTCTGGGTGCCTCGGGGCTGATGGGAGGGGGAGATTTGCATATGATTTGCATGAGATGCTGCGGGTTTGGTGGCCAGGGCTGGGAAGGCAGAAGGAAGACAGGGGCTCCAATGTGGGGATCTGCTACAAACCCAGCCACCTTCCAGTACTTTCCAAAGAGAGGACTCACTTTTGTCTCTCCTACCACCCAACTTTTGCACATGTTGATCCCCCTGCCAGGAAAGCTGGACCCACCCAACTCCTAAGTAGGACAAAAACTCTCACGATAGCTACAATTTAACACTCAGACACACATACAAATGCGTTTACATTCCTAACACGCATGTACAGATTCAAGTATCCGTGCACACAAATTCATTATTTTTAATAACACATATTTCAGAAAGCAATCTGGCAGGTGTTTGAAATTTAAACCTAGAGTTACCATCTGACCCAGCAATTTGTCTCCTAAGAATATGCCCAAGTGAAATGAAAACACATGAATATACAATAATGCACATGAATGTTTATAGCAGCATTATTCCTAATAGTCAAAAGGCAGAAAGGATCCAAATGTCCATCAGCTAATGAATGGTAAACAAAATGTGGTATATTCATACAATGGAATATTATTCAGCCATTAAAAAATAATATACTAACACATTCTATAACTTGGATAAGCCTTGAAAACATGCTGAGTGAAAGAAGCAAACCAGTCACAAAAGATGTATGGTTTCGTTTCTATGAAATATCCAGAACAGGCAAATCTGTAGAGGCAGCAAATAGCTTAGTGGTTGCCAGGAGCTGAGCAGATGAAGGAATTGGGGGTTGCGGGGAATGAGAACTAAGGCTCCAGGGTTTCTTTTCCAGGTGATGGGAATATTCTAAAATGTACCATGGTAGTGGTTAAAGAATTCTTGAATACACTAAAACTCATTGACTTGGACACTTCAGATAGACTGTATGGCATATGAATTATATCTCAACAGAGAAGTTCCCCCCTCCCAAAAAGCACATATTTACATATTGTCCCATCTTGGACTTTGCACATGCTGTTCCCAGTGGAGGAACATCCTTCCCTACCCCCTTCCTCTGACCAATGGCAGGCATCCCCCCAAGGACTTAGAGCAGAGCTGAGGATTGGGCACACAGGTCTGCGGAGGCCTGTCTTACAGGCCAGCTGCACTGTGATGAGCTGTGTGACCCTGGGTGACTATAGAGTCTATGTACGTGGGACAAATGTGACCTGGTGGGGCTGAAGGTAGACACACAGTGCAGGGTCTGTCCTGTCATGAGCGCCCAGCGAGTTCTGGTCACCAAGCCCCACCCTGCTGTATCACTGGGGTCAGAGGGTGACTGGGAGGCTGTGCAAAGTAGAAGAGAGCCAGCCCGGCTCTGGCTGATGCCCCAGAACAAGGGGTGACACCAGGGCCTCGTAGGACAGTCAGGTCTTAGGCCAGGCCAGGGAAGGGATTTGCTGTTCCCATCTCCCTGCCGGGGCAGGGCGGGTGGGCAGGTTCCCCACCCCCCACAGGTGCAGGATGGTGGGGGGTCGGCGCAGTTGGCCTGTGGCTGAGCAGTTGGACCCACTCGCACTGGGCACTCCACCCAGGAGGAATGCTGGAGGGGCGGCGGTGGGGAGGATCCCTTCAGAGCCGTGCCACCGGGAGGCTGGGCTTGCAGGCAGACCTCCAGCCTCAGCCCCACGGCAGTTAGTGACCTTTTAGAATGTGGATCCAGTCACACCCCACTCCCCCACCGCGCCCCCCTGATGAAAACCTTCTGCTCACCTTTTAACAGGACTCAGCTCTCTGACCCTGTCTCCTCCCACTCCTCCCCTAGCTCACACTAAGCCAGTCTCCAGGCTTTTGCCCTTGCCTGTCCCTCTGGCCTTCTCACTGCTCCAGCCCAGCGGTCACCTCCCAGAGACGGTCCCTCCCTCCTGCTCTGCTGTTCTCCACCTCCACTCTGTCTTCCTCTTCTGCGGATCTGATTGCAAACCACTGCTGTCTGCTCATTTGTCTGATGACCAGGATTCTGCAGCTTCCCTGGTGGACCAGAAGCCACAGAAGAGCAGGGTCTGAGCCTGGTTCAGCACCAATTCCCCCGGGGCCCGGCCCAGTTCCTGGCATACACATGGTGCCCACTAATGATCATCCCCTGCTTGCACACAGCAAGCAGTCTGGGCCCCAGCCCCAGGTCTGCCTCTGACTTGCTTGGGCACCAATCTCAACTCTTCTCTATATGACAGGTTGGACCTCTTTGAAACAAAGGATTCTCCTTTTTCATCAAAACTGTGGGTTCCTCTCCAATAATTTAAGCAGCTAGACAAGAGCTCTTGGGGCTTAAAATGAGGGTCTGGCCCCCACATGCCCAGTCCCTCCTCGACCACCCTTTCCTATAAAACTGTGGGGTCCTCAGAGCACAGGTTGACCTGAGATTCCCACACATTGAAAGATCCCACTGCTGCGTTTGGTTCACACGGCCTCTTCCTGACATGACGTAAAACTAGCAGGTTACAGATTGTCCATCCAGGATGATGCCAGCCATGTAAAGAGAAACACAGGAGGCAAAACTCCTGGGAGGAAATACACCCACACGTCACCCTCAATTGTGCTGGTGGTGGAAATACGGGGCGGGGGAGGGGGAGCTCTGTTGCTTCATACTTTTATCATTTTTCAAATGTTCCACAATGAATAGTTCTTTGTTCATCAGAGTGAAAAGGTTATTTTTAAAAGTGCTCTAAAAATTAACCAAGAATGTAGAGCTCGATCATTTCTCAGGGTTCCTCCATGTCTGAAAAATGCAGCAAGGAGCTTGATCAAAAGAGGGAAGGAAGGTCCTGGTCCTTTCCCAAAGAAAGGAAGAAGGGAATGCAAAAGGGGGATTTTCGGAGAGTACAGCAGACTCATGGGGGTGGGAGGGGGACACTGTCTTTACTGTTTCTCACTTGAGGCCTCCAAGAGCCCCATCATCTTGGCCACAGGTTTCTGGTTTCATTCATTCATTCATTCATTCATTCACTCTCTCACTCACTCTCTGATTTAACTCATATTCCTTGAGCTCCTCTTGACCTTGATGTGGTCATCTGAGAAATGGGGACAGTTTTACTACCTACCTCCAAGGTTCATTGTGAGAACTAGACTCCAGAGGGATGCATTTAATAAGGTACTTGGTAGAGAAGAAACTCAAAATAAATGTGTTCATGTGAAGGAGACAAAAAAAAAAAAACCCCACATAGCTCCACCCTCAGGGACCACCCCAGAAAACATTGTGGGTTATAACCTTCCAGATCTTTTTCTCTGCACAGACTGAAAGACAAGGACAGAGACAAAGAGAGAAAAAGAACTTTTTTTTTTACAAGCATTTGGGATGATAATTTTATTTTGCAATGTGATTTTTTTTTTAATTGAATAGCCTGGTTATTTTAATGTCAGTTAATTCTCTTCTAAAGCCCGATGTTCATGGCTGAACTGTATTTTAGCTTCTGGCCTTGTCTTAATGTATCCAAGCAATATCAGGTGAAATCAGCAAACAGCTAGCACAAAAAACAGCAACACGAGTAACAAGGGTTTCTCTAGTGTGGATCATTCAGCTCCCGTTGGTTTGCGATTAAGCAACGCTGTGATGGACATCCTCATTGACGCGTCTTTGCCCATAAGAAACACAAGCCCCAGGATTTTTAAAGAAATGAATCTCCAAAGCTGAGACCATAAATAAGCTTCCCTAAGTGTTCTTGCCCTTGGGATAGGCTTCTAAAATGGGAGAGCAGCCCTTTTGAGACATTTTTAAAGCATTTGATCTACTCATGGAATCTTCACAAGAACCCCGTGAGATGGGTACTATTATCCCCATTTTCTGGACAAGGAACTGTGGCCTGCAAAATTTATTATCACCCTGCTTTATAAGCCTTTTCATCTTTTAGTTACTTCAATAGATATGCAAACTTTTAGCGAACTGCTCTATTGCTGCTTATATGTGAGGTAGCCACAGCATCACCAACGTTGGCTATTAGAATTCCTATCAGTTAGCTATTGCTGCGTAACAAACTGCCACAAAACTCAATGGCTTAAAACAGTAAGCATCTATTACTGCTCACGGGTCTCCAGATAAGAGAGGCAGTTCTTCTGGACTCATCCAGGCTCACACATGCATCTTATTTGGCTTCTTCATCTCGACGGGGCGCTCCCCTGTGTCTGGAGCTTGGCCCTGTTTCACGGGGTCTCCTGTGAGACCCAGGAGACAGCAGGCTGGATAGGGCTTGCTCACCTGGTGGCAGTGGGGCGCTGAGAGAGCAAGTGGAAGCTGCAAAGCCTCAGTTTGGAACGGGCACAGAATCGCCTCATATCTGCCACATCCTATTGGGCAAAACAAGTCACTAAACTGAGCCCTGATTCAAGGCTGGGAGATAGACACTGTCTCTTGATGGGAAGATGTACGAAGCCACCTTGCAGAGAAAATGGAAACAAGGAGGGCTAGAGAATTGAGGACGTGTTTGCCATCAATTTATCACATATTTTTTTAATTAAAATTTAAAAAACGTTTACCAGTTCTCTAACTTTAAAAAATACACGTTTTCCTGCGTGTCGCTAGATTACCTGATACAGAGATCCCTGTTGTTTTCTTTCATCTGCTTGTTGGCCATTCGTCAATTGACTCTTTGCACCTACAAACCAGCCTTCCATTCCACCCTGGCCCGCAGTCCCCTGGGAGGGCCCATGCCCCTTCTGGAAGCTGGCCATCACCCCCACACATCAACTCCCCTGCCCGTAATGAATAGCCCAGGAGCCTGCAGGAGAGGGAATCGTGCCTCCCACCGCCCGCACTCCCCACTGGGCAAGCCCCGTGATGACACCATCCATCACTGCCACCCTCGGTGGCTGGGCGCCCCAGGCCCAGCCAAGGAGGGGAGGAAACGCTGCCCACAGTTCAGTGGAGCTCTTAATGATTACGTCAAGTGGCAAACCATTTATTAGTCTCCTTAGCGGCCAAAAAAAATAAGGCCTGAGAAGCCAGCAAGCACATTGGGGGGCTGTGGTTTCATTTTTTATGACTGTTTCAAGCCTCAGACATGGAGGGTGATGTGGGTGGAGGTGGACAAGCCTTGTGGGGGCAGGGGGTACAGGCAGGAGATCTGGGCTCTAAGCCTGTCTCTGCCTAGGGACTGTGTGCACAGAGAGTTCGTGTGGCCTGTCCGAGGTCACACAGCTCCTAGGCCAGGTCCTTCCACAGGACTATTTGCCTCTCCCTTTGCACCCATGTTAAAAGCTCCGTGTTTTATACAAATTGCCTCAGAGCTTTCTTTGGGGGAGTTGGTAAGTAGAGATTAAACATGAGCAGACACAGGTGGAGAAAACTCTAGTGTGCTCTGAAATTGGAAGTGGTCCCCGACGTTTCCGTCCCTGGAGCCTTAGTTTTGTCATCCATGAAATGGGCATGGTCCAGTCCAGCTGTGTGGACATGCGATCTCCGCAGTTGCGCAGGTCCCTGCACCCGGGAGGGCTCCACACCTGCTCTAACGTTTTGCTGTTGCCATTTAGAAATACTTAATTTTACCTTTGAACTTGGGTTTTGTACGTGAAGTCCAATGGGACAACAGAGCGCACGTGTGAGCAAACGAGATAAGCAGAAGAGAGAAAAAAGCTTTATATTGCAGTACCTTTATTGGCACTTTTATCCTGCTTTTTTGAACAAAGTACCTGGCATTTTATTTTGTACTGAGTCCCAAGAATTATGTAGCTAGCCCTGGGCATGGTGATCCCTTCGAGGCCTGGCTTGGTACCCAGGAGGCTCCCCGCTCCCATCAAAAGTTCCTTCTTGCCCTTCCTTCCATGGGCTCCTCACCACCATCGGAACCCGGGGTGTATCCTAGGTGATGCCACCCGGTCCTCCCTGCCTCTGCCTCTGCTCAGACCCTGTCCCTCATATTACTCCCCTGGCTGGCCCCCTCCCTGGCCTTTAGGACTCTAGTCTCCCCACCCACTCACTTCACAGTAGCAAGCCAAGTCCTCTGTCTGCTCCTTCTGTGGTTCCCCAAACTTCCAGCCTGGCCCACGACTCTGGGCTCCAGACATTCCCTACCAACCACTGGCTGGCAGTTCCCCAGTTCTGCATGTCTTTTATTTCCCACACCCTCTTAATAGCTGGTGTTTATTGAGCACCTACTATGTACCAGACCTCATGCTAAGCACCTTACATGGATCACTCATCATCCTCACCCATGACATAACTGCCATGAATATCTTCAAGCTATAGGTGAGGAAATGGAGGCACAGAGCTGTTCATTCACTTGTTCAAGGTCACACAGCAAGTGGCAGAGCCAGGATTTGACCCCACAGACCCACAAGCCAGGACCCCCCAGGAATGCCTTTCCGGAAGGACTCAACCCACCCTTGGCACTCAAAGTATGTGCCAAGTCTGTGAGTGAGTGAGTGAATGAATGATTTTGCCCTTGTTTGCTATGTGGCTTTGGATAAATCACTCCCCCTCTCTGGGCTCCTCCTCTGAGCTCAGACCCACTCACTGAGCAAAGTGGTGTCTCAAACTTACCGGGATTGGCTAAAGCTGCTGGAAGGGAAGAAGACAGAGGTAGCCACTCCCTGAGGCCAAGGTTATATCTGGGCTATGACTAAGCACCCTCAGCCCTGTCCTATCTGTCTGAACATCTTTGTCACCATGGGAAGTGGGGGAGGGGGCATGGCCCTGAGCTCTAGCCCACAGGACACCTCCTCCCAAAGGGCAGAGCCACCTACTTCTCCTCCATTCAATGGTCCCACCCCATGACTGTGGCCCCTCCAGGGCTCACACCCTTCCTTCCTGCTCAGGAAGAACCAGGAGGAGCCCTGGGCTGATCCCAGCTCACCCTCTGCTATGACCTTGAGAATATCCTTTGTGCAGCCAACAAGCAGATCTCCATTGTCTCACTAATCCTACTAACTACTGCCAGCTTCTGAGCTGACTCTGTGCATTATCTCCTTGAACTTGCCCACAATCCTGTGAAGTGTGTGCTCCTGTCAGATCCATTTCACAGAGAGGGAAACTGAGACAGAGAGAGGGCTGACACCAGCCCGAGGTCACACAGCCCCTAGGCTTGAACCACTGAGCTCCCCTGCCCACCTTGTGCTGGCACTGGGGGGCAGCAATGACCAAGGGCAAACCCAGTGCCGGCCCTTATGAGCTGCTGTGACCAAGTGGACGCATGCAAGTAAGTACGATCACTCCTTCTCACCAAGGTAAAAGGCACCACCTGGGTCTCAGCCACTTGCAGACGGAGACAAACAGGGGCTCACCTCCCTGCCCACCACCCTTGGCAAGTATTCTGACTTTGTTCCCCTTCGAGGTCAAGCTTTGTAACCTTGGGCAAGACACCTAATCTCTCTGGGCTGCCCTTTCCTCCTTCATCAATACACCTTGCAGACACAGTTAACCACTTGATTTATTTGGCTGAAACCTCAAAACCATCAAGAGAGTTTGGCAAAAAAATCCCCATTTTCCAGATGTAGAAACTGAGGCTCAGAAAAAGGGAAGCTACTCGCCAAGATCAGGAAGTACACTGAAGGCACAACAGAGGATGTGGGTGTCCACAGGGCATGGGCGCTTCCTGCCCAGAGCGGAGACCAGAGCCAGCCAGAGGGAAGGACAGTAACCCTTTCCTGGCTAGGCTCCTCCCACCCTTCGCCCTCCCCCTCCCCATCCTGAGGCCTCCAAACAAAGCTGCCTTTATCCCGACTGTAGCTGCATTCCTCAGTGACACATGAGGACAAAGGCAGGGGCCACCGGGAGCGACAGGAAAGCCCTACTGCCCCAAACCAGTTTGCAGCCTTCCCACGCCCCACCCCCACCCTTGGGGCCTCCCGGGGCCTCCAGCCCAACCCAGAGGAGCTCTGGGAGGGAGCTGTCAGGCCTGCCTCTCCAGCCCCCTTTGGAGCTGGGCTGTTTGTCCCAGGAGGAAGTGGACTCCTACGGCTGGGCCCTGGGGACCTGGGTCGCTACACACTAGGGGCCTTGGGGCCAGACTCCACCTCTCTGGCCTCAGTGTCCGTGTCTGTGAGATGGTGATGGATGTGGGGGCAGACTCAGTGAGATAACACAAGAGGGGAAGGTGATTATTGTTGTCGGACTGGCTGCCGTCACTGGTCGCCCCTTCCCAGCCATTTTTGAACTGCCGAGGTTCCTCGGAGTGCCACTCTCAGCTTCGCACACACTGTTCCCTCTGCCCAGAGTGCTTCCACCCTTCAGCTCCTCCCCTGGTTAACTACTGCAGCTGTTTCCTCAAACACCCCTTCCTCCAGGCAGCCTGCTCTGAGAGCCACCACCCTGAGTTGATGTAGGGCCCTCCGGTGGGCTCCCACATGCCCACTACAGCTCCATCACAGCCCCCAATAACCCTGAATTATCACCATCTACTGAACTACTTGTCACCCCCAGAAGGCAAAACCACGGCTATTTTGTTCCCTGCTGCATACCCAGAGTCTGGCACAGGCCTGGCCTAGCTCAGCCAGTGCTTGTGGGATGGCTGGGTGTGCGGATGGATGGATGGATGGATGGATGGATGGATGGATGAGCAAGTGAGTTTGTAGGGCCCTGTTTCCTGGACCTACTAGACCCAGAAAAGAAGGATGAAAATGAAGTGATAGGATGGTGCCCCTGGGAGGGGAGGGAAAGGCAGGATCTGCAGTCTCTCCAGCCCACCAGAGGGTTGGGGCATCTCTGAAGCCAGAGCTGGCCCCCTAACCCCACTCCATACCCATTTTGTCTCACTAGTGGTGGAGGCTCAGGCTGCATGTTTCCACAAAAGTAAGAAGTGCTGCGCCTCCCCACCCCTCACCCTTGGCCTGGCTCTCCCAGGAGAATGAGCCAGGTTTTGACATCCAGGCCTTTCCACGAGATCTGCATGATTTGGTGCCCACACATTGCTGAGGACCCACCCATCTCGTTTCCATGTCCCTGCCTGGACACCTGCTATGCACCAGGAAAGATAGAAAACCCACAGAAAGGGGAAACTGAGTCCAGTGTTCACATAAACTACCAACCTGGACACACAGCATGAGAAAAAGCCTTTGAGATGCTGTGGCCAGACCAGAGAGGAACAAGCATTTGCCCGAGGTCAAACGACAGGGGAGTAAGGATAAGAACCTGGGGTTCTGGACTCCTAGCTGAGGGCTTCCTTCTCTGCAGTAGGGAGCTTCATGTCCAGGTGGGGAGGGAGGCCAGGTGACAGAGATCAAGAGAGATGGGGACAGCAGGGGTAGAGAGAGAAAGAAAGAGGTTCGGAGCACCTAGTATATGCCAGGCTGGTATCAGGCATTTCTCTCCCATCCAGGATCTTGGGAACCCTCCCAGCTGCCCTTCAAAGCTGGATTTATTGTCCCCATTTAGTAGACAAGGTAGCCAAACATGGGGGGAGGGGAGGACTCAGATTCAAGGCCAACTGTGGAAATGCATGGAGCCTGGTGTTTTAACAACAGGTTGCCCATGGATTCATTCATACAGAGAGATGAGGGCATGGGGCCCGCCAGCACAGCTCACGGCAGACGCTTCATAAATGGTGGCTAAAGCACAGCAGGGAGGAGGGGGAGGGAGAGATGCTGCCCAGGGCCCACTCACAGTTTAAAGGCAGATGAAAGTACCTTCGTATAGGACCAACACCCAAGCGGTCTAGGGCCACCTTAGTCTAGGAAGCACAGAATGTCCTCCCCAGACTCAGGTGACCGCACCATCACCCTCAAACGTGAGCGGCTCCGCCTGTGCCACCGTGCCCAGCCAGCCCCAGCCTTGGCGTCTCCATCCCCCACAGGAGCACCCCCAGCCCCAAGCCACTCTTCAGCCTGGCTCCAGCTTGGAGGGGCAGCTCCAGGGAGGCCAGTGGCCTTTCAGCTGGACATAAAGGCTGTGTCTAAAAACAAACAAATGACTTCCGGGGCAGAGGGCAGAGAAGTGGTTCCAGCAGGGTGTTTGGGCAGCACGTCAGCCATTCAGTCAGACCCGCTGGGCTGTGAGGGAAAAGGCAGAGAATCAATCATGGGCCGTGTGTGTTTGCAAAAGGACGTGTGTGGCTGGGACAACAGCGGGAGCCCCAGGGGAGGCCCCCTGGGGACACGTGTCCACCACCTGGGCTCCCACGCCCACTGAGCCCTGGGAGGGGCTCAAATGCAGAATCCCAGGCCCCAACCCACAACCCAATAACCACACTGCTCGAGTTGGGGCCCATGAGCCTATAGTTTCTTCGAGGGTCTCCCAGACACTTCTGGTGAGCAGCCAGGTTTGGGAACCCCTGTGCTTCCCACCTAGCCCCAGGTAAGGTCCTGACAGTGGGGTGTGAGGAGTGAGGAGCTTGAGCTCTGCAATCAAGAGACCTATAATATTCTGCTGTAACCAAGAAGACACTGCCCACTACAAACTCAATCCACCAGGCCTTCTATTCTCTCTCTCTCTCTCTTTCTACCTCAAACACAGCATCTAGCACCCATATGTACTCAATAAATATTTGTTGAATGGATAAAAGTCTCTCTGTGTGGTGGACTTTCTCTGCTTTCTCTCTTGCCCATCTGTCTGTCTGTCCTCTTTCTCCCTCTCCCTTCCCTGCCAGCTCTCTGCACCCCTGGCTCCCTCAGTCCACCCGCAGTAGCTGGAAGCCTCCATTCTCAGCTCTGAGAAAGGACTCTCAGTCTAAGGAGAAAGGTGACCTGCTGAAGAATTCCTGTCCCCAATCCCACCCTGAAGCCTCAAGTGTGTTGCCTGCATACCAAGCTTCCTTCATGCCAAGTGTGGCTGCTGTCTTTAGTTCCAAGCACCCTGCCCTCCTGGCCCTGGCCACCACAGCCCTCTTCTGTAGCCCTGGTCCCTGCCTCTGTCCAGTAAAAAGAAAACCAAGAAGGAAGCCCTGTCTCAGGGTCACCTCGAAAGTCTATGGCAGTCCTTAGGACCTGGGTCCTGGGATGTTTTCATCTCCCAAAGGACAGCTGAACATCCCAGACTCTTAAAGTGGCAAAGAGTGCCCATTCTGCCCAAGGGCACCGCCACTTCGGATGAGGACCCTGCGTCCCAGACAGGTGAGGCAGCCCTGCCTGGGGTCACAGTTCAGGTTTGCTGAAACAGCCCTGAAGCTCTGGATGTTGTAGGGGGTGTTGGGGTGACAGCTGAAGAACAGTCAATCAACCAAGAGTTAAGTCCTGAATACGCTGTCCTCACAACAGACATGAACGTAACCTAACTTAGCTACATGTGGGTAAGTCAACTAATCACATTTGCACCTCCTTCAAAGGCGGGGAGACTGTAGACTGGGGGAACTTCCCACCACCCCAGCTTTGAAGAGTCCCTGTTCTGAGCCCAGGCCTCCTCTCTGGTCCCACACACCTCTGGGTGTCAGTCCCTGGCCGGGCTGGGTCCCTGTGAGGGTCACAGTACATGACCCCTAAACACAAACCTCTGCTTCACTGGGAGTCTGACGGGAGAGACAGCGATGTGTCCCAGCACAGGAGGAAAAACTGGCTGTGCCGGATGCATTGAGAGATGACAGTCGACTCCACCGTGACAGCTTCCCACGGCATTTTCAAGGGCGTTTCAACCATTGTGTGTGATTTTCCCCTCCACACCTATTCTCCACATAAGATGAATTCCCATTAGCTTTCTGGTGATTAGAAAAGAAACAAAAGATCTGGTGTTTTTTAATCTCTACCAAGGTACAGTCTACTTGCCCCAAAAACGCACACATCGTAAATGTGCAGCTCAGGGAAGTTTCACCAGGTGGACGTACTGGTATAACTGGCCCCCAAAGTTCCCCCGCTCTGTGCCCATTCCCGGTCACTAGTTCCCAAGGGAACCACTGTCCTGACTCACCTCACCATAGATGGCTTTCACCTGTTTCTTCCTTTTGCATAAGTGCAATTGCATAGAATGCCCTCTGCTGTATTGAGCTGCTTTCACTATATAAGATTCATCAGTGTTAAGTGTGGCAGTAGCTCATTCATTCTCCTTGCTGTGTGCTATTCCATTGTGTGACTGTACCACAATCTATCTATTTTACTCTTGATGATGCATCAATTAGCTATTGCTGAGTAAAAAGAGTTTTCCAAAGCCGTGTGCCTTAAAAGAACAGCCATGTATTTGGTACATGTTTCTGTAGGTAGATTTGAGCTGGGAGCGGTCGGGAGGTTCCTCCGGGCTGAGCTGGACTGGGCTGATCTCAGCTCAGCTCCTGCATGTTCCTGTATTTGTGGCTGGGGCTGCCTGATCTAGGATGACGTCAGATAGGAAGGCTCCTCCCTGCTCCACCTATCTCTCCTTCTCCACCTGGAGAGATCACAGAGTGCCAAGGAGCTGGGGGAAGCGTGAAAAAGGTCTCCTGAATCCTGAGTCTGGAACCAGCCCCCATGGCTGCTGCCATATTCTATTGGCCACAGAAAATCACAAGACCAGCCCAGAGTCAAAGGGAGAAGAAATATTCTGCCTCTTAACGGGATCTGCTGCAAAGAATTGTGGTTCTTTTTGTAATCCATCACGACGGGCATTTGCTAGTTTCCAGTTTTCAGCCAAGATGAACAGTCCTGCTGTGAGCATTGCAGTGCGTGCCATCCAGTGACCATAGGACTCGTTTCTAGCGGGGATGCTCCTAGGAGTGAAGTTGCTGGCTTATAGAGAATGCTTTTATTCAGCCTCCATAGGCTCACACAGGCCTGTTTCCCAGGATGAACAGATGTTATGAGATTTGTTATCCGAGGAAAATCCCCGTGCAAAGAGGTATGTGTGCACTCTGAAGCCCCTCCCACCTCCAGACCAGCCCCTCTTTCATGCAAGAACAACTCCGTCCCCTCAAAGTTCACGTCCGCTCAGAGCCTCGGAATGTAACTCTATTTAGAGAGAGGGTCTCTGTGGATACAATCAAGATGAAATCATATGGGTAGAGACAGAGTCCCACTCAGTGAAGGACACCCTAGGACGAGAGTCTGAGGTTGGAGGGATGCGTCTACAAGCCAAGGAATGCCTAGGATGGCCAGCAACCACCAGAAGCTGGAAGACGCAAAGAAGGACTCTCCCACAGAGCCTTCAGCGGGAGCACAGCCCCATGGACACCTTCATGCTGGACTTCTGACCTCCAGAACTGGGAGAGAATGAACTTGTTATTTTATGCCCCTCCCTCCAAATTTGTGCTACTTGTTACAACAGCCCTAGGAAACCAGCATACCCTCCCATCATCGCCTTTCTGTTCTATCTTCTGGTCCAGAGTGGGAGTGAAGGACAAGCTCCCTTCTGCCCCTTGTACTTGACCTTTTCACGCTGTTTGGTCCCCAGGGTCACACATGTAAGCACGTTACTTAGAAGATTTATCCCGACGCGTGCACAGGGCGCGAGCCCCGCGCAAACACTTGCCGCTGGTTTGCAGTGATTTACTCCCAGATCACCCTTTGATGAAGGGGCCCCAGCCGACGAGCCTCTCTCATATATCAAAAAGGAAATCCTGAAGACATCCCTATAAACGCAGCGGGGAGGAGAACCTGCCGACGACGCCATAAAGTTGCACGATGTGCTGGAGTCAGATGGGCCATCTGCTCCACTCTGCTCCAGATGCACGCCGTGGCTTGCTGCCGCCTCATGGCTCACTTCAGAAACTCTGTGCACACTCTGACCCCCACCTTCTTCCACCTTTTCTCTGCAGCATGGGCAGCAGGGCAGCCCATAGGAGGAGCACTTGGGAGCACGCAGTGGCTCTGAAACATAGAGCAGAGATGCGCTTGACCTTGGCCACACCATGGCTGTGCCTTGAAGCCCCTGAGTTTCAGCCTCCTTTTCTATAAGATGAGAGTGCTCCCAAGCTCACAGAGTCAAGGGGAGGCTTGAATGAGAAAGCGCCTGCCTGACTCAATACATGGTAATCTCCCCTCCCACTCCTCATTATTGGGACTCCTGGTTGCAAATGACAAAAACCCAACTCATAGCTGAGCTGCTTAAGAAACAAGCAAACAAGAACGATAATTTGTTTTCTCATACACCTGAAAAATTTTGAATCTACAACTTCAGGAATGGCTGGATCCAGGGTCTCAACAATGCCAACGAGAAGCTGCCTGTCTCTTTCTCTTTTTCTTTCTTTGTTTTTGAGTTTTATTGACATATAACACTGTGCAAGTTACAGCCTATCTCTTTCAAGTCAACTTTCCTCTTGATTGACTTTGTTCTCAGGCAGGCTCTTTCCTCAAGGTAGCTTAGCAAACCCAGCAGAAGACAGAAGATCTCTCTAGTGGGCCCTGGACTGACACGAGAAAACTTTGATTAGCAACAAGGATAGCAGGAGGTGGGAAGAAATGCTCAGACTCACACAGCAGGATATTTGTGAGATATTAGCCTCTGCTTTTTTTATCCTCGCCAATTATTCCATCATCTCAAAACAGAGTTTGTCCATCTACAGGCTCATGCCTCCTGCTCACCTGCTGAGATTCCCACTGTCCCCCATGGGTACCATCCCATCTCCCAGACCCTCCCGCTTCCCCCAGCACAGGAACTGCCACCCTTTCTTCCAGGATGATGGAACTGTCTTCCACATTGTCTGTTATTTCCCAAATTTCGTGCTCTGGGTCCTTTAAGACTTACAGTATGGAAGCTTAAAAGCCAGATTCTAGTGATTTAAAACACACTTTTGAGATAAAAAAAAACCATAAACTTGACTCTTTTTTATTCTTTCACTGTTACCACTGTCCCTGCAGTAGAAAACACAGAGGGTCTTATGGCTGCCCGACACGGAGGGAGGATGGGGGTGGGGTGGAGGGAGCCATTGGTTACTGTGTCATTGGTTACTCTGACATCCTCAGAGCGCAGCTCACAGCCTCAGAGCTGGACTCACCCTGAGCTGATCTGTGTGTCACTGCCTCTTCCTGGGGAAGAGACCTCACCCCACCTCACCTGTCCTCTGGTCAGGTGAGTGCTTCTTCCTCCATGATGCCCTACTTGGTTCACCCAAATGAGAATGGTTTGTCTACTTTCTTCTTTCTCCATGCTTTAGGCAAGCTGGCTTTGTGAATTAATATTATCTAGGAGATGGAACAGTACCCCATGGGGGACCATAAACTTCTTACCAGCAAAGGCCTGTTTCTTCTCCTTTGTGACCCTGATGTATGACACATTGTAGCTGCCATGCTCCCATAAGAAAGAAGGCAGTGAGCCCTGACCGGTGTGGCTTAGTGGGTTGGGTGTCATCTTGCAAACCAAAAGGTGGATGGTTTGATTGCTGGTCAGGGCACATGCCTTGGTTGCAGGCCAGGTCCCTGGCCGGAGGCGTGCAAGAGGCAACAAATCAATGTTTCTCTCCTTCTCTTTCTCCCTCCCATCCCCTTGCTCTAAAAATAAATAAATAAAATCTTTTTTTAAAAGAAAGAAAGAACTTTCTTATTTATTCTCAGAGCCACTGAATAAGAGTGAAAGTTTTCAGGAGGCAATTTAAGGAAGGACTTTGAACCATCAGAACCATGCACAAATGCTATGGCCTGCTTTGTTAGGTGATGAGCTCCCTGTCACTGGAGGCAAACAAAGGCAACTTGGCAGAGACTCTTGGAGAGGATTCAAGTATCAGATGAGCAGTAGGTCATCTAGAATCTGAGCCCCAGGAGATTTGTACAGCAACTATTTTTGTTCATCATTTTAACTTTTGTGTTTAACAAAACACATGGCTTATAAAATACTTAAAATACTCTTGGCAAGCACCCAGATCCTTTCTATGTTCTCCATTGTTCTGCCAATCTGACTGTGACCTCCCTCTTCAAATCCAATCCCCACTTCCCTCCAGCCTCCCTGGCCTCTTTATTTTTCCTACCCCAAGGCCTTTGCTCATGCCATTCTCCTTCTCTTCACCATTATCCTGCTTTCTCTTTCTTTGTTGCCTTTGTCACCATCTGAAATCATCTATTTGTTTATTCTCTGTCTCTCCAACAAGAATGGAAGCTCCCCAGGGGACAGGGGCCTTGTCTACCCCGTTCACTACTCAATGTCACCATTCAGCCCACTGCCCAGCACATTGTAGATGCTCAGTAAGTATTTGCACAGTGAGCTTTGTTAGTTAGGATAACATTAGATGCTTTAACAATTCAGTGGCTTAATGCAGTGACTTTGTCCTCTTCTGCTGAAGGCCACACGATGTTCTCGATTAGTAGGCAGCCATCCAAAGACCCAGGCTCCTTCCATGTTGTGACTCTTCCCTCCTCTAGGATCCCAGAGTCTCCTGCATTCAATTGGTAGGTGGAGAAAGAGAGGATAGAGGATTTACGGGCTGGGGAGGTTATGGGCCAGGCCTAAATGTGGCTTATGATACTTCTGTAAACATTCCATTAGCCAGAATTCAGCCACATGGCTGCACCAAAGTGCCAGAGAGGCTGGAAATGTGGTCTGTGTGTGTGCCTTGGAAGAATGGGATATGGGTTTAGTCACCAGACTGCCACAAGAGTGAGTGAATGAATGAAATGAGCCTTCACATACCTTCCAGTTCAAGGTCTCTTATAAGACTCCAAGTCCTGCTGGCCCAGGGAATCTGATGCCGATCACTGCCTGCCCTGTGTCATCTACACTGCTGGAATGACAGAAGGCAGGGGCTCCAGGCTGAAATGTGCAGCTTAAGGGACAAACAGAGCTTCTGGAGCCTGCTGATCTGGGTCACGGCAGCCCCAGAGATCCTTCCTTTTCCCAGAGGTGCCTGCATGGAGCAGGGCGCACTGCTACAGGGCAAGGAGAACTGAGTCCACGTGCTCTGGATGGCCTCATACTGGGCTTCACCTGCTGGGATACAGCAGGCCTGGGGGCAGTGGGACCACCCTGGGGTCTCTCCCGGGCCCCCAGTGGAGTTTAGCTCCACAGGCATTGGGAAGCATTAGTTGAGCACCTCTTCCTGTGCTCTGACTTTCTCTTGTGGTTAGTAGAGGGGAGTGCTGGGGGCACTGCCTGGCACACCGTAAGTACTACTTACATTGCTAACGTGACTTTCTTCACCCTTCATGGTGATTCCATGCTCTGGCTCAGCCTCCTAACATCCATTGCATGTCCCTGCCCTTTGCTGCATTCTGGGAACATGGCAACGAACAAGAAAGATGGAGCCTGAGAGGGCAATGTGGACAGTGAGAGGAGACATCAGCCTTGCCCTCGGGGAGCATCCAGCCTGGGGGGGGACCCACCTTCCCCACAAATGGCACCAACAGGAAAGAAAAAACTGCCAAGTAGGATTTGCTACATGGAAGGTGCTGGAGATGCCAGAGAGACGGAGACAGGGGGCTTGACCTGGCCTGCAGGGGGAAGGGTCAGGAAGATACCCTCTGCCTCCCCTTCTCTGATACATCTCACACACACCCTCAGTCTGTCCCGGGGTGTACCCTGGATGGACCTTCTTCCTGGCTGGTGCCCAGAACCCACCCGAAGCCAGGAGTTCCAACCTATTCTAGCACCCACGGTCTGGTCCTCCCCAGCCCTGCCCCCCAGGGCGGCTGCAGCGGCCCTGGAATGGGGAACCTGCTGAACTGGGAGTACTCACCCCCAGGAGAGGCTCAGTGGCTGCAGGTTATAGGATGGAGGGAAAAGCAAGGCTGGACTCAGTGCTTCCTGTATCTGGATCCCAAGATAGAGCTGCCCATACCTGCGTGAGGAAAATGTCCAACAGCTCCCCTTAGTTTCACAGTGTGCACCCCAATAGCTGAGTCTCTTCCTCCTGGAGTCTCTTCCTCCTATATGGGTGACTGTTTCAAGCTGGTTAGGGTCCTGGGTCCTCCCAAAGGGCCCAGATCTCAAACCCAACCCCTCAAGCTCCCTTTTCTCCATTTGCCGGTGCTCTGCACAGCCTTCTGCACCATTGGATGGCTCTTGTGTTGCCCGTGATTTTGTAAAGGTGTTAGCAGAATGAGTGAGGAGCAGGCACCGGAAGTGCTGTCTTGGTCTGCTGGCGAAGCCAGGTGGGTCTTGTGTGCTTGGTTTCTTTGAGACCAAGAAGAGCACTCCATGGAGCAGGCCCCAAGTGGCAAATCTTTCCCCTTCATCAGCTGCTGGTTGACTGTATGCTCGGCCTTTAAGAGAAAGAGCTAAGTGGACATGTATAAAGTTCAGGAAAAAGATTATCAACGACTTCACCTAAACACGGTCTACTCGGGGATTTACTAATACAGTTTAGTTCTCTGGGAATAAGATCCTCACTACTCTATAACATATGAGCTTATTGCTCAATTCTCATGCGTTTCAATTTCATATCATGCACTGAATCTAAGTCGTCAAATTGGGGGATCAGGGGAAGCTGCGTTCTCAGCACAGGGCCTCCCCAGGGTTTTCGCAGAGGCTGCCCAAAGCCCAGAGACCATGAAGGTCTGTGAGGAGCCAGGAGTGGGACCAGGACCTGGCCACCAGCCCCCGGTAAAGCACTGCCAGGGAGAAGGCCACTAGATCTGGAGGACCCCCCAGGGCCCCGTCCCAAACAAAGAACAGGCCATCTCTCCCTGCATTCTGCATCAGCCTCAGGAGCAAGTGATAGGAGCATCCGCCCCTCCACAAGCCCCCAGATCAATGGGGGAAGGGGACGGCTTGGGGTGGGGGAGTGTGTCAGGAACCCGTGAATCGTCCTCAGGAGGCCAAGGGCACCCAGGACGTGGAAATTAAAAAGGAGGAGGGGAGGCCCAGCATATTAACCTCCTTAATCTTTCATTTCTGACACAGATTGTGGTCCCTCATTTCAAAGAATTTCAAGCTAATGTCTGGAGGGCAGAAAAATCTATTTCCCAATACACAGCTGCAGCTTTTTCACCAATCGACTGCCCTTCCTGGTACAATCAGCCGAGCATTGATTTTTTTTCTTTTTTCTTTTTCTCTCTCTCTCTCTGTCTCTCCTTGTCTCTCGTCTCTCTGTCTCTCTGTCTGTCTCTCTCTCTTTTATTGCTGTAGCATCATCCAAAAATCTATCCATACAAACAACATCTTTGAAGAAAATTCCAGCAGTCCCAAGCTGCTTCTTCATTAACCCTAAAGCTGCTGGTCTGAGACTATGGGGCCACTGCTGGGAGCCCCACAGAGGCACATCTGTGTCCCTTCTCAGAAAGTCAGTCTCTCTCAGGAGGTGTGGTGTGGGAATCTTCAGGGTCCCTGTGTTAGATAGACCCCCTTTAGCACTGAGGCCACATCAAACTGTTTAAATGTAAATTAACTTACGTTAGATAAAATTTTTAAATTCAGTTTCTCAGTCAAAGAAGCCACATTTCAAGTGCTCAGTAACCACACTTGGCCTGCGGCTACCATATTGGATAGCACAGGCCTAAAATATTCCATCATTGAAGAAAGTTCTGCTTTAGAACAGGGTTAGACACATTTTTTCTGTAAAAAGACAAACATTTTTGACCGTGTAGACTGTACAGCCTCATCATAGCTATTCAAACCCGGCCCTCACAGCAGAAAAGCAACTATGGACATGATGTAAACAAATGGGTATGGACATGTTCCAATAAAACTTTATTAACAATAGCAAGCAGTGGGCCAGATTTGGCCTGCAGGCCATAGTTTGCTGACTCCTGTTTCAGAGACTTCTTCACAAAGTTAGAAATATTTAGAATACTAGAAAGGGGGTGTAGGAGCTGTCAGGGCTGGAAATGTTTTACATCATGATTCAGGAGGTAGTCATTCAGGTGTAATATATAATATTTGTGCATTTTAATGTATAGAAATTGTCTCCCAATTTTAAAAACTCTTTAGAATGTTAAGCTGTTGTTAGCAAGATAGAATGCTCTGGAACGTCAGAATCCTGTAGAATTCCTGAGCACAGTAGTACCCCACAGGACCCCAGTGGGGCTTCAGAGGCCTCCAACAGGCAGGGTGCTTGGGCAGGGTGGGGCGGGGCAGGCAGGCGGTGCTCTCACATACCTGCCTCTCCCCCCAGATCTGTATATCTGTAAGGGTTCTGGGGACTAAGGCAAATCTGAACAACAATGGCAACCAAATTCCATCAGTTTCTGACTTTTAGTAATATAAGAGCCCTTGAGAGAAGGGGACCCAAGGCCCAGTTTAGAGCCAGAACCTCAGAGGGAGGTTCTGTGTTACCAAGTAAGCTGGGGCAGAGAGAGGCCACTCTGTCCGGGACCTGGGCCTGGCTGCCCTCAGCATCTGGTTGCACGCAGTCCGAACTCCCTCTCTTGGGAGGCTGATCCAGCTCCCTGTCCACTTGCAGCTGGAGGAGACCCCAGTCTGAGCACACAGGTGGCCTGAGGCTGTGTCTCCACAGACATTCACCTGCCTATCTGTTCTGGTGGCCTTTTACCCCTGAGGATCTTTCACCCTCAGTCACTCACTTGACAGCTATTTGTAGGACATCTACAATATGTCAATCTGGGTCCCACAGGGAAGAAGACAAACACAATCTGCCCTCATGGAGTTCAGATCTAGTTGGGCAGACAAATAATAAATAAGTAAAGATCATTTCACTGGGAGATCAGTTCAAAGAAGAAAATAACTGGGCAGATTGAGAGTGGGTGTGGTCACGGAAGACTTCCTGGCAGAGCTGACAATTACATAGAAACCCAATGGAGGGGAAGGAGCCAGACACTTGCAGATCTGGACAAGGGGTATTCCAGGCAGGTAGAAAGGCCCATGAGACTTGTCAGTGCCCTGTGTTGCTCTGGACATGTAGAGCTACTTTCACTGACAGAGCCTGCTGTTTACCATCTGGGGCCTGCAGCTCCCAGGCTCTGGGTTTAAATTCTGCTTCAATCCCCAACCAGCTGAGCAATCTCAAGTAAGGCCCCGCCTGGGCCTCAGTTTCCTCATTGGAAAGCGGAGAGGCTAAGGCATCTGCCAGGTGCTTACAGTGAGGATCAGAACAAGGGTGTAAAGAGCTTAGCATGGTGCCTGCCACGTAGTAAGTGCTCAGCCAACATCAGCCAAGAGAGAAAATCCGGCACCCCTGACACCAGGCGAGGCCTAATTATAGATGCTCAGAGGTCACTTTTCAGCTCCTTGTGACTCTGGATGGGGCCAAGGAGGCTTGCGCCACCCACCAAAGGGAGGTTCTCCCTGTGGTCACATGGTCTCTGCCCAAAGGCTGGCTCACTCCTCGTTCCCTCCTAGCTCCTCAGGACCCAGCCAACGAGAGGCATCACCAGGCAGCAGATGGGGTGAGGGAAGAGGATTCAGGCTTGCCTGACCAATGCGGAGTTGCAGGGAAGTGCCTCAGTTTCCCTGGCTGCTAAGTGTGGATATCAATAGGACTTGCCTCCAAGGGCGATGTGAGAATTCAGAGAAGGGTGACGTACCTAGCTAGATCTCTGTTTAACCACTACACTACACACACAAACATAAAAGTAGTTGTCATTTAGATAAATTTTCCCTTGAGGCTTTCCTTTCTTTTATTCCACAACATCTGCTGAGCCTCTTAGCATGCCTGGCTCCACGCTAAGTGCTGGGTGTATGCTGGGTGTACAAAAGTGCCCCCGGCAGCCACCCAAGGGCTTCCAGAGCCAACGAAGAAGGTCAGTGAGGCTGCAGGGGCCTGTTTGGCTTGCCCAAAGAACAAACCGGAGGTTTCAGAAAGAACAACCATCCTTCTTTGTTCTTCCACTGGTTTGTTTATCCAGCTTTGTAGGAGCCAGGCCTCCTCCAGTAGGACTTTGTGTCTGAAATCTTCTGGGGGAAGCGAAGGGTTCCCTCTCCTAGCCCCAAATGGGGACCCTCTGCAGTGACCCCAGCCTCCCAAGAGGAGCATATTCAGTCACCTCAATACCTGAGTTCAAGTCCTGAATTGGCCCCTGCTGTGCTGTGGTAACTTGGGCGAGGCACTTACCACGCTGCACCTCAGTTTTGTCTGTGACACAGATGATGGTAATAATAAAAACACGGTGTCAGGGCTGTTCGGAGGGTTAAGTGCAACCACAAGGCTCCAATGGGAATCTACACTCTCATCACTATCTGTCTGGGGGTTGATGGTTCTAGCACCCACATCTCCCTGATTCAAGGAGGGGAGATACACCCCTACACACATCCCTACACATACCCAGCTCCAAATCACTAGATGACTTTGGGTGGGACTGTTCCACCCTGGGGCCATTTCCAGGTCAGCCTCTGGAAATGAGGGTGCTGGGCTAAGTCAAGGTCACCTCCCAGGATTCTTACTCTCTTTCCACATAATAGAGTTATTGCTGGGAAATGGCTGATCAGTCAGGGACTACATTTCCCAGCACCCCGTGCATCTAGGTGGGGTCACGTGACAAGCTTTGACAAATAGACTTCAAGAGGAAGTGATGGATCACTTCAGCACTAATGTGGTTAACAAGTGGTGTGTCTCCCCATCCTTTCTTTCCAAAGCTGCCATCTGAATAGAGTGGGATCCAAGCTACATTGCAGATGGAAGAGCTATGAGATAGAAGGAGCCTGGGTGCCTGAATCACTGTGGGGAAGAGGGCCACCCAAACAGCAGTGCCAGCAGTGGGCTGTGACATTAGTAAGAAACACAGTGGGCTGTGACATTAGATTTATTTTAATCTATAGAAGCATCAATTTTATCTGTTAACACAACTGGCATTGCCTTAACTATTACATATACACATACATTATACCTGCTTTTTTCAGGTGTATATATATTATATCCTTTAACACTCAGCCAGCTTCTAATAACAATAATGGAAGCTACTAATAATTTTTTGAGCATTTAATTTGTGCCAAGCACTGGGCTAAGTCCTTTGCACGTACTTTCTTCTTTAGAGTAACAATAATTCTATAAGGTGAGCTTATAGGATTATTATTATTCCCACATTATAGATGAGGAAACTAGGACTCAAACATTCAGATACCTGCCCAGAATCATCAGCCAAGAAGTGCAAGAGGCTAGATTAGAACCCAGAGTTCACATTCTTAACTGCTTCATTTCACGGCATACCAGGGCCCGACGAGGTAGATATTACAAGCCCTGATGTACCACAAGGACCCCAAGACTCACAGGAGGTCCATAAATTGACCATGGGAATAGAACTGGTGAGTGGCAGTGACTGGCTTGGAACCCAGAGTTGTCTGGCTCCCAGCGTGTTAGCTTGCCTTACCCAGTCTGCTGCCTCAGTGGCCCTCTCCAGAGGACATTGGATCCTGACCCTGTTTCCGTTCCCCAGTGTTACAGTGCCATGGCTGAAGGCAACCTTGATGCTAAATAAATTTTTCTCGCGGCAGCCTTGGCACTTACTAAACACCTGGGAGGCTGTTAGTGCCTCATGCTGTCCAAAGCACCTTAATTATTGTCTAATCGAGATATCTGTCACTGTAGTAAACAAAAATAACATAAGAGAGAAGGTGACATGTTCACGCTCCCAGCTTTTGGGTCCTTCCTTGAGCATTTCCCCTTGGTTTTCACATTCCCTGGGTCTCAGTCAGGGAAGGAGGTGAAGAAATGATGATGGGGGGAAATTGTCTCTGAAAGAGGCTTTGTTCCTCCCACCCAAGCAATCCCACTTTGTGGGCCTGATTTGGAGGTAAACTGGAATGAGTGTGGTGAAGATGGAGGAGGTTGGAGAATGAGTATGAGTATGGTGAAGATGGACATACCAGGATGCTGATCTTAGTATTATGGGTCATAGTGAAAAGTTAGAAACATTTGAAATGCCCCCTGAGAGAGCAAGGGTTAAATAAACTGTGGTGCATTCATGCAAGGGAATACTATGCAGCCATTAAAAAGGATCATCTGGAGCCCTTTGGGCCGATAGGGAACAAACTAGAGAGAAAGCAGAACAATGCAGAACAATGAACTTCCTATGTTTCTATTTGTGTAAAATGAAAAGGCATTTATTATCATGGCCAGTTTTTATCAATGATTTAATATGCTCTGTTTTAGGCAATCACATTCGTCGCTTCACTTAACCCTTGCAGGAATCTGTGAGGTAGAAACTCTTCTCATCCCCAGTTGCTAGATGAGATAGCTAAGGCTCAGAGAAGTTCAGTAATGAGTGCCCCGGGGTCACATCTTTAGTGAGTGGCAGGCTAGGCTTCCCACCCAGGAAGTCTGAAAGCTACCACTAACCATGAAGCTATGCTGCCTCCGCCAACCACAAACAAACATAATGACTGACCAGAGATTTCCATGTCTTTGAAACGGGGGTGAATGGGGAGTGCAGGCATTCAGGGTATTGCCAGGAATCAAGGGAATCAAGTTTTAGCAGCCATATGGAGACAAGAGGCAAAGCCTTGAGCCTTCCAAAGGTGGGATATGGAATCAGAGACCCCTACCTAAAAGCAGGACTCCCAAAGGCCAATACTTCAAAGAAAGAATAAAGTAGGGAAAAATATGTGCAAAGGGCAAAGGGCAGCAACAAAATTTTGTCTGCCTTTGCTTGGGCTCTGATTCACACACCCTGTATGAGCTGCCTTCTCCCATTCCCACTGCCTCAGTTCTCTTCAGGTGCTTTCTAGAATTTTCTCTCAAATTGTTTCCCCAAGCCAACCCAAGCCCCCTCCTTCCCCATTTTCTCTCTCACCACCCCCTTCTCTGCCCTCCTAGCACCTGTCACCACAGCGACTCCGAGTCTTCCTGCTGGGACTGGCAGCCCCACGAAGGCAGGGCTGCACAACCCCTGCCGTGCTGGACACACTGGGTAAATGTTTGTGGAGTGGCTGACTGAATTTATCAGCTTTTTAGAGGAAGCAGAGCATCCTCCGGAAGGTGCAAGGTGCGCGCACTGCCAGCAACTTTCTAACTAGTCCCCAGGGGCTGCTTTAATGGAGCCCAAGATCTGCTACAATTAGCGGCCTCCGTTTGCATGCAAATACTGGAGGCGCCTAAACACAGCCGCACAGAATGTTCTCCGAAATGGATTAAGTGTGCCCCCTGCAACCGGCACCTGCTTGCAAAGGCACCCAGGGTAGTCACCCCAACTCCCAACAAGGGCCCCAGAAAGAGGCTGGCTTGGCCACTGGTTCCCTTTGTGCTCTTGGGGAAGCCTCTTAGAGATAGTCTCCGTGCCTTTGTCCAGGCTGGGCACCCCCACCTGGAATTCCTTTTGTGCATCTGGAAAACAATGGTGTGTCCTTCCAGACTTACCTCGAGCAGGACTGTTCTAGGTCTTCCTAACTTTACCTTTCTGGGACAACCCACCTGAGTCTCACTATCCAGATCCTGACAGTAATTTTGGTGTCATAGTCCCCACCCTGGGGCAAGAACCCTATCCATTCTTCCCCATTCCCTGATGCCTAGCACACAGTAGGTGCCTGATGCTTGCTGATATGTGCAGTTTTCCCCCCTTGCCTGTAAAGCCTGGGAGGCCTGGAGGCTCACCCTATATCTCTGGCCCATGGTAGGTGCTGAATCCAGCAGCTGGCCAGAGCTGGACAGCCCAAAATGAAGTGCTGGAAGATTCCTAGATGTCCCTAGAAGGAGAGGAAAGAGATGAGGAGGGAGAGCCAAGAGGTTGGGACAGTTGGACTAAGGGCAGGAGAGAGAGGTGGGCAGGCTTGGGTTGCCCCAGAGCCTGGCAGATCCATCAGAAGTCTGGGGTTTGATTCCAAGACAACAGGAAGTCCACTGTCAGAGACGCTCAAAGCAGGTGTCTCCTCGTCTTGGCATCTGTGGGCATCTGGCCCTTTCTTTCCAAATAATGCCGCCTACTTAAGTGCAGCTGCTCACAATCTATGAATGTTCCTGGCACTCTCAAAAACTAGAATCCTTGACTGCCCTCTTGAAAGAATCAGATCACTGAAAACAACACTAAACAGGGCACGGGTAGTGGTGAGAACCACAACGCAGCGTGACAGAATCTGCAGCCGTCACGTCACGCGCCCATTCGGGTAGAGAGGGCCCTGCCCAGCCCGGCCCTGCTTCTCTCACATACTGCCAAGGAGTGTTCTGGCTCATTCTCATAGGTGCACCATGCTTTGGGTCAACTTGGCATCGGGCTTTACTTCCTACCAGCTTCTCAGGTAAGATGGTCCTTGCCACTCACCATAATGAAGCCTGGTTGGCCAAAAGTGGCAAGTGATCAAAATCTAGAGACCTCCTGGAGAAGGGTATCCAGCCCTCTGTTGATGGCCAATGACTTGGAAGTAACGGGGCCCCTGCTCTTCCTTCACCTGTGGCCATAGACTCAGGTGTGTGAGTTGCTGCCAGGCCTGCTCCTCACCAGCAATTAGAAAGTTTGCCCGCGGGGGTGGGAAAGAGTTGAATCTACCGAAGCCAATGAAGATTGGCACGCTCATCCTGGAATAATCTCAGGGACAGAGGAGTCAGCAGTGTGGCTGTTACTTCTCCACTAGATTTCTCCTCTCGGCCACACTCCCTGGCCTGCCCTTCAGGTCTTCTTGTGGTTTCTGCCTGCCGATCTTCTCTGCCTCACCTGCTTCCATGTCCCAGCTTTCCCACCTCATCCCAGCCTCACCAAACCAGTCAACAGTTCCTCTTCATCCTCTGCCCCTTTGCCCGTGCTGGACCCTCTGCCTGGAACACCATTACCCCTATCTGTTCCTAGAAAATTCATGCTCAGTACCCAGCTAAAAAGTCCTCTTCTCCAGGAAGTGCTTCTGTCTTGAGTCTGTCTCTGATCCTGGTCTGTCATTCAGGGTCCCTCTTTCCCATTGGACAGAGAGGTCCTCCCAGGGAGGGATTGTGTCTTATGCCCGCACAGTCTGCCAGCACCCTGTACCAGCAGTCCTTAGGTGCCACCTGCCTTAAATACCTGAGTCTCAGTTTCCTCGACTGAAGAAGGGGATCATCACGTCAACCACCCAGCATTGTGGGGAGGAGGAAACAAGTGAGGCTCTGGAAACCTCACACAGCAGATGCCCAGGGCAGGAGAAGTGACTGGCGGCCCCTCTCAGTGGCCTAGGAGACCAGAGCAGTGACAGTCCCCATATAGAGTGAGGTGAGAATGACAACTGTGGGCACCAGTCCCTGCTGGGAAAAAAAGGTAACAAGTAGGTGCACAGACCATGGGTCATTTATTCCTCAAACCCACCTTCCTCTTCTCCTGTCCTGCCCCTGACCCTGCAGAGGGGTCTGTGCCAGGTTACCACTCACTGACCTCATATAACACCAGAGACCAAAAGGAGAGCTTGTCCCCAGCTAGGGCCAGCTGTCCTCACAGAAGTCACGAGGCTCTACACAGATGAAAGCTGAGCCCACAAGTAGCTGAGGCTCCTGCCTCCTGCCCTCAGCCCAGCCAGGACTGAGACAGAACAGGGCAGGACACCCCGGCTCATGCCAGGAGCTCCCCAACATCATCCGGAATCCCTGTACCAGCCTGGTGAGGTGGACCCCTTTAACATCCTCACTCTGCAGATGGGGAAACTAAGGCTGAGTGTTGAGTGGCATGCCCCAGGTTTCACAGCTAGTAAGCTGGGGAGACAGGATTTAAATCCATGTCTGCAGGATACTCTGAGCTTCCCAGCTTCTTAGCCTAGCTCAGTTTCTGGTCTCAGGGTTTTTAGCCTAGGGACACACTTCCCCCACCCCCACATTCAGCCTGTTTGAGATGAAGAGGACTTGGAGAAACAGCAAATAAGGGCATGGGTTCTCCTCAAGGCCCCTGGGTGTCGTCTTCACCAAAAGTCCACGGGCCCCTCCTCTTGGGAACCGAGCTGAGCCTGCAGCACACAACTCCTGGCATAAACAGAAGGGGTTTTGTTCCAGAAGGCCCAGCCCTAGTTGTCCCTGCTACTGCCTGAGATGAGTCAGGATGAGGCCCAAACCCACCCTCCTGCCCAGTGTCCTGCATTGATTGAGTACCTACTGTGATTCCTGCCCAGGGAGTAGCTTCTTGTCACTTCTTACACGTGCCCCTCGTGGGCCCACCTCCCTGCCTTTACACCCACAGGTCCTCCCTCATCCTCCCAGCAAACATCCACGGGGCCCTACTGCACCCCCTCTGTCCTCTGGGACAGAGCAAGGCCCATATGGACTCAGTCCCTGCTATGTTATCATGTGGAAACAATACACGAGGAAGCAAAGCGATCGCTAAATAAGGAAAGACTGCACAGGGCATGGGAGAAACAAATGGAGCACAGTGTAGAGAGTGCAGCACATGGGAGCAGTCAGGGCGGAGGGGGAGGGCTGCCTGGAGGAGGGGGTCTTTGAGCTGAGAAGTTAGAGATGAGAAGGAGCCACCTTGCAAAGGGCTGGGGGAAGGGTGAGGGTCAGGAGAATGGATCGAGAGAAGCATTTGCTCAGCCCCTGCCAGAGAGCAGGGCACCGTCAAGGTCATTCTTGTTGGATGACTGACCTTCCACCATTTGACCACACCATCCTGCAGCAGCTGGTCCCAGACTACAGAGACCTTTATGGTTGACAAGGCATGCCCCTACTCAGGACCTTCTTGAGTCCTCACACCTGCCCTGAGCTGCACAGATGAGGAAACTGAGGCTGAGAGAGAATGTCTTCCGAGGTCACACAGCCAGGTGTCCCTCTCCTAACTCAGGCTCCTGCCCTTCTCCACCTGCTCTCCACCTTGCCCAGAAGGCAGTGGCTGGAGGGCCCCTGCCCATATCCCCTCCCAGACCCACCAGCCTCTGGGGAGGGGAGGCAGCCCTGCACCAACCCATATATAACCCACTCCACGTGCCTTCTCCGTGTTAATAAATGGGGATCCAAGGGGTCATAAATCCTGGGGCTGCCAATGTCCCTGGGACCAGCTCTTTCTCTGGCCACGCACTAGTACTTTTTACAACCCATTAATTAGTCCCTCTGATAAAGTTTGACAAAATGATAACTTGCCCATGAAAAGTGTTGTAATAAATACATTTTCCCTAACTTTCAACCATTCGAGCATGGCCGCCTCATAAACCCTCCGCCACGGTTCACTGCCTTATTGTCTCTCTATATTTCTCCATCACCATGGAAGTCCAGGGCCTGGGGCCTCGTGGACTCAGACTAGACCTGGGCCTGACTCCCATGGCTGTCCCCCTGGAGGTACCCCGCACCTCCAGGGGGACAATCCTGGGCAGTTCCTGCCCTGCTCACAGACCTGCAAGGGCTCCCACCACCCAGGGCAGCAGTTCCCAGGCTCCAGCCCCATCATCCGGGGTCCTGCTCTATCAATGTGGCGCAGGACGGAGCAGTGCCTGGACGTGATGACTCCCTTGAATTTGTTTCGAAAGGAAATTTTATATCACTATTACCAGAAACTGGAAAAGCAGTGTAATGACCCCTTAAAAGGAAATAAAAATAAATATAAGAAAATAAAAAGAGGATGTCACTAAACCCCAGACAACCAGTTTGCCTACTGCTCTGCGCCTGAGGCCTGCCTTCTCTCTCCCCCTGTTGTAAATGGAGGTCAGTCAGGGCAAGCGCGGAGACTTTCTCCTCGGGGTAGATGGAGGGCCTGAAAGAAGATTTCAAGAACCATTTTCTTCCTTGGAGAGGCTTTGTGGTTGGACACCACATCCTTGTACAGCAACTGGGGTGGCACCCAGGTGGGCCCTGGCTGGAAGCCCAGGTGCATCGCCAGCCCCCTGTGTTTCAGATTGGTAACATGAGACAGGGCTCTTCATGTTTCACAGAAGGTAAAAGAACAGCCATTGTTCATGTGACAGAGTGAGAACCCTAAGGAGTGGTTTGTGGGGAGCAGGCTGGATTAGTATCAAGTTCAGTCCCATGCCCCAAGATTATTTGGGCCGCCCCCTCTCCTCATGTAGGGGGATGTAGAACTGCTCCTAAGCTTGACACCAAATCAGCACTGACCCTGACCTGCTGGGATTCCCAGATTCCAGGTGCAGGATCTCTCAGAGCCTCCACACTACCCGCACATCATCCTGACTGTGAGGCCAGGTCACCTCCCCAGGATCCACCTCAGGGCTCCCGGCATTTCTCACTCATGTCACCTAAAGTGATGATTCAGATCAGGGTTAGTATTCTCCCTCTGTTCCAACACCTCACTCTGCACAGAGGAGAGGTTCCATCAGTTGCCCAAACAGGTAACTGAGTGAGAATCGGGACATCTGATGAGTAGTTGTCCCAGTTTCACAGATGAGCAAAGCAAGGCCCAGGAGGAGAAATGACAAGCCCAAGTCCCCAGGGGCTCTGGAACAGAACTGAAACACTGGAATGCTGCCCCAATTCTTACCCAGTGCTCCTCCTTCTCAGCCACACAAACCATCAGGCACATTATGGCTCTAATTGCTGCCCACACCTGAGAACCCAACCCCCTGCCCCTTGAGCTCACCTGAATAGGCAGGGGATTCCTATTTCTGTGGCAACCTCAGAAACTTGCAAATCTACCAAACCAACACTGCCCACAGGCTGACACAGGCTGCCCAGTCCCAGGTCCATACCCCTGCCCATCACAATAATGGCTTTGAACCCCTGGGTCATGCTGATGATAGCAGGTACCCTGCCCATACCTTCTCTAAGTGTCTCAGGAGGCACTACCTATTTACCACAACTGAGCCTCACAATAACCTTCAAGGATGAGACAATTGTGACCATTTAACAGGTAGACAAACTAAAGTTCCAAGAGATAAAGGCACCAGGCTCAGCCCTATGTACCCAGGTCCTCCCCTCTGGAGGGTTATCATCGGGACTGGCCCTCTTCCAAGGCTGTTGCATGTGAGGAGTGACCTGTCTGCTACCCCCTGTCAAAAATCCCACTGGGGATAGAGCAACATATTGCTTGAAGGCCTCTTTAAAGTAGCAGCAAGAGAGTCCAGTACAGTAGAAAGAACATTGGATCAAAAGCTGAAAAGGCAAATTCTAGTGGTAGTTGTGCTCTGAATTATGACTTTGGCTGAGTCCATTCCATCCCTGCCTTCACTCTGGTGTCCCAGGAGAAGAGACAGGAGGGGGTGGGACTAGAGCATGTTTCCCATGGTGACAGGGATATGCCCTGAGACATAATTTTAGGAGGACTCATAGATCCAGCTTTAGAAATTACCAAATGAAAATATCTTCTTTCGGATCACTTTCTTGATTACTACCTAGAAGGAAGTCTCAGTTTGGTGCTGATGTGTCTTTAATGCCTCCCCTTTGGCAATCTCTCTTATTAACAAAACAAAACAAAACAAAACAAAACAAAACAGCAAAAAAGCAGGCCTCAGGCTCAGAGCAGCACCTGGCTGGATTCTCACAAAATTGTGCTTCTCTGTTTTCATTGCATTTGGATTTAAGGGCACCCTCTATTTAGGGCAAGTGAAATGCACTTCCCATTTACTACAACAGTATAAAATATCCTCTTCAAATATACTCCATTAACGTGAAAGAATGAACTGATATAAAGAAAAGCTTTGAATAAATATGAATGTTGATGGAAGTGAAATTGGGGGACTTGCAGAGCGGAAGGTGAATGGTAGATGTGGGGCAGGTCCTAGCCAAGGGCCTCTCTTGGGGCACTTGGAAGCTACCAGCTCCACAGCCATAAACAACAGCCCCTCACTTGCAAAACCCCTTTCCAAACACCATCTCCGTTAATGCATCCCGTGCCTAACAACCCTATTTTACAGGGCCTTGCCAACAGCCATGCCCTGTAAGCATTCTGGCTGCTGATCACAGGCTGTGATGGCATTTTACAGGCATCACAGAACTGTGCCCTCTGCATATCTTGGGAGGAAGGCATGACACAAACCCCACCTGCCAGAAGAGGGAACCCAGGCTCAGAGAGGCCGAGGGACTGGCTCAAAGTCACAGAGCAGGGTATGGGTTTCCGAGGGCTGCTGTAACCAATTACCATGAACTTGGCGGCTTAAAACAACAGAAACTCATTTTCCCACAGCTCCAGAAGCCAGAAGTCTAAACTCAAGGTGCCAGCAGGCACAAAGGCTCTATGGGAGAGTCTGTTCCTTATTTCTCCCAGCTTCCAGTGGCTCCGGACGTTCTGCGACTTGTGGCTGCATGACTCCAATCTCTGCTTCTGCCTTCACACAGTCTTTCCCTCTGTCATCGCCCCTTCTAAGGATGTGCATCATTGGACTGAGGACCCACCCTAATCCAAGTTGATCTCATCTCAAGATTCTTTGTTTAATTTCACCTGCAAAGATTTTTTCCAAATACTCACATTCACAGGTTCTGGGACATCTTTGGTGGGGACCACCATTTGTCCCACTACAAGCAGGACCAGGATGGATGCTGAGAACACAGCCTCTTGGTTATCCCCACTCTATACACACACAGCTGCCGGGCCAACCACCCTTGTGCCCAGGCTCAGTGGGCACAGGGGCACTGGGGCCTGGCCCTCAGGGCCACCCCGGTCCTACACAGGCCCATGCTCCTATTTAATTAAAATAAAAGACTGAACTCTGCTCAATGATACCAGCATCAACCCACCCACCTGCCTGGGGACCCATCTCTTGGAGGAAATTTATGGCCATAATTTAGCAGGTGAATTATCGCTGCTGGCACCTAGCTGCGAGAATTGCCCAGGCGAATTAAACCCACCCGCTGATGCCCCTAGATGCCAGACCCACCCTCCCAGAGCCTGTACAACAGGGGTGCCAGAGAATAGGGGCCCCCGTGAGAGCCATGGAGACCCCAGGACTGCTGCAGCCTCTGGAGCTGGGGGCAGAGGCCTGGGTTTCTATCCCAGGGCTGTGACACCAAGTGTGGCATGTGGAGTGGCAGCATCTGGAAGATGGTTAGAAATGTAAAACCTGCAGGTTCAGTGCCCCTTGCCCAGGATGTGCGGGCACAGTCATGTTTGAGAAGCAGTTGCAGAAATCACAGGTCAGAGCAGAACCCATGCAAGCCCGTCACACCCGTGAATCCAGACCTCCTATGTGCCCCACCTGGCCTACACGCAGGTGTGCAGCCCCTGCCACACGCTCTACCACACTCATGCACCCCCCTTCAGAGACATGCCATACTCTGCTCCCCATCTGGGTGCCCACCCACCCCCTTTCACACTGTCACGGAAACACGCACTCCAGGCTGCCCACGCACAACACACACTCGCACACGTACCTGTGCACAATTTGTGCACACTCCCAAATTACTCTTGATGGGGAGGATTTCAGGAAAACAGTTGGAGGCTCCTTTCACACACTTGTCCATTCAACAAATGTTTAGTAGCCAGCGGCCAGGTATGAGATGTCATGTCAGGTGCCCGTGTGTGGAAATGGAAGTGGAGGTAAGGAAGGAGGAGTCCTTGACCTCAGCTCAGGGTCACATGGTAGTTTCACCGATGCAATAACAGATGGGCACGCACAATAACGGAGGGTGGGGGCATGGAGGAGGTGAAGGTGAATCAACTCAGCCTGTGGGGAGAAGGCAGACCAAGGAGACTTTCCAGGAAGATAGACCTGAGCTGGAGCTCAAGGAATGAGTAGGAATGTCCTTGGCAGACGAAGTGAGGAAGGGCATTCCTGGAGAGGCAAGAGCAGGAGCAAAGGCTGGAGGCATAAATAGATGGTTCAGGAGAGGCAAAGCAGCAGGGTGTGCGCTGGGCCCTATACAACTGGACCCTCCCATCCTCTGCCAGCACCCCAGCCAGGCCGTGCTCTCCTCTCCCTTGGACCCCAGAGGCAGCCTCCTTGCCAAGCTTTCGGCTGGACTCCATCCTCACTCCCTCTGACCCTCTCATCTCCCTCGCAACCACAGGGATCCTTCTCACAAGTAAGTCTGATCACATCACCCTTTGTACAAGCCCTGCCTTGACCCCCTTGTGCCCTCATAGCAAAGACCAAACTCCCAGGCCCTCAAGTTCTGGCCTGCTCTTGTATCCAGCTGCATCTGCCATAGCATTTCTGCCTTGCCCAGAGCAGGCCTAGTTACCTCATACCTCCTTACCTTAGTGGGTGCTGCTCCTTCTGTGGGAGAGCAGCCTCTTCGCAGCCTTTTTTTCCATGAGTCGAACTCCTACTCACCCTGCAAAACCCATTCTGCCAAAGGTCTCCTCACTCAGGCTGCCTCCCCGACCTTTCAGCCTGAGATGCTTGGAAAGGAAGCAATAACTAAGCCTCGGGGCAAGGGGTTCAGTGGCTGCTCAGCAAGTCAGGCTCTAGGACAAGATGGAGGAGGATTAGCAAGGGCTCTAAGATTCAGACAAATGCACCAGGCAACCCTAAAACTCCCTGTATTTTTTATCTCCTTTTCTTTTTTATTTAGAGCTTTGTGTGCTAGAGGTTAAGAAGCTCAAAACATTTTCAATAATAACCTTTCTTAATGCCATTAAGACAGCCAAAGTGACTTCCTTTTTTGTGGTTGTTGTTCCTCAGACCTGAGCTTTGAAAAAGTTAGAATCAAGGAAACTCTATTTCACAAAGGAGGTAAACACACAAAACCCACTGCCCTGAGGCCTCACCTGTACGGAGGACAGTGGTAAATAACAGTAACAGCAACAATAACGATAAGCTACAGACTCCTTGAAGTGGTGATAGGATGAGGCTTCTGTCGCAAGGGAGGCTGCTCAGATCTACATAAAACAGCCTCAGGGGCAAGAGGCCATGAACTGAACTGGGGTGTAGGGAGATTCCAAAGGTTGCTGGAGGGTATTGTGGCAATCCAGGAAGACTTCCTGGAGGAGAATGGTCTCTTCTCCTGCTATCTCAGTGAGCTCCAGTGAGCTCCCAGGACAACAGACAGAACCCCTGCCCACCAGGCTAAGACCTGGGCATGGGTTTGCCAGTTCCCACTCTGAATAAATTACCCTCTGCAGCTATTTCAGTCTCCTATGCGCAATCAAGGTGAAGACGCACTCAAAAGTGAAGTTCCAAATTAGGTTGTTTGGAATTCCTGCCTGGTACAATTAGCAGACCCCAAACACTGTTAATTAGGTTTCCCATGGTCAGCGCACACAAAGGCTAATCGATCTGCCCAGGGCTGCCAGTTAGGAAGGCACTTCTGCATCAAGGCTCTTGGGGGTGGCAAAGGAGGTGACTAGGCTCCAGGTGCCCATGATGGGAGATGCGGGTTGGTTCCTAGGACTTCCCCCTGAACAAGGCAGACCCACCTGCCCGGCTGTAGGGTGTGGTTCCAGCAGGCTGGAGACATTTGAAGTGGAACACTCAGACCCAGAGAGCAGATCAATGCACAAAATTTCTCCTCATCTGTCAAAGCTCTGCTCAATCTACAGATGATCCCAAGGAAGATTTCTCTGCTCCCTGCCATGTCCAGCCAGGCCAGCCTGCTCCCCTCACGGCAGCTCCCCCAGGCTCCCTTCTCTCCATCACTGTTCACTCTGGGTTGGAACTGCCTGCTGACTTGCCAGTCTTCTCTCTCAAACTCGGCACTGAGTGAGGGCAGGGCCTGTGTGTTGCTTGCCACTGTACCCCAAGCACAGCCTTGCATCCAGCAGGCGTTCATGAAATGCACTCGTAGCATGGCTGTCTTTACTGATTGGAACTTGCCCTCACCTCTCAAACCGCAGTCTCCACTGTTGGCCTCCTGAATGCCCTTACCTAGCACCTGAATGCCTCTGGGTCTCCCCACACCCCTTCTCCCTGTTGCTGCCCCAGGGACTGACTGGCTGGTAGCTAGGAATTTTCAGGCAGAGATCACGGCAACAATGGGCCTCATTATTTTTGGCATCTGTCTTGTCTCCCGAGTGTCTTCAGGAGGGAAGGAGAACAGTGTGATGGGAAAATGTACTGATGGACATTCACCTTTAGCATATCTTGCTCAATGTCCTGAGTGGGGCTCCACAATCCATTTTGAAGCATTTGCAAAGGCTAGAAAGAAGGATAACAATAATGCTAAAATGTTTTCATGGGCATGGAAGTGAAGGAAGGGAGGAAAGAAAGAGCTAACATTACTAAGCTGCTAATAACAGCTACCATTTGTAGAGAATTTACCAAAAGAGTCACCAAAAGAGTTAGAATTGCCTTTAGGCATGGCTGGATCTGGGTGCTTTAAAAATGTCATCAGAACTTGATTTCTCATGGCCCCTCTTTCTTCTTCCAGGCAAGCTCTACCTATAAGCCCTTGAACAACTTCAGAACTATATGCTCCTCTCAGGAATTGTAGCAGGAAAAAAAGAATAAAACAACAAAAAAGCTTTTTTCAACAGTCCAACACAAGTTCCAGAGCTCATTGTCACTGATTGGGTCTCACGTATGTTTCTGAGTTGATCACAGGACCAGGGGACGGAGTGCTTCCATTGGCCAAGCCTGGGTTACATGCCTTTGAGAGATGGGGGATGAGGTAAGTCTCTCTCAAAGTTAGACTGAAGGAAGTGGGAAGACGATGGAGGAAAGTGACCCTTTCCAGTCCCCTAACATCTCCCTCAGACCCCTCTCCTTTCCTCACTCACAACCGCACTCACTCACAGACAGGCTGACACACTCACATGCATGCTCCCACTCACACATGTGTACTCCCACATCTCCTCAATCCCGAGGACGCACAGTCCCTATGTCAGTCAGTGTGGGCTGGGTTATGCCCCAGTAACAAACTTCTCCACACGCCCACACCACATAGCAGTAGAGGTTTCACTTGTACATATACTCTCTCACTCACTTCCACATAACCCCTCAAGTCTCACTCACATGGATACACAGTCTCTGTATCCGTCAGCATGGGCTGGGTTATGCTGCAGTAACAAACACCCCCAAACCTCAGCACTGCACAGCATTAGGGCCTGTTTCCTGCTCATATCCCATCTCTATCATGGTTGGACAAGGGCTCCGCTCTACCCCATCTTCCCTCCCATCAGGCTAATGACACAGGGTCTTTCTTCCTGTGGTCATAGCAGGGGAAAAGAAGACAGATGACCACTGGCCCTTAGAGCTCTCCCCAAAAATGACACATGGCATTTTCAAATTTTCTTGTCCAGAGCAAGTCACATGGCCATGTGGGATGTCACAGAAGTGTGATCTCTCTGCAGAGAGGGGCAGGGAAAAATCTATGCCTAATAATAGTGGGCATGCACCCACACATCCTCACACAGAATCCCCTTCACTAACACACTCCCTCCCACCAACACCCACGCTCAGCACTGTCCACCTTCCCACCTATGCCTATCACACACATGTTCTAGCCACATGCTCTGTTTGTTCACACTCACCCCTCAGTTAGACACACATGCCCTTAGCCTCATCCCTCCTACTCATAAACACACTCCCTCAGAGCTGACCTCATCCACACACTCACTTTCTTACTGCCCCACACACTCACAGGCACACTTTTACATTTGCACACATTCCCATACTCAACCTGGTCCACACCTACATCCACCTACACTCACAATGACATCTACCTCTTAGACACAAACATACACACTCACACCTTCAAACCTGCACCCTTGCAGTGATGTGTCTGCCACACCTTGCACATGTGTGCTTGCGATCATGTTCTGCTCATGTATAGAACCTCTCACTCTAACGCTCACATGCAACAACACATACCGATATCAGGTGAGGCAGGAGGGAAGTTCTGGGCAAAAGGAGCAAAGGACTGAAGTGTCAAGTGGTGGGGAGGAAAATGGGGGGACTCCAAATGCATCAGGGACCTTACAGGACCACCTAAGGGGTTCAGGCTTTGAGTAGGGGCATTGGGGAGCTATGGGAGGGCTTTAAGCAAGGGAATGGCCTAGTGAGATCTGAGTTTAAGAAAAACCTGTCTAGCCACTATAGGCAACTGTAGAAGGAGAAATCCTAGAGGCTGTTAGAATCGTTCGTGTGAGTAATTCTGGGGCTAGGACTGATGCAAGAGATTTCAGGGGAGTCAGCAGCCTTTGGAGTTAGACTGGAGGCAGGGTAGAGAAGGAGACCCAGGGAAAGGAGCTCAAGGTCAAGGCCTTGAGTCCTGTGGTCAGGCTGCAGTTTCCTCCTCTGAAATAAGGCTTAATAATATAATCATGCGCCACATAGCAACGTTTTGGTGCCACATATACAATTATAGTCCCATAGAATTCTAGCTAAAAAACTCCCTTCACTCAGTGACATTGTCACCATCATAACATCGTAGTACAAGACATTACTCACGTGTTTGTGGCGATGCTGGTGTAAACGAACCTACTGCACCACAGTCATGTAAAAGTACAGCACATACAATTACACGCAGTACGTAACACTTGATAATGATAATAAATTACCAGGTTCCTGGTTTATGTATGTTCTCTACTATACGTTTTATCATTATTTTATTTTATTTTTAAAATATTTTATTTATTTATTTTTAGAGAAGGAGAAGGGAGGTAGAAAGAGAGGGAGAGAAACATCAATGTGTGGCTGCCTCTAGCATGCCCCACACGGGGGACCTGGCCCGCTACTCAGGCATGTGCCCCGACTGGGAATCAAACCGGTGACCCCTCAGCCTGCAGACCCACACTTAATCCACTGAGCCACACCAGCCAGGACTAATCATTATTTTAGAGTGTACTCTTTCCACTTATTGCAAAAAAGTTTGCTGTAAAACAGTGTACCGTATTACGCCATCAGCAGCTTCATATGTCTTGTGTTTACTGTGTCTAATTACATCATTTTCTCTTGAGCTGGATTTAATCTTGAATCATTTCGTAAATGTAGTGCAGCCTATGGGCACCATGCTTATGAAGTCCACACTCGGGAACGGTCACGCCCTGGGCCCTCACACTCACTCGGCACTCACTCCCTCACTGACCCACCCAGAGCAGCGTCCAGTCCTGCAGGCTCCGTTCATGGGAAGCGCTCTGCACAGGTGCTCCATTTTTATCTTTCGTCTGTATTGTTACTGTACTGTTTCTATGTTTATATATGTTTGCATACACAAATACTTACCACTGTGTTACAATTGCCTACAGTACTCAGTACAGTAACGTGCTGTACAGGCTTGTAACGTAGGTGGAACAGGCTATCCCACAGAGCCTAGGTGTGCAGGCTGTACCATCTAGGTGTGTGTGAGTGTGCTCACTCTGTGATGGTCACTCAATGACAAAATCACCCACGACACCTTTCTCAGCACGAATCCCCATTGTGAAGCGGCTCATGACTGCATCTGCCCAGCCAAACTCAGCGGCGGGGCATGAAAACCCAGTGAGAGGACGCCTGGGACAGTGCCTTAAAAAGTATAAAGCAGCAATAGGCAAAGGTCGCTCCATAAAAGGCCAGACAGTAAATGCTTTAGGCTTTGAGGACCGCAAGGGCTCTCTGTCACTTGGAGCACAAAAGCAGCCACAGACAACACAAAAATGAATGGGAGTGGCTATGTTCCAATAAAACTTTATTTATGGGCCCATGGGATGTGGTTTGCAAACTCTTCATTTAAAGTGATGTGTAGATACCAAACTTTTCTCTTATCTCTCCTGACAGATCCTCTTTCTTAGCACTTTCTCCTTAAAGAAACTTCTTCCCACACTCTCTATCTCCATAGTCCAGAGGAAAAGCATGTACTTACCCCTGGGCACCTATTTTATAGATGAGAAAATTAGCACAGAAAAAGAAGAAAGCTTGCACTTAGTGGATTTTTTTAAACTACTTTTTGGGGAAATGAACAAGCCTTGGTGAGCCAATCCATGGACAGCGCTCAGGCCACATACGACCAATCCCATGCTCATGGCAGACATCACTAATCAATTCCAGCATGCTTCTCAGTGGAGCATTGATTTCTCTCCTCTATTCTCATTGGAGGCAGCCACCTCCAATCAATATCGACACATAAGGAGAAGCGGGATTTAGTTCAATGCACCTGTTTTGTAGATGAGCCAATGGAAGCAAAGGAAGATCTCATGAGGAGTCTACTTGGACCAGCTGGGGCCTGCCTCACCCAGCCTCCCCAGAAGCTCCAGGCAGAGGGTGCCAGGGAAGAGCACTGCTGGGAGGCTGGCATGGGCTCATCGCAGCACTTCCCTGCCCGTCCACGCCGTGATCACCACACTGGAGACGTCCCTTCTGTTCTCGCCCGCCTGCTCCCCACAGCTGCTCTTTTGAAAGCCCTGCATGGGAAGCTGTTGATGCGTCTCTCTGTTCCCTTTTCAGACCATTGTCCCCTCATTGGCGCCAGCCGTGTTCTTCTCTTGGCTGCTTAATTAACAGTATTATTAATGCCAAGAGGAAAGAGTCACCCAGATCCTTTCTCATAGCAACTCACGCTCGGGACTACAAGTGGCAGACAGACAGGAAGCAGGGGCTGGTGCCAGGAGATGCCCCTCTCCCCCGCCTCCGGGGCCCTTCACTTGCCAATGCCCAGCTGGACAACTTGGCCCCATCTTCCAGGGCAGCCATTGAGGGCCTGCGAGGGAAAAGCCAGAGAGGAGATGGCTTGCAGAAAACCTGTCTAGAGATACCCACGCCAGGTTGATAAGCCCTGTTTTGAGCAATGGGTGCAAGTTAAGTTTTGGGGGAGAGACGTTAGAGCCCCAGCTGTAGGAAGGGCTCAGGACCCAACAGTTGTATCCTCACCACCTCCATGCACAGGAGAGGTAGAAGTAGACAGACCTCATACCCAAGAGCTGCGTGACCTTGAGTCCACCCACCACCGTATCTATGCTCAATTTCTTCCATGGACAAAGTGTTTACATGGTCCTGGGCTAAGCCCCCCATGAGCATTATCTTACCTAAAACTTGTCCCAGTGTTCTACTGCTACATAACATCACCCCAAAACTTCATGCCTTAAAACAATAACAATCATTTAGTTTGCTTATGACTCTGTCATGTTTGTGGGACTTAGCAGAGACAGCTGACCTCTGCTCCACATGGCATCGGTGGAGGCAAATCAGCTGTGGGATGGAGGATCCCATTCCAAAATGGTTCACTCACAGAACTGGCTGGTTGGTCCTGGCTGTGGGTGAGGAGCTCAGCTGGGGCTGTTTACTGGGGGTCTCTGTTCCTCTCCATGAGCTGTTTTAGCTGCCTCACCACATGATGGCCGTGTTTCCAGAGTGGAAATCCCAAAAGAACTAGGTGTAAGTGCGTGGCATTTTATGACCTAGCCTGGGAAATCATAACATCACCTCCACTGTATCCTGCTGGCTGAGGCCACCACAGATATCCCTCCACGTTCAAGGGGAGGGTGCTTGGACTCTGCCTCTTGCTGTGGGAGAGGTGAGGTTCCACAAGGAGGTGCGGGATGGGAGACGTTGTTGTGACCATCTTTGGAAAATACCGGTTGTCACATTCTTTCAAACAAGGTGGGTATGATAATCGTTCCTAGTTTACAGACTGGGAAAAAGAGGTTCAGAGAAGTTAAGTGATTTGCCCAAAGTCCCACAGCTCAGTAGCTGAGCTTTGAACACATGCAGTCTAACTTCAAAACTTAGGATTTTCAATTTTTATTTATTTATTTATTTTTTACAGAGAGGGGAAGGAAAGGAGAAAGAGAGGGAGAGAAACATCAATGTGAGAGAGAAACGTCAGTTTGCCTCCTCTGCGTGCCCCAAGTGGGGGGCCGAACCTGCAGCCTAGGCATGTGCCCCAGCTGGGAATCGAGACCACAACCCTTCACTTTGGGGGACAACACCCAACGAAGCCGCTTCCAGTCAGAGCTCAATTTTTTTTTTTTTTTTTTGCTGTAAAACATTTCTTTCTAATAAAATGTTGTGGGGAATACCTGTGAAAGAGAGGGAGGACAGCAGCGTGAGGGGAGCTGGCCGAGGTATGGACAATGGATTGGGGGGGGTGCTGGACAGGAGGGGGTTCAGTCCTACGGCTGGAGAAGAGGGAAGCACCCTCAGCCCTTGGTGATCCATGGAGATGAAGAAAGAGCACCTAGGATTCCAGTTAGGAGAAGGCGCAGATGGTCAGTTCTGACTGGGGCCACTGTCCCTGTCACTAGGAAACTCCATGTAAGGCAGCTCCCAGGGACCAGAGAGCCAGAGCCCAGAGGAAGAGGGGTGACTCATCAGAGCCCCACGCAGGCTGCCAGCTCAGCTGCTCCTACGTCAGCCGAGGCCTCTCCTGGACCCCCCTTCCCGAACGTCACTCCCCAGGATGCCTAAGGTGTTCTTTACGTGGTGGCTTTGACATGAACATGTTTTAACTACAAAAAGAGGAGCTTAAAAATAGCTACTTTGTCACGAGGTGTAGGGAAGAGAGACACCCCATCCCCATCCACAGGAGTGAGGCAAAGTCACCCACACTTCTCAGGGATGTACTGATCAATGTCACCCCTACCCCGTGCCCCTAGCTAACCTGAGCCCAGTTGAGGAAACGTCTTTGAGATCTACCAATGCCCATGCTGGGGAGGCTTTCTGCAGCTTTAGGCAAATCAGTGCTGTGGTCAGTGACATCTTCCAGCTTTGTGGTCTCTCCTCCAGGGCCTCAAGGTTGCTGAGAAAAAAGATGCCTGCAGCCTTCAGGAGGCTGGCCAGAGATCCGAGAGATCCTCCAGGGTCCTTGCTCGCAGGCTGGCTCTGGGCATGGGTGCACCTGGATTCAAATCCTCTCCCTCTCCCTTCCTTGCTGGGTGATCTTAAGCAAATGATTTGACCTCTCTGGAACCCAGTTTCCACATCTGTAAAATGGGGCGATACAAGAAGACCGGAGAGATACAGGGAGGCAGAAGGAGACCCGGAAGGCTGGGGCTGGAATCACCCGTGCCCACCATGCAGGCCCAGCAAGTGCCTGCTTCCCATCAAGACACTCAGCAGAGAGCATGGCCCATGGAAAACAGCCTGGGTGCCTTCAGGCTGCTTGATTAATGTTCCATTTAGTGCAATAAACAATACAATTACTCAACTCCTGCAAACCCCACTCTGAGTGGGGTGGGCAGGCAGGGTAGGCAGGCAGGACAGCCCTTCTGAGTCAGCCCTGCTATTAATTACAGGCACTTAAGCACAGCTCTGGAAACCTGTGTCACACCTTCGCAGCTGCTGGAGGGTGGGGGGAGTGGAGAAGGCTGATGTCTCTTGGTTCTTCGTTATGGCATCTAGCAAAGTAGGCACAACCAGAGGTGGCTCAAGGAAAACACTCTCCCTTCCTCCCCCACTGTCACCTCCTGTTCTCTTTGTCACCATAGATCTGTGTGACAAAATAATGACATAACCTCAGTGGCATCCAGTGTCAAGCATTACTGCTCCCACATCCAGAGTGGTTGGCCAGGTGGCTCTGCTCACCTTGGCTGGGTTCACGATCGTGTCCA
Organism: Anoura caudifer; assembly: GCA_004027475.1. Lineage (NCBI taxonomy): Eukaryota > Metazoa > Chordata > Mammalia > Chiroptera > Phyllostomidae > Anoura > Anoura caudifer. The sequence continues at coordinate 795,409 of PVKU01000017.1, forward strand.
GGGCTCGGCTGGCTGTTGGCTGATCTTCAGGTGGGCCTTGTCAGCCTGGCTCCACCCCACGTGCCTGTCATCCTCCAGCAGGCTGTCTCGAACTCACTCTCATGACAGCTGGGCAGGGGTCTGAGGAAGAGTCGAACCTGCAAAGTTCTTTAAAGCCCAGCTTAGAACTGGCATAGTGCCATTCCCACCACTCTATTGGCTAACACAAGTCACATGGCCAAGCCCAGCTTCAAGTGATTGGAAATAGAATCTACCACTTGATGGGAGGAGCTACAAAAAGGCAGGGAGAGGGAATTGGGGTCTTTCACAATCAGGCTAACACCACCAATGTACAATATAGAATTTCTGCACATTTTCTAGCTGTGTAACATTTGGTAGGTTGTCAACCTCTCCAAGCCTCTCTTTCCTCATCTACAAAATGGGGATAAAAATGGCATCTATCTCACGGGGTCATCATGAGAACTAAACAAGACAATGTATTGGAAGTGATTGCCACCCAGTAGGTGCTCAATAAATCTTTGCTCACCAGCATCAACACCTCCCTGGTCAACACAGACCAGTAACAAGGGGATTGAAAACTTAACCTGAGCTTGAACTCTGGCTCTGCCGTTGGCTAGCTGAGTGACCTGCAGGGAGTCCCTTGACCCTTCTGTACCTCCAAGGGCACTGTAGGAGGCAATAAAATAATTCTTACAAGAGTCTCATTTAGCTCGGTGGCTGGCACAGCCTGAGTTCTCGGGAAATGGTCTTGATTATGATTATTAACACCTATAAATAGGAATATTAATACCCATCTCAGAGAGCAGCTCTGAGGAACAATGAGGGTAATGAACCGTGGAGGCTCCTTGAAAGCTGGAAAAGGCTGGCATTTATCAACACTGTTTTAGTCATAAGAGATAGAAACACAAGTCCAATTAGCTTAAGCAAAACAGGAGATGTTCTTAGCTCTTGTCACCAAAAATTCTGTGAGGAGAACAGGTGTGAGGCAGGCCTCCAGGATGCCAAACTCCCCTGGATATTTCCTTTGTCTTCATCTGCTTCTCTCTTTACTGGTCACCTTCTTTTCTCAGATCAGCCTCCCCACGGAATGGCGGACACAGTCATAGGCAGCTTGGGGCTCACCTCCAGGGAAGAGGAGCTGCTTCCATGTCCAGCCCAAAGCAGAAATCCCAGAGAAGGGCTCTGATTGGCCCAGGGAGGGTCACATGCCCATCTTTAGACCAATCACTGCAGTCAGAGGGTGGGATATTATGACTGGCAGTCCCTGGCAGAAGCACATGTTGAGAAAAGGAAGACCAGGTTCCTGGAAGGAAAAGGAGGTGAGATAAAACCAAAAGGCCCGCTTTGGCTCTGCTCAGTACTTTCTAGTTCTGTTTGCCCCATTGGACAGACAGAGACACTTAGGTCTAAGCAACATCAAGAGACTCACACAGGTCACGCAGCAAGAAAATAAAACATCACTGCCGATACCACGTAATACTGTGTCTTCTGGAGGCAACAGTTTCTCATGCTCCACGCAGCCCTGCTCAGCACTTTGCCCAACCTGGCCAAATTCCCTTGCATCTTGGTTCCTGTCCATGTGTCCCTGCCACACTCGCAAGATGAGCTACAGCATTTGGTTACTCAATTCTGAACCAGTTGCCACAGCCCAGCGCTGCCGGCCCGTTCTGTTGAGTCTTGGAGTTGTCAAACATCTCGGAAGCAGTCGCCCACATCTTTTAGGTCTGGCCAAGGCAGCCTGCCTTTGTTTTGCTGGATATTCCAAAAGAAATTGGATCCATATGGGCCAAATTCCTCCAACGCTCATCTCGCATGGACCAGGGTTTGGCACAAAGCGTCTGAGGGATGTGGAAATGCTTCTCCTCCTTCCCTGGGGACCAGAGTACAGCCACCAAGGCCAAAGGAATGACAAGTCCCCAGCCAAAGCTGCAGCCGGTGCCATCAACGTCTAAACCCGTGGGGACAGAGCAGGACAAAGGCCAGGGACAACCTGCTATCTCACTCAGTGTCCTGGGCATGGGGGGAGGCAGGGGCACAGCTTCTCCTGCCTGCAGCCAGGAAGCCAGAGGCATGGGGTCCAGGGCACAGCGCTCAGGGGCCAGGCCAGCCTGGCACCTCTTCCCTGCTCTGCTGTTCTTTAGCCAGGTGGTCAGGAGCAAGCCTCAGTTTCCTCATCTGAAAAAGTGGGGATAAAAGTGGTGTTGATCCCATGGGGTCGTGTTTTAATAATGGTGATGAGATGAAGATTATAAAACTAAATGTTAGTTGATAGAATTATTTGTGATGTTAATGCCACTATCACCACCATAATTATCACCACCATTATCAGCATCATTACAAGGATCACATCAGCATCTTCATCAACAGCAGCACCATCACCGCTATCATCATCATCATCACTACCGTTACCATCACCAGCACCACTACCACCATTAAATCATTACAATCATCAGCACCACCACCATCATCCTCACCATCATAGTATCGTCACTAGCAGCACCAGCACCATCATCATCATCATCACCACCACCAGCAACACGAGAACCACTGAGACCAATGTCATTACCATTATCACCAGCATCATCAACAGCACCACCATCATCATCATCGTCATCATTACTATCATCACCGCCATCACCGCCATCACCACTCAGACCATCATCATCACCATCACTATTAAGCAAAGCTCAGTTGTGAGGCCAACACTGATCCCTATAGCCACCATCCCCCTCCAGGTCCCTTTCATCTTTAACCCAGAGCCCTGGTGGAATCTCTTAACCACCTACCTGTCTCCAGTCTCACGCCCTCCAAACCCTTCCTCCTGCTCAAATCCCCTTCATGATGCCCACCATCCACAGAACAAACCCCAAGCTCTTTCATATGGCACCAGGGTCCTCCTCACTTTGTTGTCCACACCCTACAGTCTCTGTCACATCAAATGGTTCCCCCGCTCTCCTAAATATGCCACACTTCTCATCCCTCCAAGACCAGGTGCCTGCTGTTCTCTCCACCCAAAGTGCTCCAGCCGTTCCTTGTCAACCCCCCAGTTCCCCTCCTGGGCTCAGCTCAAATGGCTCCTTCTTAACAGAACTTCCAGTAAATGCCAATGGACAGCATTGCCTGCAGAAGGCTCTGAGCGTCTTTGTTCAAAAGGGAGATGAGCAAAAGCTGGAGAGAGGTGTTAAAGACAAACCAGCACACATAGGAGTCTTTCTCTGATGTCATGAGAAGAATTGAAAGGAAATAGCTGTCTCACTCGGGAATTCAAAATTATACCTTACCATTTAAGGTTCACAGAACCAGCCCTACACTTTATGGCTGAAGTTACATCATTTATCCTTCTCTGAAGCCAGCATTCTTAGTTCAAATCCCAACCCCACCTTTTCCTGTCTATTTGAAGGACTTCGTTTCCTCAACTATACAATGGTCGGTTGTACTAAAGGACCTCAGAGAACCCTTCCTGTCCGAAGCGAGGAGACAGCAGCCTGTGAATCTGGCAGACTTGCACTCCATCTGGCAGAGCAGCCCACCCTTAACAGGAGAATAGGAGTTACCCTGCAATTTTTCTGGAAGCTTCGACTCCGCTCTTTGGGAGCATGCTTTGAGCCTCTTTATGGAGAATGGGCTCTCCTTTGAACAGGGCTCTTGAGGAGGCTGAATGGTGCCTTCTGAACACAGAGTCTGGCACAAGGGAAGCCTCCGCAAACACTAGCTGTGCATGATTTGTGGCTCTTATCCATCCTGCTCTGAGAGTCCAGTTGCCTCGGGCAGGAGAAGGGATTGGAAAGGGACCCCAGGGAGGCCAGAAGCCACACCTGATGCCCATCAGCTCGTCTGATGCTCCTCTAAAGCTGTAGCCTGCGTGACAGAGCATTTGGCTGGAACCTTTAAAAAAAAAAGAGTTCAGAGAAAATGCAAATGACACAAGAAAATGAGCTGCAGATGGTGCCTGACTCCCCAAGAGCGCCATCCTTGCCCACTCCTGGGTCCTACACCAGTATCTCTTATGTCCCCCCAACCCAGCTGACCCACTGTGCCCCACAGGAGGGTGTCCCAGAGAAGCCAGCCGAGTGGGGAAGGCGCAGCCACCATCCTGAACAGAGGAAAGGAGGGAAGGGCAGAGCTGCCTGTCCCTGCCTGCTGACCCACGACTGCATCAGACCCACTCAGCTGCCCACCCCTGGTGTCAGGCCCTGCTCTGGGGTGCCATGAGGGTTTGATCTCAGCCTTCTGCCCCAGGAGGGAGGCACAGTGAGACAACTCTCCACCCTTTCTCCTTCTGCTCCAGTCACACCAGCCTCCTTGCTGTTCCTTAAACACATCAAGCTTTTCCTGCCTCAGGGTCTTTGCACTTGCCAGTACCTCTGTCTGAAAGGCACTTTCAAATCTCACCTCTTCAAAAAAACTTCTCTGATTACACAATACATAGTAATCCCAACCCACTATTCTTTATTACAATACTCAATGTCCTTCATAACTGTTTTCACAACGAGTAACAATGTATTGGTTTGTGTTTGCTTGTTAATTGGCAGGAGCAGTTTTGTTTATTCATCAGTGTTTCTCCAGGACTGAGCACCACGCCTGGAACATAGAGGTTCTTGAATACTTGTGGGATGAAGAACTGGAATGTTATTTGCTTGGAGGTTTGAAGAAACAAAGAAAAGGCTATTTCATTAGGGTTCTGAAGGATGAATAGGAGTTCCAAAGAGGTAATGGAGGCAGAAAGAGCAGGGAGACATGAGCATGGAGGCCCACGGCAGTATGGCCTGGCAGCTCAGGGCCCACCGGTGTGTGTCACAGGTCTGGGCTTAAACCCAGTTCCTTCACGCATAATGGCTTTGAGGGAGCCACTTTCGCTCTCGGAGCTCAATTCCCTTATCTCTAAGAGGATAGGATTGGGAGAGAATTTGGTGAGCAGATGCACTGGCTTGACATAGTGCTGTGCACGCTGTCAGCTGGATAAACAAAGCCACTGATATTTTCATGCAGAACTTAGCTGAGGCTCTTCTAGACCCTGGCCTGGGAAAGAAGGAAGAGAAGGAGGGAAGGGAGGGAGGGGAGATGGTGTAGAAGGAAGGAAGGAAGGAAGGAAGGAAGGAAGGAAGGAAGGAAGGAAGGAAGGAAGGAAGGAAGGAGGAAAAGAAGAGGTAAAGAGAGGAAAGCCCGGCATATCTAGGCCATGAGGCAGGGCTGTCAAGGGCTCCTTCAGCTTTGTGCCAAAGCCAAGTTCCAAGGATAAATCTTGGCTGGGATCCTGGCCCAAGAAGTGATGAGGTGGGGGCTGGGAGTTGGAGTCACATGGCCCCTGAGCATTTCCCCTCAGGCTCCGGCTCAAACCTTCCTCTCTGCCTTTACCTCTCCTCCTCAGGGCTCTCTGCTTTGGCAGCTTTCCTGTGAAACCCTTTCTAACTGCTATGCCTTTAAAGCCCAGGCTGTGCCCTCTCCCTAGAATGCCCTTTCTCCAGCCACTGAAAGTCTCAGCAAATTCCCAGCCTCCCTCCAATGACACCTCTGTCAGATGCTGTCACTTATGTCCCACCTTCTGACCATGTATCAAGGGGTGATCAGAGTCATGGCCTCTGGCCTCAGGATCTGGGGTTTCCTAGACAGTGTATCTGGGCTTGGAAGAAAGGGCCCGTGCACCAGATTGGAACTTCCTCAAAGACTGGGATGGAGTCAGTCTTGCTCAGCACATAGTAAACAGTCAGCTGACATTTGTTGAATGAATGAATGAATGAATGAATGAGCAAGGGCTTAAACTATAGGAGGCAGAGAAGTAATCAGCCTCTGTAAACTCAGCCCCACTTCTGTTCCTAACCAGCACCCCATCCCCATGAGGCAAATCCAATGGCCTCTCATCCAAGCATGAGGAAACTGAGGTCCAGGGAGGTCCTAGTTTGGCCATCTATAGCCTTGTTGGGGACCCTGCCCTTCTCTGGGCCTCAGTGTTCCCATCCGGAAGGGAAGCAATACCCCTAGTATTTAAATTCCAGAACTTTCTAGCTGTGCGGTCTTGGACCAGTTATTCAACCTCTCTGAGCCTGGTTTCCACATCTTTAGACTATAAATGCCAAAGCAGGTTCGCAGGGCAAACAGGTTATCAGGGTGGTGATAAATGCTGTAGGTGCCAGCTTTGTGAGCATGTGACTGACACTGTGCCCAGGCCTCAACACACAAGAGGACCCCTCGATTGATTCAATGTTTTGCTGTCACCATCCTAAAACTCTTAATAGGTTTATCTTCAAACTTGCTGAAGCCCCATCTGACCATGGAGCATGCCTGGGAGCAGATGAGATGCAGGCACCATTCTGCCTACGGCTGTTTCTTGATGCCTGCTTCCCCGGGTGGCTTCACAGTGCCCGTGAGCACGGAGCCCCAGTGGACCCAGTGTGCGTGGGGGTTTGCTGAGGTGCAAATCAAGTACAAGGTAAGCAGTCTGCGCCGAAGATTCAGTGGGGGCGCTGTCAGCCCCGGGAGGCGCCCCTCTCCACCCAAACTTACTTCAAATGCACAGAGAAGGTACCTCTAAGAAACCCAGACAACCAAGAAACATGGTGGTAGTTTTTTTACAGCATCCTGTCTTTTTTATCATATTCTTTCTTTATGGTATCCTTTCTAAATCGTGTTTACTGATGCCAAAATGGTGCCATAGAAGGAAAGGAGAGACGGAGCAAGCCGGAACTCCTCTTCCGTTCAGGAAGCAGGAAGCCAAGCGTTGGTAGAATGTATGTGTATCGAGAAGTGAAATAAAAACATTTGGGTTTGTATGCATAGGGTTTCCACTGTTCTGGTTAAAAGAAAACGCACACATGAACTACAAATACAAATCCTGTCACTTCGATGGTTCTGCACCCAAATTAAGTGCTCTTATATTTGGACTTAAAACTAACACCGGCTGCTACGCAGATGAGTGGTCAAGTTCATGCTAATAATTTAAAATTTTAATTTTTCTTTACTTAAACCACATTAAATAGCAAATAAAAAAAAAACGCCATAAGTTGAGGGAGAGGTTGAAGAAGAAAGGGAACAGCTTTATATCGCAGTGCCGTTTTTGTGTTCTCCCCCGCTTTTTGAACAAGGGGCCCACATCTTAACTATGTAGCGGCCCTCCTGAGTTGGGATCCGTATTGACAGTATTGTTACATTATGATACAACCAGATGCATTACAGATACAAGAGTTACAGGCAATAGCCAGCCACTATGAGCTCTCACCATCCCCTCCTCACTCACCCCACTCACAGGTGGTAAGTTGAGGCTCCCAGAGGCAAGGTCCTCAGGCCAGGCAAGGTTTGTGTGGAGGGAGCAGGATTTGAACCTGGTCCCTGGGCTCTCCCAGCTTTAACTATTGTCAGTCACTCGGCCCGGCACTCTCCCCCTCCCCCTCTGCCTGGCCTTGGCGCCTCAATGAGCCCTTTGTCCTCTGAGGGGCTCAGAACTCCTGAGGGTTCTTCTTTGGGACAAAGGCTGGAGGAGCGGGGGCTGCTGGGGGCAGCTGGAGGGGGTGTGGAGGCACCAGGAAGAATGTGCTCTTGCGGGTGAGATTCCCGTGGGGTCAGGCTCCTCCAGCCCATGGGGAGGGGCTGTAATGGAGAGGACAAAAGCCGCAGCCACAGCTCACGGTGGCATTGATCCAGGCAGTCCCTGCGGGGGGGGGGGGGGCACCCCCAGACCTCAGACCACTGGCCAGACAAGCCAGACTCTAGCCCAGGGGGAAGGGCCAGGGAAACAGGAGTTCCCACCTCCCCTCCTGTCCCCTCCTATCCCCTCCTGTCCCCTCCTGTCCCCTCCTGTCAGAGGCTGCCTGGGGCACCTGCAGACTCAGCCCACAACCTGTACCTGTGCTAGAAGGGAAGGGAGGCAGGAGAATCAAAAGCCCCTTCCTCCTCAGCCTCTCCTCCCTGCCTCCTTAGCCAACAATAGCAAAAAGGATGGGAGAAGGTTAGGCTGGGCTCTGCCTGGGCAGGGAACAGAGTACTCATCCAGTGATTACTGTAAGAAGGGTACAGAATGGAGCAGCCAAAGAGACCTGGCCCCTTGAAACTGAAAGACCCAAATTGGTCACATGCTCTGCCACTGGCAGGTTGTGGGGCCTCAGGTAGACCGAGGTGTCTCTGTGAGCCTCCTCTGTATCAGCCATGGGGAGCTGGCCCAGCCTAGCCTTGTGTTTGGCATGACTGAATCCTCAAGGCCCCAGGACGTGACCTTCATCCAGTGGCTTCGCCTCTCAGCGTCTCAGCTTCCTTGTTTGGAAAATGGGCCCCATAATTGAGCCTATGTCCTCTGCTCTTAATATAACTCATCAGCAGAAGACCTCTGCATATAGCAAGCATCCCACAAGTGTTTCCTGTTATTAATTATTGTACCTCCATTTGCACAGGGAGAAACCGGAGCATATGACGGTTGATCCTGTCACCACAGGAGTTGACATGTACCGAATACTTGCTCAGAACAGCCCCTGTGCAAAACTCTCTTACTGCATTGAATCCTTACATCTCTCTGTGGTGGGCACTGAAATTGGCCCCATTTTGCAGATGAGGAGACTGAGGCTCAGAGAGCAGCTACCTAGCCAATGAGTGGGACTTAGGGCTGAGGGACCGTCTGCCACCCAGCCCCTATTTTCTCCCTAGCACCTACACATCACACAATGAAGCTGACATCCCCACCTGGACAACAAAGGGGACGCTGCCAGATCCAGGTTCTAGTTCCTTCTGGGTCCCCACTCTCCCTGGAAAAACAAGGTGGCTGCAGGGCCTTCTGGGAGCTGCGAGCTTACCCCTGTTTGCTCAAATCTCAACAATAGGTACAAATAAAAGAAGATGACCTCTCGACAGCCTACAAGCTCAGAGCTCCCCAGACGTGCATCCTGCCTGCCCCTCCTGGGTGACCTTGGCCCACAGACTGCAGGACTACAAACGACGGTGTTCAGAGGCCCCGCCTCCCACATCTTTCTGAGTGCCGCATGTGCAGAGTGAGCATCTAGCCAGCACTTGGTGTCCACTAGGCAATTGGTAACCCTGGCTGCACAGGTTCTGATTACAGGCAATGGTGTCCCCCAAACTCCCTTTGCACCTCACCATTTTCAACTTTCCCCCTTTTCATATTCTCTCAGGGAGGCCTTGCTTTGGAAGGTAACTGAGGCAGGTGCTACTGGCTTAAGCCCATTTTTCAGGTGGAGAAACTAAGGCCCAGAGAGGGGATCCTGGGCCAGTTAGTGGGGAATTCGGCATGAGCTCCCTCATACCATCTGTTCATACCCCACCCTGCGCCCCACCCTGGTGGCTGCATAGCAGCAGGCAGAGTTTTGAATGGAGAGTCAGACAGGCTTGGGTTCGAATTCTGGAAAATAGGGGGAAGTCTCTGGGCATGCGCTCAAGGCACGGCCGTTGGACCATGATTCACAACTCCCTCCCCACCCCAGCAAGCCAGACATCAAATGAGAAACCCCAGACCATCGATAGGCTGTGTGATTCCATGTTTATAACACCAAGATGCAAGAACAAAGGCAAAACTAATCCATGGCGATAGAAATACAACCCGGTGTTGCTTTCGGGATGGGCTGTTAACTGGAAGAAGCAGGAGAGCGCTCTCTGGGAGCCTGTCCTGTTGTATAATTTTGTAGAGACTTGGGTTGCTCAAGTGTGGACATTAGTGAAAATGCACCCAATTAGACTCTTCAGAGTTGTACATTTCATTGCATAAAAATTATACCTCCATTTTTAACATGGGAAAATGGGGGGGGGGACATAAACAAAAATAACTCCATCCAAGATGTAAAATAGCACAGCTGCTATGGAAAAAGGTTGGTGTTTCCTCAAAAAGCTGAACACAGAGTAGCCACGTGCCCAGGTTGACCCAAGAGAATCAAACATGTGTGTTCACACAACAACTTGCACACGAATGTTCGTAGCAGCATTGTGTGTAATCGTCAAAAAGGGAAAACAACCCTATGTCCATCCGCTGAGAAATGGGTAAACAAAATGCGTCTATTCACACAATGGAGTGGAATTCAGCCTATAAAGGGATGAACCGACAGCGTTATCCTAAGTGAAAGCAGTCTGACACAGAAGGCCACGTGTCGTATGGTTCCATTGACATGAAATGTCCAGAGCAGGCAAAGCCACAGAAAGTCAATCCCTGGTTTTCAGGGGCTAGAAGAAGGAGATAATCGGGATTACTGAAAATGAATACAGGGTTTCTTTTTTGGATGATGAGAATGTTCTAGAATTGGGTAGGAATCACATTTGCCCAACACTGTGAATATACTAAAAACCACTGAATTATACACACTTAAACCATTAAAATAGAGAATTCTGTGTTATGTGAATTGTATATCAATAAAAAAAAAACTTCCAAGGTGCCTGGGGCAACTCATCAGGATGTAACTGCAGAATTAGGGCCTGAAAGCTGTCCTATCTCACGATGTTATAGTTGCCGAATTGGGCGCTCAGCCCCAATCCCTTCCTACTCAGGTCAGCTGGTCTCGCTGCAAAGGTGTGGCACCTCCCACACGCCATATGCCTGATACACTCAGTTGGGGTGCCCCAGGTGGGTTCCTTCCTGCTGACCCCCTTGTCAGTTAGGGAAACCCATGTTCCACTCTGGTCTTGGAATATTTCTAATCTTTGTTCAAAGACAATGGGACGGGACGTCCTTCTTGCACCTGCCCCTAGCTCTTGAAGGGCTGAGGGTCCCCCGACCCCTCCTCCATCCCCTCTTGTGGTAAAGGCAGCCCCTCAGCACCCCCTCCTGGGAAGGAGGCAGCCGTTCTGAGACGGGACACCCGGCTAAGATGGGGTTTCTCTGTCAGCATGAAAAGGCCAACCTGCAAGATGTCGCAGCCTGCTGCTGGAGCTCTGCCCTGGCCCTCCCTCCCCGATGCCAACATCCATCCCAATGTACAGCCCCGTGTCACATGGTCCTTGGTTCCTGGCCCTCTGAGACATGAATTCACTCACTCACTCATCCATTCATTTCATACCAGCCTCCAGTCTCCCAGATGCCCATCCTCACTGCTCATCATTCTTTCACTTTCCTTCCCTTCCTTGGGTATTGAACACCATCATACACCACTGTCGCTCTGAGCAGGAGACCTTTAAAGGTTAAAGACATTTTTAAGCTCCTCCAAATTAGAGGCCTTGTCCTTAAAACTTTATATTCTGACAAATATGTTACGGCACATATTTTTTTTAAAAAAAAACTTTAAAAGCTGAAGAGAAGAAATATTTCTGCCAAATCAGGGTCAATTTATATACTGGAATGTATAGAATGAACTCCTATTCATCCTTCAAAACCCCACTTGTACATAACCTGCTAGAGGAAGTCTTCTCCAAGCCTCCAACACAGGGCTCATGAGTCTCTCAGAGTTTCCTCCATCCTTTGTACCACGGGTTATTGGGCATATTTCCCTCACTTTTAACTTGTCTGTCTTTCCCCTCCATTGTCCCCTTTGTAGACTATGGTCCTGGAACAGCCTCAAGCCTCAGGCTGCAGGTGCCAGAGTGAAGCTACTTCCCAACGGGTGGCCTGTGGACCAGCCAGAGCTTTTACAGGCCTGAAACAGGGCTGGTGCTCACAGCGACCTTCAAGCTAGTTGTTATTTGCTCCATTTTAGAGACAAGGAAATGGAGATTGGGTTAAAAGCACCTGTCCATGGCCCATGGCTATAAGCGGAGGAAGTAGCAACCAACCCAGGAGCAGCAGACGCCAGAACAGTGCCATGCTGTGATCCAGGAGCAGCGCTAACAGTCCGCACGCGTGGAGCCCTCCTGTGAGCCGCATCCACACTTACTGCATCATCTTCCGTAACAACTCCACAAGTTAGACCCATTTCACAGATGAGGGAAAGGAGACACTGAGAAGCCGCCTAGCATGCAGGAGGATACAAAGCTTCCTGAGCTCTGAAACTGAACTCGAAGACCCAAAACAATAACCATCACACAACACAGCCACCTGGGTCTCTCCTTACTCCTTCCCTCCTGTATTAATCAGATCCCAGTGGTTTTCAGATGCCTCCCAGGGGACACTGTGCAATGTTCAGGTTGGCACAAGAGGGGAAGAGGTGCCATTGGCATCCTCAGGCCAGAGATGCTGCTCAGTATCCTACAGTGCATGGGGCAGTCCCCACCACAGAGAATGTCAAACGTCAGTAGTGCTGAGTGGAGAAATTCTGAGATGACCCAGCTTAGACTCACATCAAATCACCCATGCACACATCCCATGCACACACATGTGTATGCACACATGTGCACACTCATGCACACACACTGCAGCATCCAGACCTACACTCCCATCCCCCCTGGAATGTGAAGAGGTCCACAGGAAAAGGGGAGATGTGGGGAAAAAAATTAAGCGAGCCCTGCCCACAAAGCGACCACAGTCACCATTAACGTCATATTTATTGTTATTTAGCTGCTCAGGAAAACATATACAGGTATATACAATATGCATGAATACAGAAGACTGCACTTTACATATTTTTTAAAAAAGAAAGAAAAAAATAACACTCAATTTCATGAGCTATTGTCACAGTCTTCCAACCAAGCATTTCAGAAATGAATTTCTTTTAAGAGTCAAAAAAGATTACAGGATTGCCTAACACACAGCAGAGTTAAGTTTTCATATTTTACATGTGCAATACCGTTTCCATTTTCTTTCCCGAAGAGTTTGCTATGCAGTACCAATTACCAGTGTTTGGAGTCTCATGGGCTGGGTGTGTTTTTAATTTGCTTTTATTCTTTCTATTAAACCAAATTTAATGAAATAACATCCTTTTGCTTAAGGCTATTTTTAAAGCTGTTCCATTCTGGGGTCGTGGGGAGCGAGAAAGTTTAAGACTTCAGGGGTTTCCGAGGTTGCGAAGACCATGAGCTGATGGCCAAGTGCTGATGGACTCAACGTGGGGAAAGTGAGAGACAGAAGTCAAGATGCTTGGCTCCCCGGCCTTAAGCAATTAAGGAGAAATCATTCCTGTTTTTTAAAAAAATAAAATGATGAAGCTCTCAAAACAGCTGTACATTTCGGAGTCAGAGGGGGCACAGAGTTTTGCTCAGACTGGCTGATTCTCCTGCCGCCGTGGCGGGGGTGGGGGTGGGGACATCTCTCCCCTTTTCTCTCCTTTGGTGGCAGAACTCAGGAACAAAATCAGCTCACACCTTCTTCTGATAAATTCGCGCTGCCTGCTTTGGCCTGCCCTCAGCAGCCAGGGGGTCAGCCCCCGGTCAGACCGTCCGTGCAAGGACCTGGGGCAGTCCAGACTCCGACCCGAGCCAAAAGAGCCAGCAGAAGGAAAGAAGGAGGGGGCTATGGAAGGAGCCAGGTTTTTCTGGACGCTCTTCTCCCTTTGCTGAAAAGTTCTTTGAAACAAACAATGTGGGCGTTGGATGGTGAGCCCAAAGTCTGCAGGTCACTTGCTAAAAAAAGCCAGGTCTGCAAACTCCGGGGACCCCGGGGGGAAGGGGTGGGGTGAGGCTGAAAATGGGGAATTTATTGTGTGGTAAGACATGGTCGTTAACAAAAACAAATTAAATATGGGTCGTTGATTTGGGTGAAGTGGTATCAGTTACTTCCTGTCTGACCCAGCCTGGAATCTCAGTGCCCCCTCCCCGCCTGTTCCCCCATAAGTCATTCAAGCCTTTTGTAGGCATCAACAACACCCAAAGGTGCCTGCTCCTGTCAAGTTTGGGCCTCTGGTGACCTTGGCTATGGGAGGACCAGGTAACAGGCCTTGCTTGGGTCCAGGAGCCCTGCTGGCCCAGCCACCCCTCCTCATTTCTCATAGGAGAGGTTATTTCCTCATGAGACACATGTGATGTGACTCTAATTTTGCAATAGTGTGAGATTAAATCAAAAGGGGGAAAAATTCCAGGGTTCAAAAAACAAGGCCCAGGTATCAAAGTCATGAGTTAATTCCCTTTCTCCTGGCTCTGGGCCTCAGCAGTCTGCAAAACCTGGCAAAGACATATTCCCAGGCTTGGAGAGGGGGACTCGGCAAGCTGAACCTAGGGCCCCCTCATCCCTTGCAAGGATGGTTGGTTGCCCAGGTTGGAGGTGGTAAAATAGACGGGTACGAGGACCAACCAGGAGAGGTGGGGGAGATACACCCAGGATCCCCTTCTCCATCCCCAGGGATGCCCAGCTGGGAACAGCTGTCAGGAAAGGTCAAGGGCTAAGAATTGATCTGCCTCCAACTCCAGCACCCAGGGCCCAGGGCCTGGTTGCAGCAGAGCTGGAGCCTGGAGCCCCCAATCCCTAGAGACTGTAAGCTGGGAGGCCTCCATGCCCCAGGCAGACCAGGACCACTCAGCACAGCGTGAAAACTCGGAGCCCAGGCATCTGTGGAGAGGCCCAGCAAAGGAGCGAAAACACCGCTGTCAAACGTTCTGACTCCTTCCCACAGAGCAGGCTGGCCACACCATCACCTCCACTGTAGAGGGGCAGCTTCCAGAAGGAGAGAAAACGGAGCTGAAGGCTGAGCGTGTGTTTGTAGGAAAGAAAATCTCTCTACTTTCTTAGGGAACAGACAAAACAAAATCCCAGGCGTAATACCTAAGGAGGACGGGGGGCGTTCATTGTTTGGCTCCTGCCTGACCGATGACAGTTGGATATCAATACATAATATTGTGATGACAATTGGACTTTCACCCGGCAATATTCCAGAACTACTCTTCTCCAGGATTTCCATTTTAATAAGCAGTGAACAAAGCAAAAAGGAAAAAAAAAAAAAAAAACAGCAAGGGTGCGGGTGGGGGGAACAAGAATAAAAGAGAATAAAAAAGGAAAGCAACTCTTGTCTCATTATGAAATAACAATACTTGGACATACAGCAGCATGGGAATAAAACAAAGAAAGAGGTCATCTAAAAACCGTATGCCAAGATGACAGAAAAATGGGAATTATCTAGCAGGGAAAAGGCTTAAGCAAAAGTTTGCTAACTGCTGAAGGGTTAACACTGGTAACATACTGTGGCAGACAGAGTTTCTCTTTTAAAAAAAGTTTTTTTTGAGGTTTTTTTCCCCCTTTAAATTAACCCCTTCCAGTCCATATGCCACTAAGCAGGTACCAACCTAGAAAATAATTCATCCACTCAGCAATAGTGGCCCTTTCAAATGATCAGGGTTGGGTAGGGAGCAGGGTGAGGGGAGAAGGGAGAGAGAGAGGAGAGGGAAGGGCCTGGTGGGGGCGGGGCATTCTTGTCATTTCAAGTTAGAGCGGCCACGAATGTCCCGAATCTGTTGGAAATATCGGAGTGCAGGGACCGCCAGGTGGGCACGGAGGCTCGGGCCTTGGCGTCGCCCACATCGTCCGTGCAGTGGACAGACAGGCACTGCAAGTGGCTGCCGGGCTGGGCTGCTGAGGCCTTGTTCGCGGGGAGGTCATGGGCTGCGGAGAAAGAAGGAAGAGAGGATGTTAGCTGTACGCTCAGCTCTGCAGGAGGCCCCAGAGGGGCGTGCAGTCGGAAAGGCAAGAGAAGAGAGGTGGGGTCTGTGCCCTCTTTTTGTGCCTAAAGGCATTCTGAAGGGATCCAGAGATGGCCGGTAAGGTTAGAATCCACGCCCCGCCCCCAAACACCCACTGTTGTCTCTGATTTGGCTGTAAGACCTCAGCCAAGAAAAGGCCTCCCCCTGGGCCACGATTTTACATCCTTGGGAAATAGGAGCCTTGGGCAGGGTAAATGCAGGGTTTTCTCATCTCCAATGAGATAGAGTTCCCAAAAGATTAACTGGACCTGAACAAAGTTGGGAAGGCTTCCTGGAGGAGAGGTATCTAAACTGGACATTGAAGCATGTGTAGGAGTTCATCAGATATAGTGAAAGGGTGGCAGGGGAGACAGTCCCCGTCCAGAATACAGCTGATTGGTCATATTCCAGAAAGAAATTTGCTAAGGGTCCGCTAGGTGCTGGAAACTTCCTTAAATAAGGTGTCAAACTGCTTGGAGCAGTAAAGACTAAAAGTCTGGATTCCTCCAAACAGACCAGTGCCCTTCACCCATCCCTAGCTGCAGCATGAAAGGACTTTGGGGGGTAAGGGTGAGGGAGTCTATTCCTCCCCTTGCCCCCTTAGCAAAATTCCCTCAGTTTCCTTTTCACTCAGTCACACAGCACCAGAAACACCACAGATCATAATGATGTCTGGGTTAGACACCCTTTAGGGGAACGGTAGTTTGACAACCATTCACACCTTAGTATGAATTAGACGTGAAGAAAGCAGGAACTGGGGAGTTCAGAGGCAGGGAAAGAATGGAACAGTCATTTGGAGAACTGCTAACTTACTGCTGCCCGATGACCAATGGTTCTGTTCTGAAACCTGCTGTATGTCAATGAATATTTTCATTATTCCCCTTTTACAGAGCCTGACTCTCAGAAAGGAGAGGTGAACAGCCCAAGGTCACACAGCCAGAAAGGGCACAGCTGGATTATAAAGATGGGCTAATGGTGTATTTCTGATTCAGTAGATGTGAGAAAAGCTGGGATTGGGGGGTGCAGGACAAACCTTGGGCCGAGAGAGCACACCCAAACTCTGAACTCCTTAACCGGCCCTCCCGCCTCAGCACAACGCACAGATCCAGCCAGGGCCCCGTGCCAGGCAGGAGTGAGCTCACCCACCTCGCCCTCTGGGATTAACAGCGAGGCCTCCCTCGGGAGCTGAGAAAGTCCTCCCAGAAGGACAGGCCCAGGCAGCCAAGGCCAAGCTGTGACTGACTGGGTCTGGGCCTCCGCCCTGGAGCCCCAGAGACACCCAGCTTTGGGTTGCTGGGAGGAGCTGGGGCTGGGGGAAGGTTCTCACCTTTGCTCCTTCCCTCATTCATTCAGTTAATGAACCTTTATTGTGTCCCTTCCATGTGCCAGGTGTGGTGCTAGCCCTGGGGATCCAGCAGGAAACAAGGCAGACACTGTCTGCATCCTCCTCCAGAGGAGGACAGGAGACAGCAACATAACACAGTCACTCTGGAGACACACAGACGGGGGCTTGAATCCCAGTCCCACCACTGTGTGGCTAAGTGTCTGCCACATTCCCTCTCTGAGCCTCAGGTCCTCGCTACTAACATGGCAGTGATGCTGTCTCCCTCAGGGCCTTGTCATGGCCTGCTCCACAGAGAGATTCCCCCAACAGGGACTGTCATTAGTGCCTGGGAGGTCAGAAGTGAGTGTTCCTTGCAGCCATCTACTAGCCCCCAAGCTTCATGCCCCTTCTTGGCTATGGCCAGACCGACACATTCCTGTCTGTGAAATCGGATTCTTCGCCCCATTTCACAGAAGGAGAAGCTGACGTTGTGAGCCTGAGGTTTCAACGCCGGTCAGTAGTGGTGGGACTGGGATGCCACTAACACCGCTCCCAGGCTTCCCGGGGGGAGAAGGTAACCCGGAAGCTGGTGGTATCAGATTCAGGGTCCTACAGCACACAGTGAGACTTGGATTCTAGCCATGCTGACACACAGCCTTCATGCCTCTGCTCTAGAGCCCACGCCTGCCCTGCTCCCCTCCTCTTAGGACCCGCAAAAGGAATTTTGTTCCAACCACTGCAAGATCTGGATTGGCAGGAGTGGAGTACCTGCCAGAGCGAGCAGTTGTGAAGGGGGTCCCCTACTTCACTGACACACATTAGCTCCAGCAATGCACGTGTCCATTTCACAGATGGGAAACCAAGGCCTCTTGCCAATATTTGCACAGCTAAAGAAAGATAAGACTCAGGCCCAAGCCCCTGCCACCTTGTTCCCTTGCTCTATGGCTGCAGCATAAGGAGCATAAAGGGGCATCAGCATTTCCTGGGCTCCAAGGAGGCTCGGGGACTCTTCTGGGACCTAGTTTTGCTGCATGACGGTTCCAGACTGACCAAAATGGCCAAATTTCCTAAAGATACTTGGTTCCCAAGTTACCGACTACTCAGAAGCACTCGGGGTGCCTACATCCAAGACAACTGGTCTTCTTACATAGGGTGGATTTAATCAGCACACAGCTGAACACTTTCATGTATTACCTAATTCCATCCCCTAGCAAGTTCAGCAATGGGGTGACCCTTCTCCCCAGTTAGAGGGGGCCCCTCAGACTCAGAGAGGGTGAGGGGCTCGCCCAACATCACAGAGCACTGCCGCAGGATTCCACAGCCTCTGCCTGGGATGAGCAAGAGAGTTTGGTATCTGTGGGGAATATTTTTAAGAGAGAATATCATTCTTCAGTTCTTGACAACCCAAGCATGACCAAACTCATCCTCCCGCCGGATTCATTCCAGCTGGGGGGACCCAACACGCCCTAGGACAGCCGCTCCCCCAGGCTGCCGAGTGGCTGCCGAGTGGCTGCTGATAAATCAGTCCTGCAGAAGTTGTTTCAAGTTGGGGCCTGCCCAAGCTCCAGAGAGGCCCTCTGCCCCTGCTCCCAGGGCAGCAGGCACGCCAGCCCCCTGGGCCAGAATCCAAAGATAAAACTGCCCCCTTGCTGAGCTCCCAGGATTGGGGGCAGACCCTGGAGTTACTCAGTGCTGGCACAGGCAGACGCCACGGAACCTGAGGGTGTTGTCCTGTTTGGGAGCTGTTGGCCTCCCCCATCAGACTGTGTCTGCACAGGGCAGGGGCAGGCTGGGCATGGTCAGCACAGCACCCCGCACACGGCAGGCACTCAGCTGAGGCCTGTGCACTGACTGTGAAGCGGCCCTCATCCCTACCTGACAGGTGGGAAGCCTGAGGTTCCAAGGGGCAGGGAGCTGCCCAGGCGTCACCTGGCACCAGGTTACCGCCTAGGACACCTGCCTTCTCCTTTCAACCCAGGATTCCTAGCAGCGAGTCAGGCCAAAATGGGCTCCTGGATCCCCCATACCTGAGCAGCTGGTTCCTGACTGCAGGGCCTCAGTTTCCTCATCTGTAGCTTGAGGTGGGGATTCCTGGAGGGCCCTGAGCAGAGCGGCTTGGGGAGGCCATACAAGAGAAAAGGCTAATGATGCAGGGTGCATGTGTGGGTTGGGGGCGGGTGGGAGTCAGTCCCAGAGGCAGGCGGGAGTGTCATTGGGCACACACAAGAATCAACCAATGCATGCGTAAATAAGTGGGACAACACATCAGTGTTTCTCTCTCGCTAGCTCTCAAATTGATACATTCTTTAAAAAATTCCAAATGCATCACCCGACTGTGCACTGTGTCAACTGTGTCTCACCCTGTGCAGTCAGCCCAGGGGCTGGGGAGAGGGGCTTCTGGTTCACAGGATGGAGCGTCTGCCTAGCAAAGAAAGGCTTCGGGGCAGTATTTAAGGATATCCTCCTATCGGCCGGAAAGGACCACATCTGTCACCACACACAGGGCAGGGAGGGCAGGGCCTGGAGCTGGAATTCGCTGCTCCTCCCACCACCCAAAGGCCCCTCCTGAACCTGCACTTTCTCCACAGGCACAAGGCCTTGCTGATCCATCCAGCCTTGTCCCAACACCCCCTCTCTGGACCCACAGTTCTTTTCTCAGTCATTTTTGCCACCAACTTTGTATCACGCTATGGCAGTACTGGTTGCCGTTCACCCCGATGGGACGCTGAGACCCGCCTCCGGTCTGGTCTTCCACGTGTCTCCATCCACAACGGGACGGTAACTTCCAAGATAGGGAGGAGAGAGGCACAAGCCAGTACCAAAAAGCGGGAGTGTGAATGAGGAATGTAATTCCGTTCCTCTTACTTACAGCGCTCCCAGCAACAGGGTCCGCCTCGCTCACATCCTCTGGGCTTTGAACTTCAGTCCGAGAAAATGGGGAAAATAACCGATGGGCGTCAGAGAGGCAGTTGGGAGGAGTAAGTGAAACAATCAAGTGACTCCTGCAGCGCGCTGCCCAGCACAGAGCCTGCACCCTGGGAGGCTGGTACTGCCCACCCTGTGTTGTTGCCGACTAGCCTGCAGACCTGAGTGGGGACCCCCCAGGCTGGCTCAGTGACTGACTACTTTGCTGTGGCCATGACTGGGGAGAAGGGAAAAGGGAAAAAACATGCATTTGTTTACCTGGGGACACCTTGTGTTAATTTCAATGCTGGAGATGCTGCCCACCGAGGGGGGCAATTTTTCTTTCTTTCTTTTTTAAAGTCAGCAAAATGAGCATTGTCACCACCTTGCTCTGCACTGGAGATTCCCGGGAATGGGTTCCAATGTGGATGAGCCATGTGCTCAGGCACAGGGAGCTCGTTGGGGAAGCTGCTACCCTCCACAGACAAAGGAGCTGCCTCTCCTCTGTGGGATTTGCAGCCACTGCTCTGTCCTTGAACCCTCAGAGACGGGACTACTGCTTGGCTTCTTCCGGTCCCCCACCCTCCAGAGGGAAGGGTGGAGATGGTGGGAGTCAAGGTGGGCTCCCGCTAGCGCCCAGGTCAAGCACTCCCAGG
Organism: Anoura caudifer; assembly: GCA_004027475.1. Lineage (NCBI taxonomy): Eukaryota > Metazoa > Chordata > Mammalia > Chiroptera > Phyllostomidae > Anoura > Anoura caudifer. The sequence goes on from PVKU01000017.1 coordinate 815,749, forward strand.
GTGCTAATCCAGGGTGAGATGCGGCCTGGACAACTGTTAACTTGGGCTGTAAATGGGAACCTACTTCACAGGCTGCTGGAGGACTGAGCGAGATAAAGTAGGTAAAGTCTTCAGCACATGGTGAGCCCTCAGAAAAGGTTAGCTGCTCTTAGGATTATTATACATATTATTCTTTAACAGCCTGGGGCTTTGGAGGCAGCCAGAGCTACTACTGCCATGTGCCAGCTCCATGCTATGGGACAGTTTCTTTGGCTGCATGGGTACGAGGGGCCTGCCCCACCCCCTGACCTTAGAGGCTGAAGGGCGGGGGCCTGGGGTGCAATCCCAGGCAGAGCAGGCGAATTAGAATTCCGTGTGTATTTTTAACTCTGAGCTTATGTAAGGAGCAGTGTGGGCCCCAGAACACAATTGCGAATGACTCTAGCCCCACTCACCCTCGCCGGATTCCGACAAAGGGAAATGTATTTTGGTTTTTCCTTTATTTGGACCTGACCGGGGGAGACGCTGGTATCTGTGACAGCTGCCACTCAGCTGGGGGGCTGGGCCACTGGGCCTAGAAGCAGAGTTTGGCCTGGGAGCCACAAGGCTGAGCCACATACACTCGGCAACTCTGTCCTGCAGCCTGGGAGTCCCTTAGGTCCCCCAGACGCATCCATGTCCCCCAGACTCTCGTCACTCCTATTCCCCATCTCCAAGAAAGGCTGGCACTGCACCCAGGCAAGTCCTGGGCATTGAGGGTGGCTCTGCCCTCCTCCCCATGCCCCGGGGTCCAGGCACCAGGGAGGGAAGAGGGTGCCTCCAAAATCCACCTGCGTTCTCTCCCGTTCCATTGTCCCCACCCTGGTCCAGGCCCCCACAGCCTCATGCCTGCAACACTGGACTCGCTGCTCTCTCTGCTCCCACACTAGTCCCCAGCCCATTTTTCCCTGTGAGCCAGGGGAGCTTCCTGAAGCACCAATCAGAGCAGACCTTTCTCTTCTGCTTAAACCTTCCATGGCTCCCCGGTGCCCCCAGGATCAAGTCCCTGGCTTTGCATGACCTGGTCTGCTTCCCTCTTCGGCCTCCAGCCTCAGCTCTCAGTGCCCCAGCTATAAGGTCCCTCGTGGGAGCCTGATCCTTCCCCCACCGCTCCTGATGTTTCATCTGCCCAGAACACTCTCCCCTCCTTATCCCTGCTGACCCCTACCATCCTACTGGGCTGTCGGCTCTGTGTTGATGTTTTTCAAATGCCCCCTACTCTGAGGTATATTCGTGACACCCCCTCCTCCGGCTCTCAGATGATAAACCCCGCCCCCAACCACCATAATGGTAACAAGACTACCAGTCACTGCACACTGGCTGCAGGGCGATGCCGACACACCTCACCCTGCCAGAGGGGAGTCCCGAGTTCAGGGTCCCTCAGCCACAGGCTGCCAAAGATGAAACACGTCGTGGGGGAAGCTGTGGAGTCAGACAAGCAATGTCCGCACGTGAGTCCCCAGGACTTTTTCCCAGCAGGCTGACCTTGGGCAAGTCACACTTCCTCTCTGAGCCTCGACTTCCTTCTCTACAAAATGGGACAAACACCCAGCTCCTTGCTGAAGCACCCCAGGTTCAGTCCTGCCAGGTAACGGTCACCATCTGTCAGAGTAGGAGTGGAGTGTCTTGCCCAGGGGTAAGCAAAGTCACAGGCTTTTTAATACAGTGCTGAGGCTCATCTCTAATCACCCACCACTGGGGAAGCACGGGAACCCACCCCAGTGAAATTGGCCCCCACGCCCACTGGAATCACCCTGCAGGAACCACCCTGCAGGGTCCCCCAACACCAAGGAGGACCCCACCCGGCCTGCCTGTCCCTGGGCCATGTGGTAGGTGGGGACTCACTAACTCTGAGCTCAGGGGCAGGAACAGAAAGTCTAAGCTAGATGTTGGGCAGCACAAAGAGGGTCCACACAGTCACCAACCACGCAGAGAAACAGCAAACCCAACCCCTGCTCAACCCCCCGCCACGCTCGGCAGATATGGGGGAGCCCCCACTCTGCCTTCAGAAGCCTAGATTCAAATCCCACCTCCATCTGAATCTCAACTCTACCCTCCACCAGAGCCATGACATTGGGCAAGTTCAGCCTGCCGGGCCTCAGTTTCCCCATCTGTAGAAGGGGAGATAATGCTCCCTCCTGGGAAGATCAGAGGAGCCTGACCTGGATGCCTGTGTGTCTCCGAGCTGGCTCTCTGGTCCCTGGCACACAGTAAGCACCTGATAAAGATTTGTTACATATTTTAATACGTGACTCACATTGTCATCCCAGCGCTTCACCCGCTAGCTGTGTGACCTTGCACAAGTCACTCCCCCTCTCTGGGCCTAATTGGTCCTCTCTAAAATGACTGGTGGTGGATGGATGTACAACCCTCCTGACTCTTGCTATCCCTTTGGGGCAGTGAGATTTCATACTCAACATAGACAGTATATTGGGGTTCTCCTAAAACAAGGGACACCAAGATGCCTTAACCTAAGCCCCAAGGACCAGCACCCAAATCCCAAGGATCAGGGACCAAGGGCTGTCAGCCTTGGTGACACTCCACCAGGGCGTCTCATAGAGGCCAGGGGACTGGCTACTCCTTGGCCTAGCCTTCTGTCTGCATTCCCCCCACCCCACCCCTTCTCTGCCCTCCCATCACCTTCTAGCAATGGCATCACTGTGACAACTGAGAAATGGAAAAAGGAAGCTGACCACGTCTCCACGCCGCTCAGCTCCAGGGATGTCACAGTGCACCCTGACCCTGGGCTCCCTACAAGCCCGGCTCCATTCCATCTCACCAGGTCACCCCAGCACCCAGGGCGAGAGGGCCTGACACTCCGGCCCCTTCTACAGGAGAGTCAACTGAGGCTCAGGGAGGGAACGTCACCGGTGCACAGTCACACAGCGGGCCAGTGGCAGAGCCAGGGTCCCCCCTCAGGTCCATCCAATGCCAAAGTGTGTGGTTTTATCAAAGTCACGTGGAAAAGTAAAAGGTCGTGGGCCAAAGGGGTGGGTCCTACCTCTTTCCATCCTGTCTCTCCACTCTCTCTATCATTCGCAACCCCCGTTCTCAAGCTCTCTTTCTCTTGTTCTCTCTCAACCTCTCTCTATGCCTCTTGTCTTCTCCCCTCCTCTCCTTCTCTCTCTTTCTCTGAGATCAACACTCAGAGAAAGGGCCCTGATGCTCAGCAATAAGACAAAAACAACCCGGGTGACAGAATAATCAAGGACACCCTGAGGCCCATTCAAGGCTTTCTCCATGGATGCTGCCTGAGAGGTTCCACACGAGCCCCAGGTGATGGGGAACAACACATGGCAGGCATGCGGGCTCCTGAGAGGCAGGGAGGCCCCCAGGGCTCCCCCATTGATGATCAGGAGGGGCCCTGTAAGACCCCACCTCCCCAGGCCCTCCCAGGGTGAAGAAGAAGCCTCACGCCAGCCGCTGGGGCAGCTCAGTCTGCGAGAGGCTCAGCCAGGCCCCTGGAAGCCCTCGGAAATTAATCGGAGCTGACTTGGCTGAGGGCAGCTGTCACTTAGATTGAAAACTGGCTGAGGGCTCCACTGAGGCGAGCAGCAAGGGCATCTTCGGAACCAGGCCGCCAAGAGCTGGGGACGGGCCCAGGGATGTGGCGGGGGCTGAATTAATTCCAGGCCCATCCCCAGCCCTGCAGGAGGAGACAAGCCGGGTGGCAACAAGGACCAGAGTCCACAGGACGGATGGAGCAGGCCCATCACCCCAGCCTGAGCACCCCTGATTGGACTCCTTCTCCTGGAGCTCCCAGCCACATGGTCACTGACCTGTGACAAATGCAGGCCTACACACACACACCCCTGGGCCACTCCGGGCCTGCCTGCTGCCAAGATGTGACAGACTGGGGGGCTGTGGACCGACCCCTCAGGCCGCACCTTCCTTCTGACAGTGTCCACAATGGTGGGTGTGCAGAGAGAGCACTGCACAGCGAGTCCAGAGCCCCAGGTTTCAGCCCCAGCTCTGGGACGGTCACGTCTCTGACCTCGGTTTTCTCCTCCACATAATGGAGAAGCAGGCAGTATAATTCTCATAGGCCCACTGGGAGGTCCAGTACTAAAGTGAGCAAAGCACTTAACACCCTGCTGGGCACCACCAAGGGCACCCCAAGAAATGCACTAGTATGAATCTTATATTTGAGATTCTCCCCACCCCTGCCTCTACCAGAGCCCCTCCCACCCTGTGTTTTCTCACCTTGTGACCTGCAGTTCACCCCACAGCACCAGGCCCAGCGCTGGGTAACCCTGGGAAGAACACTGTCCCTCTCTGAGCCCCAGCGTCCTCACCTGCTCACCAGGAACAACCCAACACCAGAGGCCAATGCCTCTGAGCTCCCAGCACTTTGCCTGCTATGCAGTAAGCCACTCAACAATGGTTTTTGTAAAATAAGACAAATATGCACGCATATTTCTGTAGAATTAGAACCTCATTGTTGTTAGCCCATTTGGAGGAAAAACCAGAGTTGGTGAGAAGTCTGAATTTTTAAAAAATGAGTTTTTGAAGTGCCGATGCTTTGGATGAGGCTCTTGGGGACATCGGCCCGGCTCACCTATCCATGGGTCTGCGCAGGCTTTCTGATCTCCTTGTGCGGAGGTCAGCGGGGCTACAAATGGCCAGCCTGCCTGCCCAGGCAATGTCCACTAGCTCTGCCACAGCCTCAAGGAAGGGCTTTGCAGGGGTCTGTTACGAGACAGTCATGCTCTTTGGAAATGAGTTCCATTACTCCCATCTCACCAAGGGCGGATGAAATGCCTGGCACCCAGGTGATGTTCCGTATCCAGCCACCAGAATTATTTCCCCACAGCTGGGCCTGGGGCAGCCTCTGAGGAGTCAGTGGGCTAAAACATCATGCCCAAATGTGTGTCCCTGCCTCGGGAAGGACAGAGAGTTGGGCTGAGTGGACAGTGAAAACCAAGCAAGCAGGGTCTGAGCGGAGCTGCCTCAGGGTCTTCTCACTGGGCTCTGGGCTCAGAGAGGTGACCCTAAAACAGAGCTTATGGTAAACACATAACTGCAGAACACAGCATAACGGCCACAGGAGCTTACGGCTGCCGGGTGTCACAGGACCCAGGGGACAGGCAGGGATCTGGGAAGACTTTGCAGAGCAGAGGACAAGTTAGGGGGACTTAAGGATGAACACAAAGCTTTGCAGTGAGAGAAGCCAGAGGGGCCTCTAAAAGCCAGTGTGGCTATTTTGGAGGAACAAGAAGCCAGCCTATGGGCCCTGATCTGGGGCCTGAGGGGACCCAGGGGAAGAAGAGGCTGCAAAGCTCAAATGTCCTAGAGGACTGAAGGCCCCAGGAAGGAGCCTGGCTTTGTTCCTCTGAGCACAGGGGAGCCAAGGAAGGCTTTTGAGCAGAGGAGGTACCTCGAGAATCTGTCAAAATTAGTAACAGGCTTGTATCTGTCCATTCTGGCTCTGGAGTAGGACACCTGCCTTAGAAACACACTCCCTCATTGGAGACAAGGTCCTGTGTGCTCTCCAATCCAAGCAAGTGGCGGTGGGGTGGGGGGTGGTCAGAGTCCTACTCCCATGAGAATGGTGCTCCGAGCTCTGGTCCAACTACCAGCCACTCCTCCCTGGCAGCTTCCCAGTCAGAGCTCTGTAAAGCTGGCCCCCCAGAAAACTCTGTTGGGTGTGGCGGCTAGGGTCCTAATCCCAGCCCTGTAAGCCAGTGGCCCCTGCAAGGGGCTCCACCCCTCTGTGCCTCCACATCCCTGACTCACACCCATCAACCCTGTGCATTGACATCAGAGTCCTCTCTGAGGCTACAGGAGGGGAAACTGAGGTACAAAGAGGAATAGAGATGCATCCCAGGTCAGGCAACAGCAAACAGAAGGGCTGAGGGCAAGTCACCTGATCTCTCTGCACCTGTGAACTGAGACCATCCACCCACTGGGAAGGGCCGCTGGGAGTGACAAATGAGGGTGTTAATAATGACAACAGTTAATGCCTATCACAAGTCCATTCTTTTAGACTCACTAATTCCTCACGGTAACCTTGACGGAAAGCTTCTATTCTCTTAGCCCCACTTCCCAAAAGCAGGACCTGGCTGAGTCAGCAAACTAGTGTCCAAAGGTCAAATCTGGCCCACTGCCAATTTTTATAAATAAAGTTTTATTAGAACACAGCTATGCTCATAAGTTTCCATTTTATCTATGGCGTTTTCACACTACAATAGCAAAGTGTGACAGAGCCTATATAATCCAAAAACCTAAAATACTTACTATCTGACCCTTTGTAGTTTGCCTAAACCTGAGGCTTAGAAGGGTAATGTCACTTGTCCAAGTTGACACAAGTAGGAAGGAGCAGCCAGGAGCCCAGAAACATGTTTACATGTAAACAGCACTGCTGGCTCCTGAGCACTGACCCTCACAGAACAGAAATGCCCTCCCTGTTCACGGCGGCCATGGTCTTCCTTCTCCAAATACAGCAGAGTCTTCCTGCCTTTCTACTTCAAAGTCACTAAAACATCGGTTGGGGAGTGAGAGGGTTGTTGTAAAAAAAAGAACTATCATTCCAGAATGCGTTCACAAATGCAGCAAAAGCAAAACAGTGAGCTCTCCAAGGAGGAGCAAGGTCATCTCGCTGGGCCCCCAGACCTCACTCCGTGCATGGCCTCACTCAGCCTTGACTCGGGAAGGCCAGAGGGATGGGCCAAGTGGACAGTGACTGGCCAGGCAATCAGGGTCTGAGTGGAGCTGCCCCAGGGTCTTCTCACTGGCTGATCTCATTTATCCCCTCAACAGCCCTATGAAGGCCAAGGTCACACAGCTAGAAAGTGAAGAGACAGGATTCCAACCAGGTCTGTGTGAATCCAGAACCTGTATCTTCCCAACCACCAGGCAGTGTCTGCCCACAGGGGATGGGGGTGGGGGGAAATGGGAAGCGTGTAGAAGCTAGTCTGGGCTTGGAAGGAGCTATGGGTCACTCCCATCAAAACAACAGGCAACAAAGCCCCGGAGTGGGAGCACGCCCATCCTCAGCCCCCACCTCCCAAGGGTTCCAGCAGGTCCAGCCTTGGTTTTATGCGGAGAGATGTGTCTGCCACAAACTTGCTTTCCCTCCAGGCTGGGCACTCCTTCTCTGCTCCAGGAAACTGAGGCTGTGTGACTTCAAGTGCATTACCTGCCCTCTGTGGGCTGCCATCCCCTTTGTAAGCAGCAGGAGCCCCAGCTGCCAGGCCTGTGACTCAGCTCTAAAGAGGCCGCCCAAGCCCTGACCGGTGTAGGTGTGGCTCAGTTGATTAGGCATCTACCGGCAAAGCTAAAGGTTGTCAATTTCTGGTCAGGGCATACGCCTGGGTTACAGGGTTCAGTCCCCAGTTTAGTTGCCTACTAGAGGCAACCAATCGATGCTTCTCTCTCTCTCTCCCTCTCTCTTTAAAAATAAATAAATAAAATATTTAAAAATAAAATAAAAAAATAAAGAGCTCCCCCAGGCTGGTGGTCCCCACCCTAAATTATGCTGTGAACTGATGGGAAATGCTGGCTGATCTGAACCCAGGGGGTAGGAGAGCAGATTGGACTCCTGCAACTGCCCGGCGTATGTACCTGGGGTTGGTCTGGGAAGGCGGGGTGTGGGCTCTGAGGGGAAGGCGGGGGCTCTTACATTTTTCCAGGCAGCAAGTGCAGGAAGAGAGGGGCATGATGGCGGGGGTAAGTGACTAAATGGAGCCTGTCTTCACCTTCTGTCACATCTGCCTCAGGCCATGGAACACAACACATTCTGCAACACCTGCACCCCACCTCTTAGAAGAATATTCCGGATCTGGCCTCAGGTAGGGGGAAGCAGGATTAAGACCCAGTGCCTCTCCTTCCACAGCAGAGAGCACAGGCTTTGTCCTTGTGGTCGTCTGAGGAAGGCGGGACTGGAACCAGAAAGACAGGGCTGGCTGGTGCTGTACCTTAGGGAAATGAAGGCCAGAGGTGGGTGAGTCAGGGGCCGGAGTACGACCAGATCAGAAGATCCAAGCCTGGCTGCCCAAGGCAGCACTCAGTCCTCTCCTCACTCAGAAGGTCTGACAATGGAGTTTGCAGTACACTGTCACCAAGTGGTGGCAATGTCACTCCTGTCAGCTCTCCCCTCTTACTGGACCAACTCTGTCACTTCTTCCTTCACCTAACTGACTCTTCCCTCTCCTCTTCCTCAGGTAGGTCTCTCCAAACCCCTCAATACTGTAACATGTGGTGCTAACCCCAACTTCTCATAATTGCCCTGCTGTCTGCCACAGCCTCGGGGACATTGAGTTCCATGAAATCAGGGGCCTGGTCTTCTACTGACCACTGTGGTGCCGGCACCTGACACATAGTAGGTCCTCAACCAATATATGCTGACTGCATCAATTCCTGGGGGCAGGACCCTAAACAAACCACTAACATAAGGAAGACTCAAACCATAACACTTGGGCCTTCAACGCTTCCTGGGCACCGATGAAAAGACTGCATGAGGAGGCTTGTCACCGTTCGTCCTCCAGACTTACTGAGAGGGGCCACAGCTTCTCACAGGGGATCCAGAAACAGAGGAATTGCATCCACTTACTCTCTAGAACCCCAACCCAACCAACAGACTTTGTTCAAAGCTTTGAGGTTAGGGTGCTCCCAGTCATTTTTGGCCCCATTGCTATGTGAAGAAGCTCCAAGATGCAGATGTCTTTACTGGAGAGAAAACCTTGGGGGGGGGGGGTCAGCTGACAAACGCCAGCAAGTTCCTCCCGCCCCAGGATGACGACCCAGGGAGATCTCCCCCCCATCCAACACCCCCACCCAGCACACCCTTCCTACCTAGTGACCCTGAGCCTGGACCCACTGGGACAACCTCTGAGATGAGTTTTCAGTTGATGCCAGGCATAGCCACCAGCGAAATTACCCTCCAACATTCTGACACCGTTGCTCTCTTCCTCTTTTCCAGGGAAAGGAGCCACGCCCCACACACCATTCTAAAGGGCTCGCCTGTACCACTGCTGAGGTCCTCCTGCTAACCTTCAGAGGAAGGGCCTGTTATGCCTTTTTTTTGAAGTGTTTGCCATTGTATTTCCATTTGACTGGCTGTGTGTCCACAGGTTATTCCTTTTTAAAGGTTCAGAGAGGTAGGGAGACTTGCCAGACACCACACAGCTAGTAAGTGACCCAGGCACGATGAAGCCAGGTCAGCTTCCAAAAGCTCTTCCACTTGTGCTGCCCATCAGGAAGAGAGGGAGGAAGAGGTGTCAGGGAAAATCGAGAGAAAAGGAGGGGAAGAAAGAATAAAAAATGATCTCTTCTTTCCCAAAGGCTGTCACCCTGTCTTCCCTCTGGGCCCACCAACTCTGCCTCTGGAAACACCTGTTTTTTCCTGGGGTGCCACAGGGTGAGGCAAAGCTGGCATGCATGTCATCTAATGAGTGCACATGATCCAGGGAAGGTCTTGCCCACCGCAGGGTCTGAGCCCTGGGGAGCCAGGCCCCCTGGGGAAGCGAGCTGTGCTGGAGGAAAAAGTATTTATCCCTCCCAGCTGAGCTCACCCACCTGAGAAGAGGTGGGGTTTCCAGCTGCCTGCATTGGGGGAAGGGGATGGGCAGCAACAGAGAGGGCTGCTGAGTGTCTGTTGCTAAGAACAGGCTTGCACCCAACAACTTGCCCAGAGTTCAGCCCATGCTTGGGAAAAAACAACTTGATGATCTTGGGGTTCCCATCAGCTCAGGGGCTCTGTGCATCTAGCACTGGGCTGTCCAATAGGGCAGCCACTCGTCACAGGTGGTTTTTCAAATTTAAATTTAAAATGAAATAAAATTTAAAAATCAATTCCTTATTCACAAATAATTATATTTCAAGGGTTCAGCAACCATCTGCGGCCAGAGGTTACTGTCCTGGACAGGGCAGGTACAGGACGTCACAGCAGAAAGTTGTTAGACAACACTGGTCTAGAAGTACAGTCTGCAAAGTCTCCCCTATGATTACCAGTTTCCTCATGAAAGGCAAGCCCCACCATTTTTTAAACAAAAAAGGTTCCATAGACTGGGGTAACGTTTGGGCTGCAGAGCCACAAGGGTCACCCGGACTCCCACCAAGACTTCTTTCCTCTTGAGGCCGCAGCAGACATTGCTCATCGAAGGCAGCAGTCCCTCCCAAGTAACCCAGTCACAGCCTCCGAGTCTCTGCACGCAGTACCCCAGGCAGCCAGAACTAATCGATCCAGGCTGGCACTCGACAGTGAACCTGTAAACCTGACCTAGTCCAATCCCAGACAGGAAGTATCTTCCCACCGGGTCTCCCCTGCAGAGCTCTGGAGAGTCGAAGTTCACAATCCTCAAAAAAGAGGCCTGGAAATGCCGTGACTAAAGACGGAGAGGAGCGATGATAATAATAGCAATGATGAGAACAACCAAACCTATTTACTGATCACCTGCTACTCGGCCAGCCCCAAGCCTCAGTTTTCACTGGCATCTTCCTTTATTCTCACGACAACCTACAATGTATGTGTCAGTGCCCCCATTTTCCTGATCATGAGTACAGGGAAACTTGAAGCACCGAGGGGACCCACCCCAGGTCACACAATCACCAAGTGGCAGTCATAATCAGATATCGATGACTGGCATTCAGGGCACTCAGACTGGCCCCTCAGGATTTCACAGTGCTCACCCCACCCCAGGGGACACAGCCCCAGCCTCATCCTATAAGCCTCTCCGCTGTGTCCTCTCTGGCCAGCGCAGTGGGCAGATCCCACAATCCTTTGCCACGAGGTGGTGAAAATGTTGGCTGGGTATAACTTGTATTTTAGAACCACTGAAAGGGGGATGGGGAGAGAGTCTCACCACCCACCATTCGGTTGGTTCTCAGAGTCAGAGACTCCAGTAGACAAACAGGGATTTGAAGGGCAGCCATTCCAGGTGGAGGAACTGAGGCTCAGGGAAGAGAGAATGCTGGCTCCTAGACACATAAATGGCCAGAGGGGACCCTGGGGCCCTCCCAGAGAGGACCTGGGCCAGGCAGAGAACCACGTGGGTTCTGGTCCCATCTTTGCCTTTTCCTAGCTGTGTGACCTTGGACAAGGCATGTTCCTTCTCTGGGCCTTGGTCTCCCTGCAATGGGGGTAATAGGTCCTGCCTTGGACAAAAAACACATACAAAAAAAAAGTAAAGTAAAGTAAACGTGCAACATATATAAAAAGGGATAGTTATCATCATTACCAGAACATCACAATACAAACCTGTTTTCAACTGTCTCTTAGATACACTGATACAAGCTACTGCCAGTGCAGAAAATAAGCACAGTAGTCTGCCCCATTTCTTCTGCCCCGTTTCTTCAGCGGTCTCCCTGTGTCGAGCACTGCGCTAAGCACTTCCTGTGTATGAACTTGAGAGTTGGCAAACTATAGCCTAGCACCTGAGTTTTGGTTCGGGTTTTGGGGAGTTTTTTTGCAGTCTGTAAAGCTAAGATTTTTTTTATTTTACATTATTAATGGTTGAAAAAATCAAAAGACTATTTCATGACAAGTGAAACTGCCAGGGTCCATAACATTTTACCAGAACACAGCCATGCCCATTCATTGGTACATTGGAGAAGCTTTTCCACGACGAGGGTGGGGCTAGGTAAATGCGGCAGAGACCCAACAGCCTGGAAAATCCAGATTGTTATCATCTGACTTCACAGAAAAAGTGTGCTGACTCCAGCACCAACCATGGCGTGGCCAAAGCTATCCCGATTTTACCGATGAGAAAAACTGAGGCTTAGAGAAAGGAGGTGATTTGCCCCCCCTCCAAAATCTCACAATCTCACAGCTGGAAAGTGGTGTCACTGTGGCTTGAACAACAGGAAGAAAAGCGTGAACCTTGGGTTCTGTTTCTGGAGCTCCACTGTTGGGATACTGCAGAGAGGATGCAGCAAAAGACCCGTTTCAGGCCGCCTGCTTAGAAAAACCCTGCCCTGTACCGTGGCTGAGGGTCCTTGGACATAATAGGCACAGTGGAGAGAGGCTGCATGTGACCTCTCACCTGGCCCTCCCCAGCGCTCTCTGCCTTGGGGAGAAGTCACTGCCGCAGGTTTTAGTTCTGGTGATGGCGCCATTCATGGGGCAGCTTACGCCCAGCTGCCCACAGGTCCAGCACCAGGCCCATGAGCACCAACTCAGCCGGTTCTCACCTTCTGCTCTGCCGCCTCTCCGTAGAGAAATCGCCCAAGACTAATTGCAAGTAATGTTTAATTTCATCAGGGATAAATAATTACATGAAATTAATTCAGCTTCTCCCCAGAAGCACTTTATTACCACTGGCTTTCCGAAGGAGCTGGGGTGGAAATCGAGGCACAGAGGAACACCTAGGGAGGGGGAGGCCACGGGATACACGGGGATCAAGCAATGACAATGGCTTGCGCTTACGTGAGCACCAACTGTATGCCTGCTCAAAAATGCTCCATGGCATGACATCGAAACCTCAGACAATCCTGCGCATGGGGGTGTTAGACCCCTTCCTTGCCATGTATGGAAGAGGCCACCGGGTCCCAAAGGATCAAGGGCAGACATCTGTGTGCCATCAAGGGAAGAACTATGCTCCGGATAAAGCCCTGCTTGGTCACTTCCTAGCTATGTGATTGTGGACAAGCCGGTTCACTTCTTGGGCCTCAGTTTCTTCATCTGTCAAATGGGAATAAGAAGAGTAAACTGCCCCAGGGGTTTTGAAGAGTAAGATAGCACAGATGACACGCTTGCATAGCGTTTGGCCCTCAGCAAGCGCTCGCTGGATGCTACTATTACAGTACCATCACTGTCATTGTCACACGTCATCATCATCATCGTTGTCAAACAGCACCACTAGAGGCTGGGGCCTTCTGCCTCTGCTGGGCCCAGTCCGAGGCTGGGGTGGGGGAGGATCAGGCAAAGACATGGGGGAAGGCCAAGGTTTCTCAGCCTCCCTACAGAGGCCCCACATACAGAACCTCTGAGCCAAGAAGTACAAATGAGGCCCTGAACAGGCTGGGAAACCCAGGCCACCCCTCCCCAGGATCCAGCCCCCCCACCCAGCCCTCCAGGAGCCCCATTTGGGGGCACAGGCTCCCCCAGGGCACCAAGAAGAAAAGGGGGCCCATCTCCCACAGCTGCTGTCATCGCCAGCCTCCTACGGCCTGAGGGGGGTCGGGAGCTGCTCTGAAAGGCCGCCAGGCGCCCGGGGTTCATTCAGCTGTTTTCGGGTGGCTCCAGTGAGTTCATTTTACTGCAGCAGAATATTAAACAGCTCCCGGGGAAACAGATGCTGGGCTTCGGTTTCAGAGGGAGGGAGGAAGGGAGGCCACAGGCCGGCAAGGGGAGAATTCAAGTTCCGCTTCAGGCAGCTCCAAAGACCTTTCCAGGCTCAGCTCAGCCTGAGTCGTTGTCATGGTGACAGGTGACTAGTGACCAAGAATATGGCATCATCCTGTGGGAGTCCTGGCTGGCACCGCAAATGCTTCACTTCACTTAGTCCAAGAGCCACCCTACATGGTAGGAAGTCTACTATACCCATTTTAGAGATGAGGAAACTGAGGTGCAGAATAGCAACATGACTCCCTGTAAGCCACACAATAAAAGAGGGCACAGAGATGAAAAGCCAGAACCCAAAACATCATCTTGGTCCTTTTATCTACGTGACTGTCTCTCGCCATCCCCATGGTACCCACTCCAGGGCAGACACCAAGCAAATAGAGCCCTGAACAGACCTGGAGCTGCCAGGTGCTAGGCCTGCCGTGTGCTCAGATTTTCACCACTCTGCAGAGAGACGATCCCACTGCCTATTATTCTAATAATAATCCCTGACATCGGAGCAGCTTTCTTGAAGGCTGCAAAATACGTCTGGGTATATGGCTTCCTTGAAGCTTCACCACAGCTTTCTCATTCCAGATGGGGAAACTGAGGCCCAGCCAGCAGGGTGGGTCCCAAAGCCACTGCCCAGGTCAGGGCAAGGCCAGGAAGCAAACCCTCCTCCACTTTCCCTGCAGACTCTAGGTCTAGACTCATCCAACCGAAGAAGCTGGCATGTCCTCCATCCCACCAGAGCACAGAGAGGGGAGGTGACATGCCCAGAGTCACACAGCCCTGGTTCAAGTCAATCCCTCCTAGCCTTGCAGCTCTCACTGGCTGCCACTGAGAACTCTCCACTCCTGGCTGTCCGGGCAGGCATCAATCATATCCTGGGCATTTGTCCCTTTGGGACTTCATCGGGCCTACATTTTTTTCCTCCAAGATTAGGAATAAATAATAATAGTTAATGTAAATTGACACTTCACAGGTGTGAGTCACTGGTCATAGGGCTTCACATGTATGAATGGTGTAGGCCCTCCCCACAGAGCCCATGAGGATGATACCGCCTTATCCTCTCTTCACAGATGGGAGAACTGAGGCTCCAAGATAACATCCATGATCATTACCACGTGGGCCCTGTGTGCTGGGGGCGGCTCAGCCAGGTGCTGGCCGAAGTCATTGCTAGACCAGGCCCCATGCCACCCTGACAAACCCGGCCACCTGTACATTCTCTCGAGCCCCCTCTCACAGACCATCCCTGTTGCCATTGCCCTTAGATAACTTCACAGTGAAGGAGACCAGGTAGGCTCGAGCTCTGTACTGCTTCCTGTTTCCACGGATTGGAGGTATCTCCAGGCGGAGGGGCAGCCTGGCCCAGTGAACAGAAAGCTGGGAGGCAGATCCAGTTTTCCCACCTGCTGCTAGCCACACCCACAGTCAGGACCCTTCCCTCTCTACACCTCACCCACCTCATCTGTAAAATGGGTCAACAGAAGCAGCTGCTCCACAGGGGCCTGAGGATGCTACAGGTGAGTCCCACTTGGCTCTCAAACTGGCCCCCCACCCCTCCAACAGCTATAGAGTGGTGTGAGGAGTCCCTCCTTAGGTCAGGCCTCTGTTCTTGCTCCAGGAGGGAGCTCTGGTACTCAGGAATCGAGGTTCAGAATAGGGAGGGCTGGGCAGCAACCTCACCCCTCCCTGTTATCAGCTAGGACTCAGCTGGGACACCTCCAGGCCTAGGTTTCCTGGGATGCTGATGGGATTAGAGCCGTCACAGTGGCCTGGCCAAATGGCTGGCATCTGAGCCCAGTCCCCAACACACCTCAGGTGCTCAGCACATGCAGCTGGAAACACAGATCCAACTTGACATTCTCCTAAGGGAGGCTGCTGTGACTTTCCACCCCACCCCACCCCCCAACACACAAGTAAGGAGTCCCGGTGACAAAATCCCCTGACTCTAGAGCAGAGAGAAGGAAGTGCCCAGAACCCATAGGCAGGGGCTGGGCTCCAAGGGGTTAAGTTCTGCTCTGATTTCTCCCAAAAGGCAAAGACAGCAGCTGAGGCCACCCCCTGCTCCCTGCTGCCTGAAGCCTGACCCCTGACATTTCTACTCCCAGCTGCACTTGCATGTAAAAAAGGGAAGGAAAAAAATCTAACCATCCACACAAACAGGTTGGGCAGAAGTGGGGAGTGGCAAGAAAGAGGAGGGGGTGCAGATTTCCTTTAGCAGAGTTCAGTTTACTGGCCCCCCTAAAATGTTTTTAAAAAGACCTAGAAGGGAGGTGGAGGGGGACCAGGAGAATGAAAAGGTGGTGGACAAGTTCTCCAGGAGCATCGGGCACCACTAAGTTTTCTGATTAATGAACCCTGAAAGGGGCCTCTCTGCCAGCCCCTTCCTGGGGGAGGTTCTGGCTGGTGGCGCCCAGTTTGCAGAGAGGGGCAGCTTCTCTGGGGAAATTCATTTAGAGGTCCCAGGGGGAGCCCAATCCCCTCTCGAGGCCTCGCTGTAGTTAAAGCCCAGGATGATAAGGAATTTATCAAATGAGATTTACACAGGGAAACGCTAATTAAGAGGTTAGTCTCCAGTTTAATTGCCTTCAAACCTAGGCAGGCCAGCCCAGGAGGATGGATTTTCAGTCTGACCTCATTAAAAAATAATAATAACCAAATAGAATACAGAGTAAAATCCAAAATCCACACAATGTGCTTGATGGGCGGGGGGGGGGGGGGGGGGGGGGGGGGGGGGGGGGGCCAGGGGTATGAAGGGCCAGGCCTTGGCCTGACCAAGAATCCCCTGTGCCCCTGGGCTGGCCTCAGACCCCTGGCCTGAGACCCCTGAGGCTCATGGTCCTTCCCTCACCCTCTCTCTCCTCTCTTGAAGTCTGGTGGTTCTGGGCTCCCTGCTCCTTAAGGCTGCCCCCCACCCCCTGCCCCTGCTCCCCTTGAAGCTGGCATGCCGGCATATAAATTGGAAGCATGCATGCCCCCCACCCCACCCCAGGCGGACGCCACATACCAGACAAAACGACTGCAGGCCTGGTCATGGGGGTTAAGAATGGTTTTTGGTTTTGGCTGGGAATGTGGAGGGGCCCAAAGGAACTGGCCCGGACAATTGTTCCAGGAATGAAAGGGAGAGAAGGGTAAGGAGGAGGGGCGATGGCTGGGGAAGGAGAGGGGGAGCAAACACCTGGGAAACCATGGGCAGGGTGTTTTTCAGTCCCCCAGAGACTGGGAGGCAAAGAGTGGATATGCCTGGTCTTTAAAACTCAAGGGGGATGAGTACATACCACAGTCTAGGCAGAGAGGGTTTTGCTCCCTACGCATCCTCTTCCTGCCCCCACCTTTGTTTGATTGAACTGTTCATTAATACTGGAGGCGGAGGACCGGAGGAGATTTCTTTCCAAAAGCAAATCGAGTAGTCTCCAGCAAACAGGCTTGCACACCGTCATGTGGATTTGGGGAAAAAACAGAAGCAAGAAGAAGAGTCCTATAGGGTCTGTCTTTTCTGTCCCAAGAGGGTGACCCAGGCTCATGACAAAGTAGCAGGTAATAGTTATTGGGACTTCCTACCAGCCGGGCATAGTTTTTAAGGGCCACACCTGGTTTGTCCCGTAACTGCCTGTGGACCCACGAAGAACAAGTCACCATCTATATACAAAGTCAGAGTGATTAATATTCTTTTACATGTTATCAGCACTGTTGCCGTGATTTTTAGAAAAGCTTCCTAACACAAGGAAGGGACTGATTTCCCAAACCCTGCACAAACAGAGAATCTAAGAAGTGGGCGTATGGGGCTAAGGGATCGAAAACCCTAAGGGGCTCCAGAAAATGCGTCATTTTTAAAATCTCAAATCCGTTTTCTCACAGACTCACGTCCTACAACAGCTAGCTGTCTAGGGAGTTTCTGCCAGCCACCATCTCTACCTTTCATGGCACCTGAGCTGAGCCTCCAAAGCTCTGCAGGCAAATTTCTCACCCCCCCTGGGGATGAGGGGCCCTGTAAAGGGGCTCCTGCTACCCCAGTGTCTGCGGCATGCCATTGCTTCCCTCATGGGTTCCTGATTCCTCCTGCCCAGGAGGCAAAAAGCATCTGTATTATGTCAAGGTTTAGTGACCTCTAGGATGGGCCAGACGAGGGGCTGAGTGCTTTTCATTTTCTCCCCTAATCCTCACCTTGACCCTGTTTAACCCAAAGAAACAGATGAGGAGACTGAGGCCCAGGGCAGTGGAGGGATCAGTCCGGGAGAGGCAGGGCCGCTACAGCTGGGGCCCTGACTTCCTGTGCTGTCTTCCTCCCTGAGGTCAGGAGTGTAAGAGCCAGCTCCAATGGCCAGCAGTTGGGTGACTAATCAAGGAAACTCTGGCATCCTCTTAGAGCCCACCCTGACGTCTGTAACATGCTTTGGGTGGGACAGTGGCTGTGCCCAGGGTTACTAGGTCTCAGGCAAGGACAACCCATGGAAGGGAGGGGTTGGCCGGGACCGGTGTTGGGAATGGGGAAAGGAGAAAAGCAGATCTGGAATGAGGAAATCCAATGCCCAGGACCCCCTCCCTTCTCTACTCACTCCTGCAGAAGTGGGGGCTGGGCCCCTGGACCCTGAACCACCCCTACACCTGCCCCTCTGGAGGAAACACCCATCACCCCTGCGGGGCCCCAGGGTGTCGGGGTGGCCGTGCTGCATGCTGTCTCCGGATGGGGCACTCAGCCCCCAGCCCCGGGGCCAGGCAGGTGCGCACCCCTGCCGTTGACAAAGCCCCTTTCTTCATTCTCCCAATCATCAGGCACCCACTGGCTGCTGAGCCAGTGCCGGGTGCTGGGGATAGCTGCCACTTTGTCTTCATTCCGGCCCTCGCCACACGTCAGAGCCACCTGGCCCACGGGCCCACCCCAGACCCTCTCCCCATCTACTGGCCAATTTCCTGTGGAACGTTAGTGCAACGATCCTTTTTATCTCCATGTTTGCGAGGTAACGCTCTCCTCCAACAGGCACGATGTCTGTTGTGTTCACAGCTATGGTTCCGGCATGGTGCAGGGCGCCCCGGGAGGAGGTAACAGACACTCTGCTCACAGCGATCCTAAGAGAGACCTGAACTGACCCATCGGACAGACAAGCAGATCGAGGCTCGAGAGGTTACATGGGCCTTGCCCCAATCCCACCAAGCTACCTCCTAGGCCCCGGGGCCCAGGGATCTGGCTGCTGGCCCTTCACCTGTGGGGAACAGATGGCAAAGATTTGAATAGTCAATGGCATGACTGGCAATTGCCGGGAGGGGGCGAGACTGCGAGTCGGTTTTTATTTGGAGCATCTGTTGCTAGGAAATCAGCTCCCCTTCTGGTCCTTAGTGGTGCTGAGCGCAGGCTCCTGAGTCAGACAGGCCCTGCCGTGAATCGACACTCTGCCTCCCAGCTGGGAGACTTTGAACAAATCACGTGGCCTCTCTGAGCCTCAGTTTCCTCGTCTACAAAATGAGACCTGGCGTGACTAGCACTCGGTGCTCACAGACTATTATAATTCCTTTGCAACTCAGTGAGTCAGGGAGGAAAGCAAAAAAAAAAAAAAAAAAAAAAAAAAAAAGCTTCCAGAAGGTGGACGCCAGCCCAGGTCACCCAGAGATTGGCCCCCTGCTCCTCCTCAGGCTGGCCCCAGCAGGGCCAGCACTTTCCTGTCCGGGTGACCTCTGTCGGGCCTGAGAACAATGCCTGGGAAAAGAAGGAAGCAGAGTCTCCCTGGGCCGTGACATAAATCGTAGCCTGTCCAGATCAGATCAGGGAGGGAACAGACATCCCCCAACCTCCCCTTGGGACCTGAGCACCCCATCCTGGGAGGGGGAGGACACTCCGCACCCTAACCTGTGGCCCAGGTGCCACCAAACTATTGGAAGAGTTTCTGCCTCCTCAAAAGGGGCCAGGCATGAAGAAAAAGAAGGAAACAGACATTTTCTCAGATTCTTTGGGCTCAGATGCCCCCAGCATTAACTGTACATCTACTAAGTGCCCCCAAGTCCCGTCCCTCCTGGACCTGCCCTCCCTGTTGCCAGAACACACCAGCTCCTTCCCGCCTCAGGACTCCTGTTCCTGCTCTCCCCTCTCCTGGAACACCCTTCCTGCAAGCCTGGCAGGGCTGGCTCTGGCTGTGGGAACCTGTTGTTAAATATCCAGGAATTCTGCAAGCAGGTTGACAGCTGACACTGCATTGGGAGCTTGATATGGGCCTTGGTGGGAGTGTTTACACCAGGGGAATCAGCAAACCCTTCAAGCATAACATCATACCCCTCCCCCCGAGAGCCGGTTGTTGATCAGTCACCATCACACCACAGGCTGGCTCCTCATCCTTCAGGTCTCAGCTTACTGTCACCACTTCACAGGGACCTCCCTGGTGGCCCAGTCTGGAAACCCATGTATATCCCCTCCTAATTCTCTGTTCCCAGCCCTGCTCACTCTGTGACATTAATCTTGTTTGTTGTCTGGCCATCTGTCCCCTCCCCTAGAATGTAAACTCCATGAGGAGAAGGGCTCCTTTCTCTCTGGTTCCCCCACTGCACTCCACCACCTACAACAGTGTTGCCACGTGGTAAGCACTTCGTATGCATTCGTAGAATGAATAAATATGCCACGTGCTTTCAATTCAGACTTTACTGCTATGTTTTGAGTATTATTTGTACTAACTTCAATCCCTCATTGTGGTTCTGGGTTTCTCTGCCTTGGCACCTTTGACAGCTTGGGCTGGATAACTCTCTGTTGGGGAGCTGGGGAATGAGACCACCCTGTGCGTGGGAGGGTGTTTGGCAGCACTCCTGGCCTCTACCTTTTAGATACAGTAGCACCCTCCCTCCTTTGCAGTTGTGACAACCAAAAACACCTCCAGACACTGGCAGTGTCCCCTGAGGGGAGGGGTCACATCACCCCAGAGTGAGCCATAGCCAAGGCCCTCAGGAAGGGGCGTTACTGTCCCGAGTTTGCAGCAAGGACACTGAGGCTGGTAGAGGTGCTGTGACTTGGTCAGGGGCCCCAGGTGGGAGCAGAGAATGACTCTCCTCCTGCTGATTCCAAAGCCTTTGCTGTCAGCAACCTATCCTGGTGCTTGCTACCTCCAGGGCACAGACAGGGCTCATGACCCCCACAGCAGCTCTCTGAGAGGGCACAGGGAATACACATGTTACAGGTGAGGAAACCCAAGCTCAGAGAGGTGAACCACCTGCCCCAGGTTACATAGCACACAAGTAGCAGAGCTGGGATTCGAACACCCAGGCCTTCCTGATTCCTAGACCCTCCCACTCTCACCTGGGGCAGGGTTGCTTATTCATTCCCAAGTTCGCTCTCTCTCCTGCTCTCTGTTCAGCCCAAGCCTGCCGGGTTCCCAAGGCCCCACCTAAGGCACCAGACACAGGGGTTCAATATTCTACTGCCAGTTCCCAGATTGCTTATGGTCGGCATGGGCTCCCGGTAAAGTGCTCAGAGGCTGGGGACCAGCTCATCCTGTGAATTCCTTCAACGATAAGGCTGACCATTACTCATGCATATTGGGGGACTGTTCCTTCAGTGCACGCAGAGAACTGTCAAGAGGAAGCTAAATACCCAAATACCATGTCGCCACCTTCCGCTGCCAGCCGCCCGTGCCTGACCATGGCTGGCCACGCAGGCTGGGACCAGCACACCCAGCAGTGCACAGGATCTAGCTGCCCCAAACAAGGAGAGGACTTGACAGGGAGGCCCAAGATGGCTGCTGCAGGAGCAGCGGGCCCCCATCCAGCCCTGCCCTGGGACATGACACAGTTCACTGAGCCGGTCCCTGGTGCCAGGCACTGCACTAACTTCCTGATGCCAGCCCGGCATGCTTCCCCTCCAGCCTGAACCACTTGGCTCCCAAGCACCAGCCCCCATCCTGTCCGCACTTCATTCCCTCATCCCCAAGATGGGACAAATGACAGCCACGGTGTCATCGTGGACTTTGAAGAGTGAGATGACCCTCCATGTGAAACATCTGGCATACAGTAGGTGGTCAATAAAATCTAGTGCTGGCATAGCACCATGTGGTAGGAACTATTATTGCTCCTCTTTTACCAATGAGGAGATGGGGGCACAGAAAGGTTAAGCAACCTGACCAAGGCCACACAGCTCAGATGTGGAGCTGCTGGGGTTTGAGCCCCGGTAGTCTGGCTCCAGAGCCTATGCTCTTAACCACATCATTATGATCATCCTATTTAGTTCTATCTAGCTAAAATTATCCTGTTTAGTCTTCACAGTACTTCTATGAGGTGAGAACTTGTTTTTCTCATTTTAAAGTGCTCTCAATGAGGAAACCAAGCTGGGAGCACAGAAGCAGCTACGGTCTCACAGCTCAGAGCAGTCAAAGAAAGGGCCAGGCCTGCCACCTAGACCACTTATCTGCCAGGATCCGGTATAACTGATTTCTCCAAGGTCAAGAATTGTCTGCTATACAATGTCCAGCTCCGTAAGAGGAAGGTGAACAAGTGCTGCTGTCATCAGGGATGTATGACATGGTGCTTTCTGCAAAAGGTTTGGAAACTTCTGGTTTAAGAAGCCCCTGATCCCAGCCTGCACAAGGCTTAGCCAAGCAGAATCAGATGCTAGCTTCCAGGGGAGGGGGTCAAGAGGCAGCAAGGCAAGGCCAAGGCTGAGAGGGTCAGCAACCACCGTACTGTGTGACCTTGGCTGAGTTGCTCGTGCTCTCTGGGCCTCTCTGGGCCTTGGGCAGCTGGAAAATGTTGTGAAGAAGGGTCACAAAAATGCAAGTCCCTTCCCATTGTTAAATATCACCTACACTTTGCCCTTGGTGATATTTCAGCACTGAAAACTACACGCGTGCGTTTCAGGATGGCCATCTACTGCGACAGCTTCCCCTGCTGTAGGGACGTCTAGGCTGCCAACACAGGTCTGCCCAGTGTCTCCACGTGCACACACCCAGGCAGGAAAACTGGGTCAGCAGACACTGGCCCATGGCAGCCAGCGCAACAAACTCTCAAAGACTTTCCGCAACCAGGATGCCACAAGCTTCTCCTGGAATGCATGAAGTCGGTCTTCTGAGGAGTTCTGAATTTCCACTCCTCCCAAAATGGCCACATCGGCCCCTGGCAGAGAGCCACCCCTCAGAGGGTGCTCGGGCGCTAAAAGCATCCTCTTTCACAGCTGTCATGTAAGAGGAAGCAGGCACCGGGCAGGGGTCTTCCCTGAAGTAGTGAAGAAGCCAGGGAGAGAGAGACCCACCTAGAGGATGGTGGGAAATTTCCCTGGGACAAGGGAGGTGAGCCTCCTACGCAGGGCAGGTGAGGGCTTGGGGGGCACCAAGCACACAGAGCTCAAATGTCAACACCAGTTTCTCTATTTGTTGAAACCACCAAACACCCCCAAACTCACCCCAGGAAGAAAGGAAGGAAAAACAGCCCCTCTCCCTGTTCCCAGCCTTAATGTGGACAGCAAAGTGACAGAACCGCCATCCCCATCCTGTGCACCATCCAGCATCAAAAATCAGGGCAGGGAGGGATGGGACACCAGTGTTTGCAGGCTTAAAAACAGATCAATTTTACTCGAAAGTTTCAAATGAAACATGCTCCTGTTTGGGAAAAGAATTTCATTAGGAGGAAAATATAATATAAAAATACCCATTTAGGAAGAATGTGCTATTAATTCTTAGCACTCTATGCAGAAGAGAAAATTGCATTTTTATCTAAATGGTTTTTCTGCATAAGCCATTTACAATATTCTTTGCCTCTCTATAATCGGCCCCGCTACCATTAGTACTGGGGCAACCAGGCTAAGGGCTGAAATCGCCCTCACACACATTTAATACATAACCCCAGAAAATCGATTCCAACAGGGACCTCAGCAAACAGGCCAGGCATGCCTTTCTTAAGGAAGAAATAAATATTGCTGAGGGGGGTGGGGGACGAGGGGGTTGGGAGGGGTCTGCTGATGGGGAAGGAAGGGGCAAGGTGGTTTAAGTTAAAAGCAAATGCTCTGGATCCCTTCAGCCAGCTGTGAAATCGCAGCCGATTTGGGGGTGCATGACCACAGCCATCTGACGGCCTGAATGTATATTATAGATGTGTGTGCTGGCCTCACACATGCACACACACACACTCACGGTTTCCATCCAACAAGCAAACAAGAAAGGATGAAATTCAGGACATAAAAACAAACTATTTTTAAACACTAAAGCAAACACACCATGAGAGTAATACTGCTGTTTTCCCATTAAACTAAGTTTCTCTCCATTTGAAAAGCGAGAGTAATCTAAACAATACTTCCAAACAAACTGCCAGGAGTAGGGGTGTTGCGGCCTTTCGCTCGCTGTTCTAGCAACAGGAAAATTCCCCTCCTCAGAGAAGCAAAAACCCAGTCGGGGATGGGACCAGGCCACTTTGCGACGTCCTGCCAGGTCCCACCGACAGTATCCTCCCCCATGACAGCACCCGCCTTGACGCCCCGGTCTCAAACTTCAAAATGCAGCCCTTTCCTTCTTTCCGAAAAGCTAATTTAAAAAAAAAAAAAAAAAGTCTTCTAGCTCTTTCTCTGTTGGACTCCCAAAATAACTACTTAATACCAAATGTCGGGGAGCTAAATTAATTCATTTAGGAAACGCAGACGGTATGATGGGCGCGGGGCATGGGGGCCCCTGTGACTTCTCTGCCTCGTGCCAGAATGCCTCGGGCCACTCTCTTCCAGCCCTGCTCAATCCCTACCTTCTTCCTTTCAAACCAGGAGTCCAGAAATATCATAATTATAGTTGATACAGGTAACAGGTGTGCCCCTTGGTCCCTCCCACCACCCCCCCACCCCCCGCCACCATCATCTTCCAGATGAGACTCTGGAAGATTTAGTAGTCCAGCCTGGGGTGTCATAATCGCCGGAAATGACCCTGGTTTTAAGGGTTAAATGAAGACCCTCTCCAAATTTAAGGCTAGACACTGATGTCCATTAGATTTTAACGGGCCCACATAAAAAAGAAATTGTATCCTCATCTCTCCCAATGCCTGTTTCCTCAGCACCTCAAGTTCGTTGCAGGCTGGCTAGATGCCGAAAATACTCCGTCCGGCCCTGCGTTCTGCAAAGGCAAGGCCTCGGTGGAAAATGTGTGTGAGGAATGAAGCAAATGGGGGATGGGGGTGCTCAGGAAATCATTTGCTCTATAATTGTTATGGCTGAAACCCGTATTTTTAAAAAATAATAATAATAAAAGCAGGATTTTAGCCCATCATCTGGAAACGGAGAGACAGACAGGAAGGCAGGCGGTGGGGAGTCCAGGGAGGAAGGGGGACACCCAGAGACCACCGGCTGCAGTGCCTGCACCATCAAAATGACACACACGCCCCTTCAGAGACTGAGTGTTCCGAACGGCCGAAGCTGCGGGCTGTTTTGCTTTGTTTTTCGTTATCCCAGCTTTCAAGCAGTATGCATACTTTTTCTTCCTTCTTTGGAAGTCAAACCATGCGTTTCTCTGGAAGTTACACCCCCCTCCAGCACCACTATTTGTCAAGCAGCTGCATGGAGGGTGCCCCAACATGGTGTAAGATTCCGAGCTCTTCTCCATGTCGGGGCTCAGCTCCCAGTCTATTAAGAATTAATGCTCAGAAACTTTCCAGGGACCAAGACACCAGAAGGCAACCCACGTTCTCTGGCTGTCTCCAAGTCTGGGAGGCTCGGTTTCCTGGACCATTGGACTTTTCCTCCCTCCTCCCCGACAAGTGGTGGTTGAAGGGCCCCCACCCTCTCTTCCTGGGGAGATGGTGGGAACCAAGTCCGGTGGGCCTTTATTCTCAGATGGGTGTGCAACTCCATTAGTGTGCACACTCATCCTTGTACAAACACACACACACACACACACACACTTCCAATCCCAGCAAAATGCTTCAAACACTCTGCACAAAATAAATGCTTATTAACTAGATTGACCCAAAATAGTGAAATGTACAAGTAAATTAATCATGCCTCTCCCGGAGGCCTAACAGGATTACAAATTCGGCAAAAATTGATCACAATGAGATCAATAAGCTTCTACTTAAAACTGAATGGGGACAAAACTTGGTATGAGCTTCTTGGAGGGAAAAAAAATTTTTTTTTTCATTTCTTAGTAAGACTTCTCAGGCCAGTGTGTGTGCGCGCGAGCGCACGCGTGGGTTGGGTGGCTGTGCACGTGCATGCTTGCACACAAGCTGAAACCAGCAAAAGGCATCCAAAGCTTTATGCCCGGACAATTTAGAAATAGTCACGGCATAAGGATCGTGAAATTGCTCCTGTTTAAAAAAGCCAAATTTTTGTCGGCAGCCTCTCTCCCCTCACATACTAAACAACCACCAAAAGTTACATTGCAGGGGATGAAAATGGTCAATTTGTTTTGAGCCAATTAAGCTTTGCTACAAAAGCATGAAGGGCTGGACCAAGGGGAGGAAAGAGGAGACTTAGTTTCTCCTGCTCCTTTCCACACTTGGCTTATCTCAAGTCACTGAAATCTTCTTGCTGAATTCCTCACTTACTTTCGTTCTCTTTCAGCCTACCATTCAGAAAAATGAAAAATATATATATATATATACTGTGTGGGAAGGCACTGCCTGCAAGTTAAGGCAGAGGGACCTGCCCACAAGGTCTGTGCGAGGATAATCCTGAGGAGGTCCAGGCGTGGGAGGGAAACCTCGGTGGTCACGTAACAAGGTCACCAGGGGAAAGGTCACTGCTTTTTCTCACCCCCATCGTCGCTCTTTTATGGAACAATCTGGGCACATCTGTGAAACTTGATGTGTCTGCAGCAGGCCTCGTGGGGGCCGGCTCTTCTGCAGGGTAAGTTCGCCACAGGCACATTACCAGGGCTCCCCCACCCAGGGCCCATCTGGGTCTTCGTCCCCCCTGCCCAGGGTGTCTGCCTTGGCTACTAACTAAACAGAAACGGGCCCTGATTGCTAACAGACCCACAATGCGGTCAGCAGTCCCAGACTGGGTCTTCACATCTACTTCCCCCAAAACATCTGCGGTCATGTGGAAGCCCCAGGCCCAGCAGGGAGAGCTCAGCCAAGAACCGTCTGTCCTTCACGATGGCGGACACCGGCCCCTAAGCAATTCACTCACCCTTACCTTGCCCAGGTGATGCTGTATAAACGACTTCCATATTCATAAATTATTTTCCACTCCTGAACCCCAAGTGTTGGTAAATAGCATTTGACTCATACGAATGTACTTCCCCCTGTCTGTTATCGAGCCCCCAGAAAATATAAAATGCACCCCAATCTCTATCCAGTCTTCCTAACTGGGGGTGTTTCTGGCTCATGGAAAGGAAGTCAGAGTGTCCACATCAGGAGTTGGGCCCTAACATTTTCAAGGACTTTTTAAACAGCGCACACGAACCAGGCAGACCCCGCTGACTTCTCAGAGAATTCTCAGCCAACCCTTGCTTTCTCTGGAAGGCTGAGCCTTAGGGATTTCAAAGCCTGCTATGTTTTCTGCAGACTCCCCCAGCCCCTCTCCCATCATGAGATGGTCCCTCAGAAGTATTCTATTCCTGGTGGTCATTGCCACTCACTCGACAATGCTTGTGTTCCAAGATCCAAGGGCGTCTGAAAACACCGCTTCACGGTAACTGAAAAGGGTCATATCTTTTTGACATCTCACCCTGCCTGGATGACTGGATGAACAGGGAGTGTGTGTGTGTGTGTGTGTGTGTGTGTGTGTGCGCACGTGTGTGTGCGTGCGTACGTGTGTGTGCGTGCGTGTGTGTGGAGGGCTTCACTCATTAACTGTCACACATTAACTGCACACTCACTAACATTCCAGGAGCTCCCAAATATGGCCAGGAACACCACACTGGGGCCCCCAACTCGAGGCAGACGACTTCCCCAGACAATCACGCAAAGCCAGCTGCGTCAGAAGGGCCTGAGACCATGTCGCTCCAGCAAAAATGTTGACCCGAGCTTTAAGATCAAATGAAATCTTTGTACTCTGAGACTCTTTAAATTATTATCAGCAATGAGAAGAAAAAACTAATTTTAAACTCTCAGAATGGAACCCAGCTCCAGGCCACATAGTTCTCACAAGACAGGCTGTTGGAGGAGGGAGTGGGGGGAAAGGCTGAGAAGTTACTCAGCAGCAAAGTTAGTGCGCAATTTCCTCCAGAAGTTTTTCCCCTCTTTTGCACAAGTCTATTCCATGTATGATGTTCCTTCTGGGACATTCAGAAAGAGCCAATTTGCTATCATGACCGCACTCAGACCTCCAAACTGTTCAATTCAATTGCCTTTACGTTGAAAGGGCATTTGGGTCCACATGCTGAAATACAAAAATCATGAGAGGACACACACACAATCACTATTAACTTCTCTCTCAAAGCCAGCTTCTCAAGGAGGCCATGATCATGAAAACCTACCGGCTTTCTCAGCCAAGAGGGAGAGGGAGAATTGGGGACACTGGGGCTGCGATGGACCTGCCCTCGGTGGGGACCAGAGACGTCAACCTGACACAGACTTGCTGGGCCAAAATTTGAAGCTATCAGGAAGAGGTTAGAAACAGCCCCTAAGATTTCAAAATGTGAAGAAACCTGTGGCATTTTCTCTACCGCCCACTTCTCCCCTACGTCCTTTCTGGGCAAGCACATTGGGAGCAGACCCTCCACTGGCTTCCGAAACCTCAGAGGCCTCTGATTAAAATGCAGGCCAGCAAACAAAGCAAGCGTGAGGTGATTACACCCCGTGAGAACGATGTCTCTCCAACGTCCCTCCTTGCCCAAGTAAATTAAATTTAACTCAGCTTTTCAATCCCGGTCACCAAATAAGTGTGGAGTTTGGGCTCCCTGAGGTGCATGCTCACGGGTATCTTCTCACTCACACCCTAAAGGGACAAGGCTGCGTGTTGGAAGCACGCTGTCGTGTCTTCCGAGGATAGCAGAAAATGATCAGGGCCACCTCCGCGCTGGGCAACCACTGAACAAAATGTGCCACGTCGCTGGCACCAAAAGATTACAATAAAGGAAAAGAATTTCCATAAGTGAGAAGCTACGTCTGCTTCCCACAGCTGAGAGGGGGACTGGGGGATGGAGGGAGTGGTGGGCGCTGATTCAAAGATTCCTCTCCTGGCCAAAGAGTAGTGTTAGCTGAACTCAGCCAGCGAGACACCTCCATGCACGCTCACGCACAAACTGTGAGGGGCAACGTGCGTCTGCTACTGAAGTACGCCAGACCAGAGTCACCCAAGGCCCAGGAGGGCCAGGAGGCCCGGATTTCATAATTAGGATCTTCAAATGCCTCCCTCTATTTTTAGGACTTGCACTCATTCAGTCCTTTACAGAATCAGAACCTGCCAGCGAAGGCCATCAAGATGGAAGGTTTAGCTTTTCCCCCACTCGCCTTCGGAAAGTAGATTAAGGGTAAAGTGGAGGAGTAGCTGGATGCTGTGATGGGAATACACTAGGCCATGCGTATGGGTACGTGTGTACCCCAGGGTGGGACGAGGAGGGGGTCCTTCACGCACGCGATTGCACGGGGGCCCTCGTTTCCTCTACGGACAACAGAGAGATCCAGACCCAGCACCTCCCTCAGCCCTGCTCTCTCAAGCTGGCCCCCAGGCCACTTCGCTTGGCTCCTGTGTGTGAGAGGAAAGGAGGACACTTGAAAATTCCCCCCCAAATGCCTCGCTTCTTGATCACGCACACATGTATGTATCAACCTCTCAGCCACTAGCAATCAAAACCCACATTCAAATCTGTCCACCCGAGACGTGCCTAAAAATAGACCTCGCCCTAAAACAAACACACCGCCCGGCAAGTCAAAATCCTGACTTGAGTCACAATGATGAAGCTGGGCTATTGCAGCCCCTCCAGACTGAAGACTTGGGTGCAATAACAGGTGGGGCAGCAAGAAAAGGCTACAAGGTGCCCCCACTGGCGACAGGGGGCCCCCAATAAACCCAGGTCCCCTCTGGCACGAGACAGTTTGGTGTTTTTATGTTGCATGTGCTGGGGAGGCCTGCCTGCCCCCACACACACCCAAAACACTTGATCCTATTACATAAAGCTATAGCCTTTTAATCTCAAATGAACTAAACTGAGGTAAATACAGTATTCCTTACCAGGAGTATCTCTCTCCCGAACACTCTGGGCAAAGGAGATCACTCCCAGAGCAAAGAACACAACCCAGTGTTATTGTCACTCAAGTGGGGAGAAAGGTGATCTTGCAAAATCTTCCAGCATGCAGTGGGTTGAGGAGATCCTGGCAATTCCAAGGATGCATATGCAAGTTTGCCCTTCCACAGTGGGAAGAATTTTCCTCCTCTAATTTCACCTGGTCCTCCCAGAATATTTATTAAAGATGTAGATTTAATATCAGCAGAGAGTATCAAGTAACTTCTTGGCGAGGGCAGCCCTATTTTCAGGGCCTATTAAGATTCTTTGTGGAAATTTAAATACCTCTGTCAGGCAAACAAAATCATATCAGGAACCATTGAATTTCATTGCTAGAAAGAGAAATTAGATTAACCAACCCTCGCTGCTTTCCTAGAAATCTCAATAAAATAGAAGTACATTTCAACAGTCTCTTACTTCCGGTCTGAAGGGGCCTCACAAGAAATGTAAATGAATCTGTATGAAAGAAAGCTATCCTTGAGGAAAACCCTTCAATCTACAAAAATTGTATATACTTCTACTGAGGAGAATACGTAAGTATATATTACATATGAGAAGGCCGTGGCTATTTAAAATCAAAACAGCCAGAAAAATCCAGTGGCAGAAACCTTCCCAAGTTCAACACCGATAAGCTTCAGCCCCTCCAAACATCCTTGTCCTTTATTAATATTTAGTAGAAATGTATAATCACAGTTGTGTGCTAGGCTGGGGTTTTATGTTGGGAGGCGGGCAAAGAAGACAGGTTTATTACTGCCATGAAATATTAAACAAGCACCAAGAACAGTAGTAGTAGGTCCCGAACGAGCCAGGGAACAGGCAGGCCCTAACATCAGCTGCACAAAGGGGGCTCCTGTTTATGTTACCCCCGATTAACACCTGTGAAGTTTTGGGTTACATCTTCCAGAGGCTGCGAAAGTCATATGAAGGCATGCAACCCTGGCTGGCTGGTTTCACAGGGAAACGGGAACGCAAGCCTTCCCCAGACAAGTGTGAGTGAGCCTTAAAATTCTCTCCAAGGTGTGGGGAGTGGGGAAAAGGATTCAGAAAAACAGCACCAGCACCCCCGCCTCCCCCCAGCCGGCCCCATGTCTAAGAAAATTCAGTGATCAAATCCTCCCTGCCTACTATTTCTCCAAACCGTTCACTGTGTTCTGACTGGAACACGGAGGGAAGCAAGAAATTCCAAAAATTTCTTCCGCATCACTGTAAAAATGTCATACTTCCAAAAAGGGCAGGATTGCATGCAGAGCGAATACAGAGACCTCTCCCATTTCAACGTCTGTGAAAGAGCGTTTCTAGACTGCTCCGGATTTTAAGACAGAGAGCAACCAACGGAATGGAAGTTTGGCAAGGATAAACGCAAAACAGAATATGGTTAACTCAAGCTTTTAAAATTCTGGGGAAGGGGCAGGAGGGGGAAGAAACATACTTTTTTTTTTTTTACAATCTATACTTCATCTACAATCTATCATTTCTTCTCTATTTTAAAATTCCTCCATAGCCACACACCTATTACAAAAAATAGGTGAACAATTTTGCAAACTAATTTCCAACTCACATAATCCTCACTGATTTAATATATGCCTGAATAGGCTGGATTTTTTTTTTCCTTTGCACGTCCTCACCCTTCCCCCACCCCAACTTTGTGCAAACAGAACCTCATGATGAGATGCACAGTCTCATTATATAAAAGTTGTTTGGTGGCTTAAGAAGTCAGGGGCAGCATAATTTTGGGAGGCTCACTTCCCTGATTAAAAAAAAATTGTAATTACATGTCAAGCTGGCCTAGACTTTTCCAGAACTGCAACTTGCTGGTCTAGTTTCTAAAGGACATCTAAACCCCATAAGGCAATCTGGGCACGTCCCCCTGGCTACACGGCTGGTGCAGTTCTGAAGACTTATTCCTTCTCTCCAATCCGAGCAGGGATCACTTTGTTAAATACCGACCAGGATTTTGTCATCAGAGCGAAGAATTTCAGAAACGGTGTTAATATTTAATCACATTAGTACTGGCGTGTTTTATGGCGTGACAAAATAAAATATCATTACAAAAATGGGCTTTGCCTGAAGGGGGAGGGGGTGCGGTGAGGAAAAAAAGTGCTTGCTGAGGCTGGAACCTAGAGAAGGTATTATTCAAAGCCGCTGGACCCCACTGCTTCATGGCTGATGGGACCATACAGGCATGTGTTTAAGGAAAAGCAGAACATCTTACTTTAATTTTTTTTAACTCTATTTCGAAGTGGCACACTTCGCTCTGCTTCTTGGGGGCCCGCTGAAGGCTCTGTGTACCTATTTACACAACATATGCAGACGGAACTGTGGGGTGTTATCAAAATGAAAAGTTTAATCATCCTTATTTACTACCAGTAAGGGAGCAGCACTCGGATGCAAATACCTTACAAAGCCTTAACTAGCAGCCCCCAGGCTGCAGAAGCTGTGAGTGACCTCAATTCAGGGCTTTATCTAGGAAACTGTCGTTCCCACATCCCAGAGTGCAAAACAAAGGAGGTCAAGTGGGTGTCCCTGCCAGAGACCTCTAAGGCGGCCAGCCCTGCAGCTGGTCCCGAAGGAAGTCCCTGTCCTCCGGGGTTCAGGGGAGGGCTGGTTGGGTGCATGGGGGAAATCAACCCCAAAGTGGCTAGCATCTGTTACCAAAACAACAGTTTCCCTTGTCTGACTACTAAGGCAACAAGCAAAATGAAACATTTCTTTAATGACATTTCTTCCCTCCCAGCCTGCATCTTTTCATTTACTTTTTTCTGTGAAGGAAGATGAGTTGGGTGGACAGGGAAGGGAGTGGTGGGACACCTTTAAAAAAAAAAAACAAAAAACACCTCATTAAAACCTCCCAATTCCGCTTCACCTAAGGTCTCTCAAAAGACTCACAGGCAAAGTGTTACCGTTTTTGCTTTATTAATTCACTAAATCGGGTTTTCTTTTTTAACTTTTCTCACCCCATTTTGTCCAATATGTTCTTAATTACTGGGGGGATGGGAGAAAGGGGAGGAGGAGGGGCAGCCAGGCCAAGCCAGGTAGAAGTGACAGGGGCTGGGATTTGTGCTAACCAGCTATCGATCGGGTGGGGATCGAGAGGTTGTGTACAAGAAAATAAAAGGGTGGGGGGTGAGTGAGCAGGATGCTATGTCCAACTCCATTTTTAAAAGGAGGGGGGGATAAAGGGGAGAAAAAGCGGAGGGTCCCAAACTAACCAATTTATGGCCGTGCCTGGGAGAAGCCTGGAGAATGCCGATGCTGGCCCCAGCGTCTGCTGTGCATGCTAAACACCAGGCTCCAAACGAGAGAGCAGCGTCCCGGGCTGGGCAGTAGGCGAACAAAGAGAAAAGCAGCGAGGCCGCATTCATGAATGAGAAAACCTAAGTGGGAAAGCTACCCGGGACGGGTGCCCTGAAAGCCCAGAGTTCTGAGCCACCCAACTCCAGCTGCACTTCCCCTCGCCCTCCCGCCCATCCCACTCTCCTAAAACCTACCCGCACCTGACACCGGGGGTCAAGAGACAGCAGGATGTGGGGGAGGACCAGGAAAACGAAGGCAAAGGGAAAAGAACTCTAAGAGGGAACAAGAATCAAGGGGTGTATTTTTAAAGGCGTTTAAATCACCAGCCACTGGCTTCGTGATAACGTTCAGCCTGCTGAAACCAAGAGGATTCAACTAGGGTTTAAAAGAAAAAGGTAGGAATGGGGGTAGGGGGGATGATGTCACCTAATTTTAAGAAGCCATTATCTGGAAGTGCGGGGGAAGGTCCCATGAAAATAAAATTGATGTCCACAGCAGCCCAGTCTTCTTTGGGTTAAAAAAAAACCTGTTACTACTTCAACTGGAATGGCGGTTCACTGACTAACCCCCAACCCACCCACCTTAAAAAGCCTCCAGGCCTGGTGGGGAGTGCTTAGAATGCAAAGGAGAGCTGGGACTGGACATCTGTCACCAAAGCCAGGGAGATATTGACGAACGTGGGTTCTTTGTGTCTTAAGAATATATATCCATGTCCCACACGCACACACAAGCGATGCCCTGGGTGAGTGGTCTGGCCTCTGCCAAGCAGACCCCACCCCAGCCCCACCAAACAGGAAGGAAATGCACCTGGAAAAGGCTGCCTGCCTCCTACAACCCCTACAGGGCTCCAGTTTTCCAACACAACTCTCGCAGCTGAGAAGAGACAACACAGCCACTCATTAGGAGCAAATGTCAAATTAGGCGTTGCCTCAGAGTGATGCTGCGACACTAGAGCTGGGAACTTTTTTTTTCTAAAGATGCTGGCACACGGAAGGGAGATGGAGCTTGAGGTTGGCTGACTAGGGAAAGGTGGGGAGGCATTAACACAACTTCCCAAGTATCCTACCAAGAAGTGGTAGGGGACACACAACCCCTAGGAAGTGGAGCCAGCCTGAAAGCTGAGAGTGATGAGGGGTCTCAGTGGGAAAAGAAAGGCTCCTAGACGTCTGAGCACCTGGCAAAACAGCTAAAACTTGAGGGCAGAGGGGACTCTACAATGGTGCCCAAAGGGCTGCCACCTAAGTTCTTACTGCCCAGTGGAACTAGAATCTACCTGGCAGCACCTAAGGGGGAAGCGGGGGCAGGCTCACAGAGCCCTTGGTGTAAGTTAAAGGAAGGGTATCCGGCTCTGGGCTGGGCATTAAGAAAGCCCTGTGTTCTCCCAACTCCAAGAACCCACCCCTTTCAAGGAGCCTTTAGGGCGGAGGCTAAGCCTGCAGTGGGGGTGGGGCAGGTCTCTCCGAGGTGAGAAGGGGACCGGGACGAGCGCATATACCTTCTTTGCTGTTGGGGTTCTGGGGCTTGGCCTTCTCCCAGGGCGCCAGCGTCTTGTCGTCGTCCGCGCCGTCCACCAAGGTCTTGTCAGCCGGCATGTACCAGGTGGCGCTGTGCTCCGCCATCAGGGAGTCTAGGTCGATGGTGCTCATGGCGCTCTTGACAGCCTCAGAGCAGCAGCTGCCCAGCTCGCTGTCTCCATTCTGGGTGCCCGCGGGCCCCACAGCACACTCGCCCTTCTTGCCCCCCTTGAGCCCCAGGGGCTGGTCCTCCGAGATGCTGAACTGCTGCCTCTGCAGCTGGATCTGTGCCTGGAGGATCTCCAGCGGGTGGATCTCGTCGGGTGGCGGTGCACCGCTGCTGCTCGTAGGGGTCCGGACCTGCTCCAGGCCCGGCGTGCCGGGATGGCCAGTGCCCCCGCCGCCACCGTAGCTGTCAGGGGTCGAGGTAGAGGTAGACATGATGCCCAGGCCGAGCGGGGGCGGGGGCGCCTTCGGTCCATGTTCCCCTGCGCCCACCCCTCGGGGAGGGAGTTTGGGCGAGCCTGTCACCAGGGGGCTCCGACTCGCTTTGGCCAGGGCCGGGGGGTTGTCAGAGCTGGATGACACCTCATCCTCATTGGCGTAGCTTGTGCTCACCTCCTCTGAGGCGAACTCACCCACCTGCGGGGAACTACCGTCCGACTTGGCCCCGCCCTCCAGGGAAGCCATGAGGTCCGGCTGGTCCCCCAGGAGCAACTCGGCCCCCTTCCCCCACGACGGCGAAGTGAGCGCTTTCTCGTGAGGCGTAGGTGCCCCGCGTGCCTCGCCTGTCGAGCTTCCCCCGACGGCTGGGCCTGGTGCCTGCTGCTGCCCTGGGCTGACCCCAGGCGCACCCCCACTGTCCGGCGCTGCAGAGTACTTGTCGAAGAAGGTTCCGGGGCTCACGTGACCACTGTCCCTTTTTCTGCGACCCCTTCCCCGGCCACCGCCCCCGGGGACCGGCTTGCCGTCGTTCCCCGACGTCGATTCCAGGGTGTAGTTGGGAGAGAGGCTGGTGCCGTCCCCCTGGGCAGGAGGGTTGGGAGGCCCCGAGGTTTTGGAACCACTGCTACTGGTCCCCGACGGGCCTCCAGGCCCCGGAGCGCCCGGTGCAGTCCCTCCGGGGAAGTAATCCGAGCCCGGGTTACCGGCAACGGCCGCACCATCGGTCTCATTCTGGCTCAGTTTCCTCTTCCCCTCGGGTGGGTTCTTCTTGTTGAAGGTCACGTTGAGGTTGGGGGCCCCGAGGCTGGCGATCATGTTCTGGCACGCTGTGGAGAGCGCAGCTAGGCAGCTCTGGCCGAACAGGTTGTCCTTGGAGCTGGGCTTGTTGAAGGAGCCCAGCGAGAGCGCGCCCAGTTTACTGGCCGAGGTGCGTTGGCTGGGCTGGAAATCAGGCTGCGGCGGGTATGCGCCCCCGCCGCTGCTGCCGCCAGTGCTGCCGCCACCCCCGCTCGCGCTGGGGGGCGAGTTCACGCCTGGGCCACCGCTGTGTGGCGGGGCCTGCCGGTTCGCTGCGCCGAATGGGAAGCCAGGCTGGCCCCCCAGCGCGGGCGCCGTGAAATCCGGCGGTGGGGCCCTGCGCTCGGAGGATGTGCTAGGTAGCCCCACTCCAGCCCCCGGTGACTGCAGTTGGCCCAGGCCGGCCAGGCTGCCCCCGAACTGCAGGCCAGGGGAGGGCAGCGCGGGCACGTGGCCCTCTCCGGGCATCCTCAGCGGCTCCTGCAGAGGGCCCCGGAACAGCACCCCTGAGCCACCAGGAGGAGGGGGCGGCGCCAACCCGGGGTCGTGCGGGCCACAGTCAGCGGGCAGGCCCGAGCCTCCCATCCTGCGGGGCAGCAGGTCACCAGGTGGAGGATGCGGACCTGGGAACCACGCGCTCTCCTGCGCCAAGTGCGGCGCTTGCTGTTCAAAGGTGCCCAGGCGCCCCGCGCCCGCGCTGCCGCTTTCGCGCTCAAAGTTAGGCTGGGCCATGCCGCTCACCGGGGCGCCGTGCACCAGGCCACCCTGGCCCACTTCCCCGGGGTGGCCTAGCTGGGTCAGGTTGGGTTGGCGCAGTCGCTGCTGTTGATTCCGCGACGCCATCTGCTTAATCATGAGGGCCGCGTTTTGGCGCTGCTGCTGCTGCTGTTGCTGCTGCTGCTGCTGCTGCAGGGACTGGTGGTCTGGGGCCGGATGCTGCAGGGGTGGCCCTGTGGGGAAGCTGTCAGGGACCGGCGGTGTGAACTCGCCTGGTAGGCCCGAATAGGCGGAGGGCGAGAGGTGGTTGTCCAGAGCGCCGTTGTGCATGCTGCCGTTCCACGAAGCGCAGCGATCCACTCCCGCGCTGCCCGGGAAGTCAAAGCGCGGCCTCTTGGCCACATTCATATAAGGGGGTGCGTCGAAATGCTGCAGCCGCTGGTTAGGCGCCTGCTGCGGAGGGGGATGCTGCATGTTGAACACAGGCTCGGAATAAGGGTGCATGCTCCGGTTCTCCAGCCTGTGGATGGGGTACTCGAACTGCGCGTGTTGGCTGGGCAGCATGGGGCCCCCATCCTGCAGGCTGCCGCTGGGCGTGCCCGCCTCGCCCTGCTGGGGCCGGGGGAGAGCAGGCGGGCATGAATTTTGTCGGACCAGAAGCCCGGGCGGTGGAGGCTGCTGCTGCTGCGGCTGCTGCGGCTGCTGAGTCTGCTGTGGAGGCTGCTGTTGAGGGGGTGGCGGGGCCTGCTGGGGAGGCTGCATTAAGGGGTGCCTTGAGCCTACCCCGGGCTCCATGCCCACGGGCATCTTGCGGGCCCCGCTGAACCTCTCGAAGAACACACCGTGCTGCTGCTGCTGCTGCTGCTGTTGTTGTTGCTGCTGCTGCTGCTGCTGCTGCTGGGCATGCATCTTGGACAAGCCCACCATGCCTGCAGCTCTGGGCATGGCCGAGGCACCCGGGAAAGAGCTCCCGGGAACCTGGCGACCCGCTGCATAATGAGGCAGCTGCCCCTCAGAATCAGAGGGCGAAAACAGGTCGAAATGTCCCGAGGGCGCCTCGCCCGGGTAATTGTATTCCAGCGAGTCGACGGCTCCTTGGTTCGCCACCCTCCGGTTCTCCAGGCTGTGGGAATCGGAGCCGCTGGAGGCAGGCAGGCCGTGGAAGGAGGCGGCTCGGTTCGGGCTCTGGTCCAGCGGCAAGCATGGGGCAGGCACGGCATGGCCCGAGGCGCCCGAACTGTGAAAGTCCGGGAGGTTCCCAGGTCGCTGCGGGCCGAAGCTCTCAGGCCCTTGGCTCTCCGCCATGTGATCATAACCCTCGGCGAAGGGCGGCTGGCTGCCCAGGCCGCCGCCGGCGCCGCCGTAGCCGAGCAGGCGACCCCCGTGCAGGCACGAGGCCCCTGGGTCCGGGCCACCAAAGTTGCCCCCGAAGTGAGGGTGATGTTGGTGGGGGTGGTGGCCTCCCGGGTGGCCGTGGTGCGGCTGCTGGCTTCCAAAGAATCCATGCACAGGCTGCGCCTGCAGCCCCCCCGCGTGCAACTCCGAGTGGCCGCGCGCGTGGAAGCCATAAGGCTCCATGTTTATGCCCAAGATCGGGGGCTCGCCCAGCGCGCTCATGGCAGGGTCCACGGAGCCAGGGGGTCCCCCCGCGTGGAAAGCCGGGGTCTTAAAGTGGGTGTTCATGCTTAGTCCGGCCTCGTTAAAGTTCCTCTCACCCTGGCCAGCGTTCCTGCTGTTGATCTGGGGCTCGAATTGGTCCAGCCCAAACATACTTGGCGGGGGGGTGGGGGAATCAATAGGGCATGACAGCCTGCTCTCCGCGGCGCGCCTCCGGCCAGCTACTCGTTCCGGCCCTGGGTTGGGCGCTCCGGGACGATCAGCACCGCGGGGGCACAGCGCGCACAGCCACCCTTCCTGGCCTGTGGAGGCTGGGGGCTATCAGCTCCTCTGCTGAAGCTTTGGCTCTGGCCCACACGGGCCTCTCACATCTTGCGGCGCCGCGGGGCCTCCAGGAGCGGTGTTGGAGGGCCCATGCCCTGCACGGTTGGCACAGCCGCGGGTGGGTTTGCGGGGAGGGGACAGAGCTGCAGGCGAGTGGAGACAAAAAGTTAAGTAGAGGGAAGGAGGCGGGAAGAAGGCAGGGAAAGCAGAGCGATCACCTTCTTAAGTCCGATCAGGTCGCGTAGGGAGCCCCAGGACGCCGCCCGAAGCCTCCCGGAGTTCGTAGCAGAGCTGCTAAGGGGTCGGGCAGAACGACCCTTTAAAGCCGTGGCTGGCGCCGGGACACGGACAGAGCGGTCCCTCCCCCCTCCCCCCGGAGTCCCCGCGCTCGGTAGCCCGAGCCTCCGCCAGGCAAGATCCGCTCGCACAGTCCCCGTCGGCCCCGAGGAAGCGGCTACTGTTTCTTCAGCGGCTTGGAGGACTGCAGGCTCCGCTCGGCATCACCGATATTGGCCCTCGAGCCGAGGTCGCAGCGGGGCTGGGGAGGTGGCAGGCACCCGGGGTTGGAGCCGAGGGTTGGGGTAAGATACGGTTCCCCTGCTCCGCGGCCGGTGCGCTGCACCCCGGCGCACCGCACCCCCGCGCGCCTCTTCGCGGCCAGGTCCACCTCCTGCCGCTTGGGTCCTCTGCTGTTCAGTCTCTGAGTTCGCTGGAGTCTCCGCGC
>PVKU01000017.1:854674-964903 GCA_004027475.1 Anoura caudifer
GGGGGGGGGGGGGGGGGGCTCTGCGTGGGGCGTTCCGAGGGTCTCAGCTCCCCTTTCTGTGTCTGCGTCTCGCCCAGCGCCGGGAGAAGCAGCAACAAGTTTTGCATTTCAGCAATCAATTTCAGCCATTACATTTGCACCAATCAGCGCAGTCCGAGCTCCGGGCCTGGGGCGGGGCTCGCTCTTAAGGTGGTCCTGGGAGCTGGCGGCTGAGGCCCCGGTACGATCCTGCACTTCGCCAACTCCGGGGTTCCCCGCGCCAGTCTCGCCTGGGGGTCGGGTGCCAGTGCTCTGGGGGCTAGCCCTGGTCTCCCGGCGCATCCAGGGGAGGAGGGTGCAAACTTAGAGTGGTGGGAGCTTGCCTTTGTTCACACCCCTTCCCACTCACACAGTTACCAACTCCCCACCCCCAGCTGAAGAGAGACCTGCGGGGTGGGCAGGGGGCGGGGAGGTGGGCGGTAAGCGGTGCGGGGCGCTCAGACAATGGGGTCGCCAGGCAAAGCTCCTGGACTCACCACGTAAAGTCGCGAAGAATCGACTGTGCTTCAGCCTGGGACGAACCCTCGGCTTCCCACCGCTGTCTGCTTCTTAGAGGCGCCCCTGTTAACCCGCCCTCGGATTTTCTTGGAGGTGAAAGCAGACAGGAAAACCCAAAGTTAGGGTTGGTTCTCCTCGAGCGACCAGGACTCTTAGTCGCTCCTCGCTCACTCGGGAGCGCCCAATTGTTCCCTAAATGCCTCAGCCTGGGGTTCCCAGCCCTCAGTCGCTGGCTTCCGCCGGGAGGAGCTATAAGCACTGGGTCACTTTATGGTGGACACCTCGGCTAAGTCCAGCGCAGACCGGCGAAGCGGCTTGGAGCCCAGGAAAGACCTCCGAGCAGAGGACGAACGGGTGGGCTAGAGCACCCTACTCCTGGCACCAGGGCCAAGGCTCAGACCCTCGGTGGGCGAGAGGTTGGCCTCCTTAAGAGATCAATTAAACGGAAGAGGCCAAGGAACGGAATTGGGTTGTGATACTAAAATCAATAGGAGTAATTTAATATCTGCCCTGCTCTTTATGAAATATTTATCCCAATAATCTTAGTTAAAATGTTTAGATCTTCCTGATCCCCACTGAGGCTGAAATCTATCTTGCAATTAGAAGTTGGAAGTTAGAGGTGATAGAGGGTAGTGGAGCCGTTTATTCTGTGTACCTGCCTGTGTGTGTTTTCCTTGCCATAAAATAGCACGAGGCAATTTTGTGAGCCAACTAGCATTCTTAGGCGAAGGGAAGGGGGGAAAAAAAAAGAACTTTCTTTGAAGTGCCCCTGATATCGCTATTAAATCTAAATAAAATTAAGCATGGTGTATAAAAATGCCTTTTCTCCCCCACAAAAGAAAGTGTTTATCGCCCAAGTCTGTCTAGCGTTTGCTAAATTACGCATGAAATCTGAAATGAAATAAACGTTATAATAAAACCAACCCCTGAGCCCTTTTTATTTAAAAACCTCAGATTAAGCACTCCACGAACGCGGGAGGGAGTTAAAAAGTTACCGCGTGGTGCGGGCGGATTCATTACTCCCCGGAGTTGCTGCTGGGAAGACAGATGCCAGATTTGCAGAAAGGCTGGGGAAAGAGCTCAACTTAGGGTGAGAAAATGCAGGAAGCAGAATCTTGAGGGACTGCAGAGCAAAATGACCCCCCCCCCAAGAAGACTAAAAATAAAAACAAACAATAAAACCCTGCAACTTTAAAACTCAGAGAGCTGAAGCAAGCTCAGATCTCAGTCCTGTTTTGGACATCGACAGATATTTTTTCTTTTTGAAATTAAAAATGAAAATGACTCCCACCAAAAATGGGGTCCATAAATAAGCATCGGGAAGGAGTATTTGTACAGGGTGGTGGAGTTTTAAAAGGATTTTTCTGCAGGATCAGGTTGTTGGTCTGTGATTAAATATTGATTTTGTGTAATTAGTTTTCATGTGAACTATCCTCTTGCTGATAGCTTAGAGGTTTCAGAACTAGAAAAGAAATGGAATTGGACATGGAAATTATTACTTAGCAAAGTGACAGAGAAGTGAGAGACTGAGAAAAGAGTGAGACTTGGCTGATGGAGGCACAAAGAAATAAAGGGCCTGGGTGGGCCTCCAGTGACACCCCCTGCCCACAGGACCCCAGGCCAGAACCTGGGAGACACTAAGCCTCTGGGTCTGGAAGGAGACCAGTAGCAGGACTGGTTGCCAGGAGGGGGACCCCTGTGTCAAGGCCTGTGCAAAGCCCATGACACCCGATCACATACCTGGTCCAGAGTGGTTGGTTCTGGGTTATGAGTATCTTAAGAGGCACCTGTGTGAGGGGTTTTATGTGCCCGTGTGTGTCTAGAGGGAAGATGGAAAGTTGAGACCTGTCTGGAACCCTGGGTGGGCCAGGCAGTGGGAAAAAAGGCCCATAGACCTGCAGTCTGGGGAGCCCCCAGTTGGGATGTGCTCTAGGCTGAGGCATGACTTCACTCAGGGCTGGGTGGAGGTCCCCTGAACACCTGGGCAGGGTTCCTGTGGAATAAGTCTGTGCACTCCAGGGAGGGGTGTGTGGGTTTGTTTCGAGGGCTATTTCTAAGAGTTCAACCTACGAGGTGTGCGAGTGTCTGAAAGCAGGGTGTGTTTGGGCCTGGCTGTTTTTCTGCCCAGGCTGGGGGTCTGGGTCACCTTTCCTTAACACTGCAAATGCCATGTGGGCACATGCCACCTGCCTGCATTTGTGTCTTCCTCTGTGTGGGAGTGGCAAGATATCTGCCTGTGTTTGCGTGTGTGCCTCTGTGTGCCTGCATCTCTGGGTGTCTCTGTGAGTGTCCCTGGGGGAAGAACACTGTCTGTGCCCCAACCCTGTGCTTCTCTGTGTGTGTCTCCGTGTATGTACCGCCTTGTGCATGCACCTTCCTCATACCTTGTGTGCCTGCATCTCTGCTCACGTGTATGTGTTCGAGGTGGGTGTGAGAGCCAGCACCACAGCCTGTGCCCATCTGTGCCCATGGACATGCGGGTGTGTGCACCTCCTCGGTGCGGGCGCCCCAGCGTGCGCCTGTGTGTGAGTTCCGCCTGTAAGGGCCCGCCACTTCTTTGGAACAGACACATTGCCCCCTAGCGCTCAGACGAATTCAAAGTCCCTGTCCGGAGCCACATAGCCCAGAGCCGTAGGAGCCCCGGGGCCTTTCTCTTGTTTCTTCCCCTCCGTTCATCCCTCCCCTCTAGCGGCACTGAGCGTGCAGGCACCAGTCAGAGGGGGTCTCCGGGCGGGGGGGAAGGAGGGGACACAGCTGGACAGGGGCCTCAGAGCTGAAGAAGAATGTTTCCTGGAATGTGGCCCATGGAGCTACCTGGGGCTGAGAGCTTGGTGTACCTGAGTGAGCCCAAGAGCTCCACTCCAAGAGGGGACCCCCCACTAGTGAGCCCTCGCTCAACAAAAACACAAAACAACCAACACTACACCTTCTACCCACCAGACGCACAGCCTTCAAGCTGGCCCATCAGGCCCCAACACCACCAACAGGGGCTGTTTCTGTACCCTGGCTATTGGGTGTTGAAGGCTGTGCAGGGCTCAGTGCGTTATGTCCAGGGTCCCATTTCACCTTCACAGCAACCGCATGAGGTCAGGAAGCTCAGACTGGTCAAGTGACTCTCCCGCAGGCAAAGCATGGCAGAGCTGGAACTCTAGACCAATCGCCTGACACTGAGGCCTGACTCTTGCCTGCTGTACCAGAATGGGATAGTTCAGTTAAAGCACTTAACACAGTGCAGTGCTGAGAGATAGATGGTAGCTACCTTTATCACTACTGCCATTATTCTCATTTTCGATATTAATGTGATTGTTAGTATTAGTCTCTGTGTGTCTCTTTACCACACAGATGGGAAACTAGCCCCCCCACACACACACACTTACAGCCCCAGGCTCCCCCCCAACCCCTATGCCCTTTGGGGATCAGACACTTGAAAGAATCATGGCAGACCAAGTCTCCCTTGCAGGCAGAGCCCCCTAGGAGACCTGTAGGGGAACCTACTTCCCTTGATGCCTGGGGTAGACGGTCCCCAGAATGACTCCTCCTCGTTACTTAGTGGTGGAAAGGATTTAAACTTTGGCATGATGTACCCAGATTCAAATCTTGTCTTCCCCACTTGAGATCTGGCTTGACCTTGGATGAAATCCTTTTTCCTTCTGAGCCCCAGTTTTCCCTGTTGGAAAAAAGACTCCCAGTTGGTTCATACGGAGCATAAGGATTGGAAACAATGTTTAAAAGGGGCACAGAGCACGGCAGATGGCAGGCATTCATTAAATGATAGCCTCTCTTATTACCATTATTATAATTATTATTTCTTCTGCGTTTGGATCAAGGAGAGTGGAGAGCAGTAGAGAAATTGGGTTTCCTTGTCAGATCAGCCTTG
Organism: Anoura caudifer; assembly: GCA_004027475.1. Lineage (NCBI taxonomy): Eukaryota > Metazoa > Chordata > Mammalia > Chiroptera > Phyllostomidae > Anoura > Anoura caudifer. The sequence goes on from PVKU01000017.1 coordinate 859,089, forward strand.
CTTCCCCAGCCACCTTTTCAGAGAGAGGGTGACTCTCTCAGGTGGTCACCTCCACCTCTCCCCCCCTCCACTGTGCTGGTGTAGGTGGGTGCAGGTTGGCATCTGTCCAGGCAGCACCCAGGGCTGAACCCTCTGGGAAAGGCCCAGCAATGGCTGGGGGAAAAGAAAGTAGCCACCTAGAGGCTGGAAGGGATGAGACCCTCATGAAGCCACCAGCTGCCAGTTACTAAGCAACACACTTTTAGAGAGAGGGGAAAGGAGGAAGAAAGAGAGGGAGAGAAAGGTCAATGTGCAAGGGAGAGATACATCAATTGGTTGCCTCTCACACACCCCCATGCAGGGACCTGGCCGGAAACCCAGGCATGTGCCCTGACTGGGAATTGAACTGGTGACCTTCGGTTTGCAGGCAGGTGCTCAATCCACTGAGCCACATCTGCCAGGCCCCTCCCACTTTTTTCTATGCATGATGCCTTATTATTTTGCGGGGGGGGGGGTCTCTCTTCCATCTGTCCTTTGAATAAATACACATTCAATGCCTACTGTGTGCTAGGGCTCAGGCTGGGAACTCAGAAAAAAAGTGGAAGATCTAATCCAGCCCTCAATCTGGGAAACCTAGTATTCTGTTCTAAAAGGACTACATAGTACACTGTAGGGATAAAATAACTGTGCTGGGAGGGAGGAATAATAAGGAAGAGTTTCCAGAGGTTGGTTTTGTAGGTAGAATAGGAGTTTAATAACCAGAAGAGGGTCAAAGGACTTCCCAAGCAGAGGAATCAGGTTAAACAGACATGGGAAGATTAAGGCAGCAGTTTATTTAGAGTAGTAGGGGGAGGGGTGGGGTCTGAAGCCCAAGAGGCCAGCAAGACCCAGATCAGGAGGACCACCAAGGCCAGTGGGAAAGTTTGGACATTTTTCTGGGGTGCCATGAGGGGGTTTTAAGGAAAGCCAAGAAACAGAGTCCCAGATGAGATTAAAAAGGTCACTGGAGACCTGAGGGTCTCCCCCTCTCTTTGTCTTTCAAATGGTCCCAGAAGCCATCTTCACCAGTGTTTCTGGAAACAGGGCCTGGGAGAGATCAAGCTCTGAGTTTGTCCCCAAGTGGCCAGCACAGCCAGGGCACTGTCCCCTGGCTCTCCACTCAGGGCTATCAGCACCAGTGGGGGCTCCTCCTGCCTCAGTGTGTGTGGAGGCCACTCCCCATGGGGTGTGACTGCTCTCCTGCCCCTCAGCTGCGTGAGAACAAGGGGTATTTACAAGAGAGCCAGATGTGTTAGGTTCTAAGGCTCGTGCCTCCATGCCCTGACCACATACCATGGGCAAGATCTAGCCTGGAGCTCCAGTGTCCGGATCTGTACTAACACCTGTCTCCAGTGGTGTCAGGGAGGCTGCAAGTGTGGGAGAGCACCCAGCCCACATTATATAATGTGTATTGCATAGTTGTATTATATTATATTACTACCCTGTGAGCTAGCTGTTTTTTTTCCTCCCATTTCATAAAGGAGGGAGCTGAAGCACAGAGAGGTAAAGGAATTTGCCCAAGGTCATCCAGCAAGGGAGAGGCAGAACCAGACTCACTTCAGGCCTGGCTTTACCTCACCATCAGCCCACATACCAGCCCACAATCTATGCAGCTTGAGCCCTAGTGTGAGCCCCAGAGAGGGGGTTGGCCAGGGATGTGGGCGGAGCCAAGACACTCCCCTTTCCCTTGTCCCTGAAGACTCCCACTCTCTGGGGGGGGATCCTCTCCTTCTTCTTCCTTCCTGTATTCCTATGCCCACACCCCTGCTTCCCAGAGGCCTCCAGGCCTGATGACAGGGTTTAAATATGAGGGAGCCACTAAATTCCCCTTGAATGATAAAGTAACCATTTCCCAGCTCACCTGGCCAGGCCAGGCTACTGCACAGGAAAGAGCTCTGGCCACCATAAGGCATTTCAGCTTCCCAGGGACCCAGAAACACAAGAGGGCCAGAGCTCCAAACCCTGCTTCCAGCGTCAAGCTCTCTTCCACAAGCCAACCTGCCCTTGGGCAAGCTCCTTCCTCAGGAGTCCAGCTCAGAGCCAGCACCAACATGAGGAGCTGTGACCTGGCGGGTGAGAAACTGGACCACTGCTTGAAAGTGTGAATGGCAACATTGACAAGAGCTGCCCCTGGCGGAGCGCAGAAACACCCCTAGACCTCCTTTGATCTTTAACACCACCCTGGGAGGTCGGTGCCTCCCTAATCCCTAGAAACTTGCTGGAGGTACGGCAGGGCCCATCCCCACTTGGGTCTGTGGGATCCTAAAGCTATTCAGCCAACCTCTCCATCTACAAAGATTTCTCTTCTCCAGACGGCATCCAGCTATGAGCTTCTATTTTCCATTTTCTAAGTGGAGTGCGCTGAACCCAGGCCCCGGTCCCAAAATAACTCAAACCAGAGCCATGGCTGGAACCGAGGCCTCCGAGACTCCATGGCCCCCAGTCCAGCCTCCACTTGAAAAAGTTCCCATTCGACGAAAAAAATAGGCATCACACATACGGCGTCCTGTGCCACACAATTAGTCAGAAAATGCAAAAGTTCGGCAGGGTTCATCATTATTTAACAAACCCCCGTTTAGCACAATCCCACTCACCCCTGCCCCCACCACTTCTTCCCTTCTCTCCCTGCAGCAATCAGCAATGCGGGCTCATTACCATGGAGAATCTAGCTGGAAAACCAGCCTTATAAACAAAACTAAACAAGCATATATGATGGGAAAACTCTGGACCAGCCTGTCATTAGCCAAAGCCTCTCAAATCCACCCTCTGCTGTTTCTCCCACCCCCTGCCGGGGAAGCCTGCAGTGGGGTGGTGTCTCCATTGGGGTTAGGAGGGGGGACCGGGAGAATCGCCCCAAAGCAAGGGGAAAGAAGGTCACCCAGACTTGGTGCCCCAGTGCCCAGAGCCGAGGACTTGTCTCCCAGGACAAAACCTCATGTGCGGCTGGAATCTGAAGCTATTCTCTGTGCATCCAAAGCAACAACAGCTATGGGGTTGCCAGGTGCGTCCCTGTTTGCTCAGAACTTGTCCTGATCCTCTGCACCAAAGAGGTTCAGGCTCATGTGGCTCAGAGGGTCACACAGATCGAAGATTTCTGACCCTGAACAAGTCATTTCCCTCAGTTTCCTCATCTGTAAAAGCAGTACCTCCACCAAAAGGCATTTGTGAGGGAGGAGTGAAATGGTGTCTGTTCCACGTCACAGTTTTGCACCTTAACTAGGCGGTACGTGGAGGGGTTGTGAGGAAACAGACTTCTTCTGGAGGGCTTCCTGGAAGTGTGAGCCCTGTAGGAAATGCGGGTGGAGTGCCCTGGCCACCCACAACAGGAGGGAAGGCGTCTCCAGTTTTGAGCCCTCACCATGCATCAGCCTCTCCGCTGAGTTCTCTCCAGGGATCATTTGGAATTCTCACACCAACCCTACAACAGCATTCTGCATGTACCCATTTTACAGAAGGGAACTTAGAGGAAGGCACGCTGCTTTGGGAAGGAGCATGAGGAGAGTTCCTTCTAAATAAGAGCCTAAGCCCAGGCAGGAAATAAACAGAACTCCCCAGGGAAGGCTCAGGGGGATCCCCCGACAACCCACTCCCTGCCACTTAGACTGTGAAGTATACCGGGGGCTGGTGGGCTTTGAACGCCCTTCCCACCCCAGCGAGGACACAGAGCCCAGAAAGAGTAAGTAACATGCTCATCTGAGTCAGCTCCTTGGAACAGGTCATAAAGGATCACTGTTTGGCCAGTAACAGCACCGGCAGCTCTCCCTCTGGACGCTGTTTGCCATGCAGCAGAAAAACCAGTACAATCTAGAGGTGAATAGGGTCAGCCCCAACTTGGCCACTCCCAGTCGTCGCTTCACCTTCCCGAGCCTCAGTCTCCCCATCTGCCAAATGGGAAGAATAATAGTCCCTGGGTTTGCCAGGTGGGTGAGCTGGGCACAAAGCACTTAGCACGTAGTTAACACTCAATAAATGGCAGTGCTACTACATGGAGTGAGGCCCTTGCTGGGCGGGCGGGCCGACTCCCACAGGGCAGCCCTGAGAATTGATGAAGTGCCTGTATCACACGTTTGCTCCTTCCCAGGCCCTGGCTCTGCGGTCCAAGGCCCCCAGCTCGCATCCAGAGACCTTGCAACACCAACACACTGCCAGGTCTGAGGAGTGCAGACGTCCCCACCCAGGGTTCCCTGGGCCTGGCCCAGCTGTGCAGGGCCTACCCTCCCCAGCTGAGTCCCAGCCGCCTCTGACATTTGCCACTGGGCCACCTGGTGAGCTCCGGGCAGGCTCTAGGCGCCAGCCGCCCCCACCTCTGGCTTGGATGAGCTCATCTGGGTTTGGTAACTTCCAAAGCAGCCAGGAATGTTTGCTCAAATGTTCCAGGCGCAGGGAGCAGAAGGAGCAAACTGGTGCCCTCCGCCCCCCTTGCGCATACAGAAAGCAATCTGCTATAGCTCAGACAGGCTGGCTTCACTAGGCCAAGGAGATGGATGTGGCGTTTTGGAATCTACATCACCACAAAGGAAAATGCCTTTTAAATCACAGGGAGCTGGGAGAGAGCAGGGCCAGGAGGTTCAGGGACCTGATGACGCTTCAAAGGCAGGGCTGTAAGGGGGGATGCCACCAGGCTCTGGACTTCCTCCTGCCATCGGTGTGGTGGCTACCCTTCTTTGGAGGAAGTCTCAGGTTGTGCAAGGGAGACCTGGAGGTGCTGTCTAATTTGAACACTCACTGGGGTGCATGCATATACCCACACATGTGTGCCCACACTAATCCTGTCCATCCCCAGGTTCAGTCGAAATCTCCCCCGGTGCCATCCTCCCCTGCTCCTGGCCACACCCTCCCCACGTGGACAGCAGCCAGGATCTAAATTTGATCAAATCAAGGCACACACGTCCCTCCTCCCACCCACCCCACCCCCATCCTTGAAACAGGTCAGTGGATCTCATTGTTTGGGAGTAAAGATCAAATTGCTCACCACTACCTGAGAGGCCCCCCATGCCTGAGCCTGGAGCCTCAATAGACTCACCCCACTCTCCCCAACAAAGCCACAGAGGCCTCGCTTGGCCCTTCTGGCAAGGTGCTTGACCAGTGGCTGCAGGTGAGTGCCTCCGTGACCCTTGGCCCAGGTGAGGCATAGCCATCCCTCCCCTCAGTTGCCACACCCTTAGAGAAGTCCTCCCCAGTTACTCCTGCCACTTCAGGTTGTGTCCTAGTGTGAGGACTGGGCATTATCTCACGGGATCATTTTAAGACTCCCTGCCTATCCCACCCAATAGTGAGCCCAGGTGGGTTGGGGCTCTGCCTGGTTCTGGGTCCCCACTGTGTGCTGGCACCATGTAGGTGCTTGATATACATTTGATGAAGGAAGGAAGGAAGGAAGGAAGGAAGGAAGGAAGGAAGGAAGGAAGGAAGGAAGGAAGGAAGGAAGGAAGGGCATTGTGCCAGCCAGAAGATGTGGCAAGGCTGAGGTCCAGAGCAGCATCTCTAAGAGGTATTAGATCAAGCCACACAGGTTTACCAGCTGGCCAGGCCCTCGCAGCCCAGTCTTCCCTGTTTGGTCTCTCCCCTTCCAGGGCCTTCCTCTGTGGTTTGTTACTTGCCCTTCTAGGCCCAATAAACTCCTATTCATCCTGCAAGGCCCCACTTAGTGCTTTTCAAACCACAAGTTTCATGACCAATTGATAGGTTACAAATCCATTTAGGGAGTGAGGTGTATACATACAATGGAATATTAGTCAGCCATAAAAAGAAATGGAATTCTGATACATTCTACAACATGGATACACCTTGAAACTGTTACACTAAATGAAATCAGCCACACACACAAGGACAAATATTGTATGATTCCATTTACATGAAGCACAAAATAGGCAAAATTGTACATAGAATGTAGGGTAGAGATCACCAGGGGCTTGTGGGAAGGGGCAGTGGGAGTTAGTGTTTTGAGGGTACGGAGTTTCTGTTGCAGATGGTGGAAAAGCTCTGGAGACGGATGGTGGTGATGGTCGCACAACATGGTGCCTGTACTTAATGCCATGGAACCGCACATTTAAAAATGGTTAAGATGGTAAATTTTATGTCATGTGTATTTTACCACATTAAAAGCAACCCTTAAGCTATTAGATTAAGGGTACAAGTAAGAATTATCTGGCAAACCTTTTGCTTCTTTTGTGTGCAATGTATTTCTGACTTTGCGTCAAGGTGAACTAATTCTGAAAAACACTACACCTGGGTCACAGCTCCTCGGAAGCCCGCTCTGACCACGGGCAGAGTGATGCCCTCCCTTCTCTCTGGTCCCAGCCCCTCCGTGTCAGCTCTCACCACGCAGCAAGCTTTCCCCATGGTCAGACCTTACGTTTATCTGTTGACCACCAGATCTGGACCACAAACTCATCGGGGCCAAAGACTATGTGTCTCATTTATGTCCATGCCCTCAAGACGCCAAGTTCAGTGCCTGGCACAAAGTAGGTACTCAGTATTTTTTAGAAATGATCATAATGTAGGTGTGGCGTCACCTTGATTTCAAGTCCCAGCTCTGTCACTGATACACAATGTGAGGTCAGACAAGTCAATTCACCTCATTAATAATAATGATGATAACCATGATTCATTGAGCACTTGCTATATGCCAGGCTGAGTGCTTTATAAACATTGACTCATTCACTCAACAAATGTTTGAGCACCTCGGATGCACAGCCTTGGAGATTAAACAGTGAGCAGGACAAGCAGGTCCTGGATCTTTATCTTCATGTATTTTTCTCTCATCCCAGCCTCCTGGCACCTGTTGTGCAGACAAGAAGACAGAGGCCAGAAAGTTCTGTCTGACTCTGAGCCTGGTCTCTGCGGCTTCCCATTGCCTTGTGGGGGTCACGTGTTTACAGCACCCAAGACTGGAGAGGAGTCACATTCTTTCTCATCCCACACAGGCTTCAGGAGCCCTACTTCACCCCAGGCCTGCCCCGCCCTGGCTGGGGAGATAAACAGGAATAGTCCCCAAATGCCTGTCTAGGGGAAGCTCTGGGCCTTAGGAGCAAAGAAAAGACCCTGGAGGGAAAAGAGGGTCAAGGCAGGCCCCCTGGAGGAGGCGACACCCCAGTGGAGTGGTGCAGAAGTGGGAAAGGGCATAAGCAGGCAAGAGCCCCAAACGGATCCTGGTTTCCTGGAGAGATGGCGGGATGGGAAGGCTGATTCTCACTCCAGTGAGCATAAAGGAAGGTCATGTGTGTGCCCAGGTGCACAGGCTGGCAAGGAGGCAGGGAGTGGGTGGAGAGATGAAGGCAACTCGGAGGAGAAGGGATATTGGGGGAAGGTGCAGGCCCCTCCTGGCCTCAGACACCACAGCATCAGCATTGAAGATACGCACCGTCTGAACAAAAGAGAACGTCTTTCCGTGCCCGTGGCCTCCGCCCCTGGAGATGCTCACGCACAGCCTTAACTACACATTGGGACCACCCTGATCCAGACATCTGGGACCTCCCTGGCACCATGCAACCTGGGCTCCAGTGAGTCCCTACAGATGAGGAAACCGAGGCTGAGAGAGGGAAGGAGACAGGTTAGGGCTTCTGTAAAGGACACTTGACTTCAACTGACTCTAACTGTGTACCTACAGTACGCTGGGCACCAGACATATGGTGAGTTACAACAGGTGTGTTTCCAGCCCTCAGGGCACCAGAGAGAGATGGGTATTCACGCAACAGTTACAGGAACAGCACAGGATGACGGAGATCATGACCCTCAGAAGGAGGAGACACTAAGCACCTACAACAAAAGACTTTGACTAAAACTGGGCCACAGGGCAAACCAATAGGAGTTAACTACCTTTTTAAGAAAATAGAGAAAGAGTGCTTCAGGCAGAGGGGATGGCAGGTGCGAAGGCCCTGAGGCAGAAAGAAGTGTGGAAAGTTCAAGAAATGAGGAAGACAAGAGGCCAGAGGTGGTGGCAGAGGCCACGCCTGTAGGGTTTGTTGAGCAAAGGAAGCCAGGGGCAGTAATATCCATTCACTTAACCATCAGTGGGCATTTCACACCAACTCTGGGCCCCTCTTTGCATAGCTCACTTCTAGGCTCTGGTTACATAACACTGAATAAAACTGACAGGGCCCTACCCCTCACAGAGCAGACCCTCTTGAGATTGAATTTGTGATGTTATATAAACTAACCTTTCCCTTCCTCCCTTCCTTTTCCTTAATCTAAGCCATTCTTTCCCACCAGTCTCAAAGCTCATTCTTACGTCAGGTCTCCAACTGGAGAAATATCACCTTTAAACAGCTGAAACAGGGTGGGTAGTGACCCCCAAGGGCTGCCATAACAAAATACCTCAAACTGGGTGGCTTAAAACCACAGAAATTCATTCTCTCCCAGTTCATGAGGACAAAAGTCCAAAATCAAGGTGTGGGCAGGACTGTGCTCTCTCCAAAGGCTCTAGGGGAGGGTCCCTCCTTGCAGACCTTGGATTCCCTGGGCCTGCAGACACATCTGCCTCCACCTTCACGGGGCATCTCTGAGTGTCCCTGCATTCAGATTTCCCTCTCCTTATAAGGGTACCAGCCATATTGGGTGTAGGGCCCAGCCTAATCCAGCAGGACCACATTTGAATCTGATTACATCTGCAAAGACCCTGTTTCCAAATAAGGCCGCATTCACAGGCTCCGGGTGGAATTTTGGGGGGAACACTATTCAACTCAGTACACTCTGGCTCTTTTAAATCAACTAGCATGTTTTCCAGGGACACCAGTTTTTCCAAAATAAAACCCGCAGATAACAATTTTATACAATTTTGTCCAGATTCAGCATGTGCTGCTCCATTAGGTGTTAAAATACATTTCATCGAGAAATCTCGCAAAGCACTTCAATCCAGTTACAAGTAAAGCTGCACTTCATCTCACACAGCACTTAATCGGTTCTATCACCACTTAACCAAAAAGTAAAAACATAAGCTAACGGCAGCCTGGGTAGGTTGGAGTGGCATCCACACATTAAACTTTTATTCAAGACAGAGGGGAAGGTTGATCATAACACATCTCATTATGGGATATATTTCCCAAAATAGTTAATCATGATTTTTCAAAAGAATTAGTTCTTTCATCACCACAATTTCATACTATTATAATAAATATTTTAAAATTTTATTAAAATGTATAATCTATTTCCGTTGTTTCGATCAACCATATGCCCGTGATAACCGTAAGGGTAACAGTTAGAAAGCCAGAGAGCCAGAAAGAAATACAGCGACCCTTAAAGCTTTATGGTCACAGAAAATCAAAGCAGCAAGCATTAAAACTGTTTAAAACCTGTGGGCCATAGTTTGGCCTGGAGAGGATGAGGGCGAGGCCTGAGCGGTGACAGTAATGACCTCTGTGGCCTGTGGCACAGGCTACAAGACCCCACTCATCTTTCTGGCTCCCTGTCATGCCCTGGCCAGGGTCTGACACGGGGAGGAAAACACAGTTTAGAGGGGAAGGGACCTCAACGGATCACCCAGGAAGTCAGAAACAACTCCCCACCAGGGCTAGACCTGGATATTTAGACCACTGATTGTGAACTGTTTCAGGCCCAGAAAAACAGCCCCTCCCAACTCAACCCCCAGAAGAAGAAATGTCACCATAACTCCTCCAACCAAGGCAACTACCCAGGAAACATGTGAAGTTGTGCAGAATCTAATTTTGACTGGAGCATTGGAGTTATTTCCATACTCACACGGAGAAGGCCGGGGTTCAAACGCTGAGAAGGAGCAGCTGGTGAGCACAGCTCCCCCTGCCTCATGTGCTTCAGTAGCAACAGGCCTTTCGATTTGGTTGGACAAGCTCCCCTGCACTTCTCTGGGGTCCTCCCTGGCAGGACAAGTTCCCGACGGAATCCCACACTTGCCCTGACCTTTGACCATCCGGGGACAACGGGAAACCCGTCTGCAAGGCGACTGTGGGGACTGTGTAGAAGGCAGATGTGGGCTGCCAGAAGGCCACCGGCCAGCCTCTGTGCACCAGCAAGCCAGGGACGTACTCACTCGTCTACTGAGACGGAGTGGTCGAAATCCTCTCCCTATAGAGTCACTAGGAAAGTCACCCCTGTTCTCATATAACCTAAAATTAACCACTTTAAAGTACACAATTCCGTAGGAATTAGCACATTCACAGTGCTGTGCAACCACCACTTCTACCTAGTTCCAAACATTTGCATCACCTCAACAGGAAATCCCGTGCCCGTTAGGCAGTTACTCCCTCTTCCTTCTCCCCTCGGCCTCTGGAAACTACCAGTCTACCTTCCATCTCCCTGGATTTGCCTAATGTGGGCATTTCATATAAATGGAATCATATAATATATGACCTTTGTGCCAGGCTTCTTTTGCTTAGCATAATGTTTTTGAGGTCCATCTACACTGTAGCATGCATCGCTCCTTTTCATGACTGAATAATATTCCATTGTGTGAACGGACAATTGTGTGCCCATTCACCCACTGATGCGCATTTGAGTTATTTCTACCTTTTGGTTATTGTGAATGGTGCTGCTGCGAACATGTGTGTACATAGAGTTGCTCTTTTTGAAGCAACCTACTACGTGTTAAGTGTGGTGCTGGGCCCTGGAAAAGCAACAGGGGAAAAGCTAGAACAAGGCTGTTCCCTTGAGCTCTGGGTCTGTGCAATGCTGCATGCGATGAGGTGCATGTAAAACATGAAGTGGATATTGCCTGCTGGACAGTCCCTCTTTTGCTTCTCCAACTCCTGGCACACAGTAGGAGCTCAATAAATACCTGTGAAATGAATGAATGAATGAATGAATGAATGAACCAATGTCTTTGTCTTATTTAACACTGGGTCCCCAGTGCCTGGAACATGGGCTCTGTGTGTTAGGTACTCAACATACATTTGCTGAATGACTGGACCTAAAACCACATGCCTGGCCCCGCAGAGCAGCCCAAGGCTTTTGTTCAGATTCACATTCAAATCCCAGCTGTGCCATTCACATGTAGGGTGACCTTGACCGAGTCCCTTGCCTGCTCCCCATCTGGAAAGAAGGGATGGAGCTGGTGCCACTCCTGGGCCGCTGTGATGGATCACCAAGGCCAGGACACTCCAGGGAAGGGCATTGTTGACCCCTGTAGGGTAGGGTCCCACCGTGTCGTGTGGCTGGTTGCCTTTCCTCCCTGACGAAAGGCCCAATATAGCCCAGCAGCCATCAACACCGCCTTGGCTGGGGCACAGCGCAGCAGGTTTGTGGCTGGCATCCCACGATTGGGTTTCGAGTAATATTCCCGCCAGGCTGCCCCAGCTCTGCAGACAAAGGCCTCTTTGTTGCAAATATATTTTTTAAGTCCCTAAAGATATTAGCAGGGCAAAGGAGATCATACTGTGAAATGGTTCAGAAATTGTTTAAGAAATATGTTTCAAATTTGGGAGTGATCATTTAAATGAGATCTGCCCTGTGCCTTTTTATCAGGAGCAAGATTAGCTCAGGGCAGACTTGGGACTCAGGCCTGGGCTAGGAAGTCTCCAAGGCAAAACAACCCTAACGGCCTTCAGAACAACAAGGCCAGTTGTGATTTACAGAGCCCTTAACAGGTGCTGGCCCACCGATGCCTGTCACTTCCGATCCGCAGCACTTAGAGACCTCGACGGGTAGTCCCAGCCTGTGGATGGGAAAACCGAGCTTCACGGGAGCATCGCTCTGAGTGACAGAGCCAGGCTTGAACTGGGTCTGCTGGATCTTCTAAACTGCTTCCCCTGTGCCTTCTTCATGCTGCAGAGAGTCACAGTCCCACCTCTGCTCGTCACCCCGTTGGTCACCCAGGAGGAAGTCTGATGGCCACTTGACCCCATACACACCCTGTGCAAGTCCACACGGGAGCACCTCCCCCGTATCCTCTCCTGCCAGCTGGCATCACCTCCTCTGAGGCAGCGCTGTTGGTCCCAGACCGTGCCCACGCTGGTGCTGTTAGTAAATGACAGCGACAGCTCATCAGGGCTGCGCAGTAGCCTGAAGCGTTCAGACGCTTCTGTATCGCTCAGAGTCAGCAGAGCGCCGTGGCAAAGAACTTGGACTTGGATCAGAAACACCAGCTCTTCCTTGATTTTCACAAGCTGTGTGACCAAAGGCAAGTTAAATTAATTCAGATTCCTCAATCAGTTAACTTAGAATTGCCATAGGCCCCAGCAATTCCACTCTGGGTGTATATACCCCAGAGAACTGAGTGCAGGGATTCCAGCAAAAACTTGCACGTGAATGTTTACAGCAGAATTATTCATAGTGGCCCAAAGGTGGAAACAACACAACCAAATGTCCATCTGTGAATGAATGGATAAACAGAACGTGGCAGACTCACATGACGGAATGTTATTCAGCAGTAAAAAGAATGAAGTGCCGATACACACTGCGAAAGGAACCTTGATAACAGGCTAAGGGACAAAGCCAGGCACCAAAGACCACATTCTATATGATTCCAGGCACAGGAAACGTGGGGAACAGGTAGGTCCATAGAGACAAACTAGCAGGTTGGTGGTTACCTGGTGCTCAGAGGAGCCGGGGAGGGGGAGGGTCCAGGGTTTCCTTTCGGGGCGATGAGAACATTTTGAGACTAGATAAAGGTGGTGATTGTACAGCACCATGAAAATACTAAACACCATGAATTATACACTTGAGAACAGTTACAACGGTGCAGCTGGGGTAGGGGAACTGGGGGGAGGCTGGTAAAAAGGCACAAACTCCCAGCACTGAGACGAATAAGGCCTGAGGCTCTAATGCATAGCATGGTGAGAAGAGTTGGTATCACTTTACTGTTTAACTGAATTTACTAAGAGAATAGAACTTAAAAAGTATATATATTAACACATAAAGTAGGTGATGGACATGTAATTAACTAGACAGAAGGAATCCTTTCACTGTGTACATGTATATTAAACCATCACACTACACTTTAAATGTTTTTAAATTTAAGGTGTCAGTTATATCTCAATAAAGCTGAAAAAGAAAATTTTTTAAAATGGTAAATTTTGTTTTTGAATTTTACCACAATAAAAAATTAATTTAATAGCTCTGTGCCTCAGTTTCCCCTACCTTCTCACACTTATTTATTTATTTATTTTTAATCTGTTTATTGGTTTGAGAGAGAGGAAGGCAGGTTGGGGGGTAGAGAGAGAGAAACATCGATTCGTTGCCCAGGAACTGAACCTGAAACCCAGGCATGTGCCTTGACCGGGAACCAAACCCCCAACCTTTTGGCATATGGGACGATGCTCCAACCAGCAGAGCCATGCTGGCCAGGGCCACATAGCCATTCTGAGAACCCAGCAGGAAGACGTATTTTGAGTCTGAAACCAGGTGAAAGGTGGCAGCTCTTTGTAGTTTAACCCTGGAAACCAGTCTTCAGGCTCTTGAACAAGGTTCAGAGGGGAAGCGACCCGGCCAGTCACATGGTCAGGTGGTGGCTGTGGCCCACCTCGAACCCAGCTCTGTCTGGGCCTCAGCGGTGTCCACCCCAGAGAGAAAAGACATCTCCAGAAAAAAGAATTTCAAATTACAAGTTGCTGCCAACTTCCTACTCTTTGCTGGGTCTGTTTTTTTCAGGAACTGTGACCCTGTTCGCCACCAAATGACCTGAGCGCAAAACCGAACCACAACCTGAGACCCTGTGGTCGGTCTGCTCAGTGCTTCTGACCTTTCTCATCACATCAGGGTCCTACGCACCACGAGCGTCTGAAAAGCCTCTAAGTGCTCATTTATTTGAGGGTTCACTCCATGGCTGTATCGGATGGGGCCCAGCAGGAGCTGAGAGCAGGGGGATGTGACCGGGGCGTAGCAGAAGACCATTTGCAGGAGCAAAGGCCAGGGATCAACTCTGTGAAACGTGTGACAGGCCTACAGAGGAAGTGAATGCACCAAGCATGCCGCATGCCCGTACACACACACACACACACACACACACACACCCTGGCCAGGAAGACTCAGGGGACAACGTTGAGGCCCCTCCCACTCTCCTGAAAGTGGCCAAGATCCTCTCTCTTAAACTGTGATCAGCAGCCAGCGTGATCACTGGCCATAACTTGGACGTTAGCCATAGTAAGCTCTGGCCCAGTCCCACCCCTTCTCAGGGCTTCAGTTTCTCTCTCTTTATAAAAGAGGGTGAGTTTGAGGGACATGAAAAGCTCTCTCCAGCTTACATGTTGGTAATGCTATTCCCTCGGCCTGGAATTCTCTTGCCATCTCCCTCCCCTCTGCTGATGGCTCTTCTTCACCTGTCACAGCACACCTGAATGTCACTTCCTAGTTGAAGCTACAATATTACATATCTTAGGGCTCCCTCAGGGGATGCGTCACCTCCATGTGCTTCCCTGATGGCCCATGGGAGAGAAGGACATGCCTGCCTTGGTCACTGCTGCATCCCTGGCCCCAAGAACAGCACCTGGACAGCCTGGAATTCAGTAAGTGTGGATGTTCTCAAATATCCATGGACATTCATTGACCGTCAACAGTGCACCAGACCCTGTGCTGGTACGACTTAAACCTACAGGCTCCTTAATACGTTAAACACGGAGTCACCTGTAGGACCCAGCTATTGCACCCCAAGGTAAACACCCAAAAGAACCAAAAGCAGGTGTTCCAACAAAAACCTGTACACAAGTGTTCACCGAAGCATTTTTCACAATAGTCAAAAGGCGGAAACAACCCAGTGTCCATCCACAAATGAATGAACAAACAAATCATGGTTCATCTGTGCAATGGAATATTACTCAGCCCCCCAAAATAAATGAGCCACTGATGCATGCCACACACAGCACAGATGACCCCTGAAACCTCTATGTCGGTTAGGAGAAGGCAGGCACCAAAACGTCACATTTCATATGATTCCATGTGTATGAAATGTCCAGAACACACAAATCCAGAGACACAGAAAGCAGACCCGGAGTGGCTGCCAGGAGCTGAGGCCGTGGGGGGTGGGGAGGGACTGCGAATGGGTCAGGGTTTCCTCTTCCCGTGAAGATGCCTGGAACTAGTTAGAGACAACGGTTGTGCAACATGGTAAATGTACTGAATGCCACGCTGATTGTTCACTTCAAAATGGCTAAAATGATCATGCTACATTATTTGTATTTTATCACAAGACAAAAAAATGCTGTAGGTCACTTCTCTTTTAGGTAAGAGGTGGCATCAGGGACAGGAAAGGATAACGGAAGACACGGGTCCCAGCTGGGCTCTGCCCAACTGGCTGGGCAACCTTGGGTAGGTTAGTGCACCTCTGTGAGCATCTTGGTTATCCTCTGTGTATCAGGCCTACTTGCCCTTGTCCCTGCAGACCTTACATGCTCAGGGGAGGCTTATGTGGGAGACTGTGATGTTTAAAGAAATAGTATTGACCATGAGAGCAGCCAGGAACAGAACCCGTGGGCTCCACTAGGGGAGCTGACACCCTTTCACTGCTCAAGCTTTTCTCCTTTTTCCAAAGGGCTCTGCCTCATGTTGTTCTCATGAAATCCCTGGAAAGAAGGCAGGGAGTGCAGCCTGCCAATATATCTGCCTGACCCACTTCCCAGAGTACGCCCCATGGGCGCATGTAGGGAGGGCAGAGGGATGCCTTCAGATGCCTGCCTGTGCTGGAAAGTGTCTGTCTGTCTCCTCAGCAATCTGTTTTGGTAAGTAGGGGCAAGGAGTTGCAGCAGGCACACCAGCCTCAGGGTCACCTGCTGGCTCTGCATGTTCTTTCTCACCTCCAGGCCTTTGCACATGCTGTTCCCTCTGCCTGGAACTCTCTTCCACTGCATTAGTTTCCTATTGCTGCTGTAACAAATTACAACAAATGTAATGGCTGAAAATGACACAAATTTGTTGTTTCACAGCTCTAAACTTTGTGAGTCTTTCCAGTTCTGGAGGGTAGGGTCTCATTGGACTAAAATGAAGGTGGTTCTAGGAGAGAATTGTTTTTTGTTTTTTCCTCTTTCAGTTTTTACATGCTGCCACATTACTTGGCTTGTTGGACTTCTGTCTTTAAAGCCAGACACCCTGCCTCTCTCCAACCGTTGTTTCTATAGCTGTATCACCCTCTGCTTTGAGGGGCTCATATGATTGTGATTGCCCCCTGCCCCAGATCATCCAGGACAATCCCCATCTCAGGATCCCTAACCCTAATCACATCTGCAAAGACCCTTGCGCCATGCAAGGAAGCATACTCACAGGATCCAGGGTTTAGGATGCAAGCAGAATAGGGGCTGTTGTTCTACCACACCACTTCCTCTCACCTCAACTAGCCCTCACTCGGGCAGTGATTCACGGTGTACGGCGCCCACAATGTCCCAGACACCATACTAGAGACAGAGTAGTGACAAAGACAAACCAATTCCCTCAGAGACCTCTCAGACTGGCAGGTCTCAGTGCAGACAACCACCGCCTCCGAGAAGTTTTCCCTGACTGCCTAGAGGCTCCTGTGGGTTCTCCTG
Source organism: Anoura caudifer (assembly GCA_004027475.1). Lineage (NCBI taxonomy): Eukaryota > Metazoa > Chordata > Mammalia > Chiroptera > Phyllostomidae > Anoura > Anoura caudifer. The sequence continues at coordinate 875,525 of PVKU01000017.1, forward strand.
GTCCCCTGTGCCACCTCCACCCCAGTACTGTCATCTACTAAAGTCACTGGCCCACCTCCCCAGCTGGATTCCTTAACAACAGTAAGTGTGTCTCATCCATCTCCATGTCACCAGGGCCCGCATCCAGCATAGAGCGAACACTCAGGACATATCAGTGGAGTGTGTGAACCTGGGTTCCATCCCAGCTCCTCTATTTCCTGGCTGTGTGACCTTGGGCAATCCCTCCTCCTCTCTGAGCCCAGTTCCACTGGCTTTCAAGTGGGTGTATACAGCAGCATCTAGCTTTGAAAGTTCTTGTGAGAATTAAACTAGACCTGGTCCATAATGCACATAGTAGGTGTTCAACCAAATGGCAATTCCTTTCTCTCTTTGGCCTGTTCCATGGAGATGGGTTCTGAGTTAGGTGGCACTCTGAGGTTGATCCCAAGCCTCAGATTTCTCCAATGAAGATGCAGATTTTTGGATCATTTATTACAACTAATGTCCTCAATTACTGGATTACTAGCCCAACTGTCCAAGCAGCACAGTGTGGCTACAGGTGTCACATTCCTGAATATAACACTCCTCTTTCTCCCCAGAAACATCAAATGTCACCTTCAGAGGACTGGTTAGAAGCCTGAACGCTAAGTCTTGGATAAGCAGCAAGAATGCCCCATGAAAGATGATGACACATGCATGTGCACACAGTAGGTGCTTACATGCAATGCCAGGCAGTGGTGAAAATCTGGTCTTTGGAGCCAGGTGGACCTGGATTCAAATCACTGCTCTCCAATAATCAATGTACCGACCTCGGACAAGTCCCTTCAACTTCTCCTGAACTGACTTGGCTCCTATGAGGAAGAAATAAGGTAAGAGATAGGAGCGCCTGGCACACAGTAAGGACCAGATCATCGTGAAAAACCCCACCACTGTGAGGAGCCAGCCAGGAGACAGAGCCCCTGGAAATTACACAAGGTCAGCCTCTGATTTCCCGTAATTCGGCAACTCCTACTTGCTTCATAACTTTGGAAAATATTCTGTTAGCGTTTGCAATTCTTGATCTGGGCCCAGCATTAAAATTATTGCAGACTTTTTTTTCCTTCTTCTCCTCCTCTTTGACAGCTTGAGCAAAAGGAGCTGTTTTTGACTTTCAAGAGAGGAAAAACACACACGCGCACGCACACACCCCAAACAGCATCATTTTGCAGGACAAAATGTCCCCTGTGCTCCAGAGCAGGCGGCCCGGGCCCCACTCCGGCTGGCCTCACAAACACTTAGTGTCACTGTGGGTTATGTAAGCGCGGTTTGGGCCTGCGAGGTTGAATGTGGCCTTGGGTTTTAAAAGGAGGCAGAGGAGTTTGGGTGAGGAGTTGTTTGGCTCAAAATAAATCCAGAAACTCAATGCAGAGGGAAAAAAGAAAAAAACGTTCAGACTCTCATGGAGGAAATATTTAGATGTATAGTTTGGAGCTTCAAGAACTCAGAGAACTCAAGCCGGAGTTTGGCCAACGTGGCTTTCTCGGCTCCATCATGAGTGTGGGTGAGCCTGAGAGGTCAGGGGGTCTGAGGTAGGGGGTTATAATGTGACCTCTTCGGTGGTACAAAGGGCAGATGCCGACTGTATCACTACTGGAAGGAAAACACCAGTTGTTAGTATTTTCATAACTGTTTGCGCTTTTGTTCGCCGAGTCTCCAGCCCTTCTGTAGGGGCCCCAGATTTAGTGATTTTTGTTGGCCACTGGGGCCAAAGCAAGCATGCATGACCTTTGATCCAGGAATGAGAAAGCAAGAGATCGGGGGCACCTGACTGGTCCTGATGTGCCTGAGACCTTCCCAGTAGTAACACTGGAAGCCTCACATTCAAGGAAACCTCTCAGTCTCGGGCAGCAGGGGACAGCTGGTCACCTTATAAGAGAGAGGTATAGAACACCTCCAAAGTGCCCCTCACCATGCTAGAGCTGTAGATAAATGTTGTCACGCCATTTCCCTGGTGACCTCTTCAGGTAGATCATGCCCATTGTGCAGACCAAGCAACTGAGACTCAGAGCAAGATGTCACACAGCAGGGAAGTGGAAGGTCCTCTGGGACTCTTATTAAAATTGATTCAGGGCTCCACCCCTACAGAATTCAACCCAATACTTAGGGGACCTGCATTTATAACACACTCTTCCGGTGGTGCTAAGAGCAAATTATTTCAGTGGGAATGGCCTTGGAATGGAGCATGGAAAGGTAAATTCAATGGGAGGAGGCATTCAAACTGAGGAGGAGCATGAGGAAGGGCACCAAGTTGTGGAGATCAGTACTATGTAGCTGAGTAGATCACTCTTGAGGGACAGAGCGGAAAAGAAGGCTGCTATTGGCAGATCCCTGTCTGGGGGACTTGAACATCAAGCTAAGAAATTTAGACTTTATCTTGAAGGCACTGGGGAGCCATGGGAGGATTTCAACAGCAGTGGCAAAGTCAACTCCATGCACTGGAAAGATGCTTCCGGCTCTTGTGCAGCAGTTATGTTGGAAAGGGGTATGATTGGAGGCAACAGAATAGTTAGGAGGAAAGTAAAACCCTGCTCCAACTGGCTGATGCAAAAATGTCAATTCATTCATTCATTCACATAATTAGCTTCAGGCATGGCTGTATCCAGGTGCTCAATTTAGAAACCAGACTCTCTTTCCATGTCTTGGTTCCATTCTGGCAACTTTCCAGATAGATTCTCCTACTGTGATGATAAGATAGACTCCAGAAGCTCAAGGCTTGCCTCCTGGAGTTTAGCAACCCCTCCCCCTCCACCCCGAAAGAGAGTGCCTGTTGCATAGTACTTTCAGCCTAAGTCCTAATGCTGCCACTTACTTACTGACTTAGATAAGCCCATCTCTCAGCCAATAACAGTGATGTCTCATTGACCAGATCAAGGCCCACACCTGGAGTTAGGGGGTGAGATCAGCCCCACCCCAAATTCACAGACTGTGATTGGAGAGAGGGAAGGAAGACTGGTCTCCAGAGGAAAATCTGGATTCTATTTCCAGGAGCCTCGATCACGGACCATAAAGGGGAGAGGGTGAAGTAGCCCACTGGATTATCACCCCCACTTGCCTGAAGCAGAAACAGAGAGGTGAAGTGACTGATGGAAGGTCACACAGCAACCCAAGGGTGTCGGGTCTCCAGACTTCCTTCCAACCGCCACTACTGCCAACAGGTCACGAAAGTGGCCCCAGAAGGGTGCGAGTTGTGCACACTCCCTGGAGACAGCCCAGAGAAGCTGCCCACGGATCCTCAGAAACTTAAAAAGTGACTCTAGAAGCGGCCCTCTCGCAAAGCCCCATCTCAAAAGCCAATGATTCTTCAGCTAAATGTTAAAAGGAGAAAGCCTCAACAGTCTCTGGTCCAGAGTCGGGACTGAGCAGGGCCTGGGAGGTCTCAGAATGAATCACTGCATGTGTGACACGTGACACGAGGGCTGCATGTTGATGGAGCTGAGGCCCCTGACACATGAGAAGCCACAGTGAATTGCGCAGAGCTGTGGCTGCCTGGAGTGGGGTCCTCACGGCGGCGTGAGCTGGGAAACAAACAGCCCTGAACGCCCCTCTCAGCAAGCATTGCCTTTACCTCTCTGCCTCCTCTCCTGAGGTGTGAGCTCCAGGAAGGTGGGGACTGTGTTGCCTGTGTCCTCAGCACCTAAATGGGCCTGGTACTCTGTGGGGCCCAACAAATGGTTGTCAGATCAGCAGATGGCTGCCCAATTGTCTTGCATAACTCCAGGCATGGGAGGCTCACTGCCACTCACGGCTGTCCATTGCTTTGTTGAACAGCCCTGCCAGAAATGCCTTCTTCACTCCCCCACTCCCAATGGCAAAAATGACAGCAAGATCCAGGGATCTCCCACTTTTGAATTTACCCTCAGGAGAGAGTTCAAAAGTAGGGAAGACAAATGATCCATAGGAAGATGTTCATTGCAGTGTTGTCTATTTTTGTGGAAATCTAGGAACAACCTGAACAACTCACAGGTGGCAAAGATCGTGCACGTGTGTGAGTGTGTGTGCCTCAGTTACTTCTGAGATACCACTACAATCAACAACTTAGCAACCATTAGAAACGTGAACCTGAGAAGCATGTACAAAAGTGAGGAATTACAATCTAATGAAAGGTTAGAAGCAGCCCGCACGCCACGCCTGCAGCCACACAGGCAGAGTGAGTGTGGACAGGACAGAGGGCGACGGTAGAAAGAAGGAAATAGCTGTGGAGCCAGAGTGTCAGCACCTCGGCTGGTTTTCAAGGTTTCTTTACAGGTTCATCCCCTCCTCCTCCATCTACTATTATTCCCATGTTAGAGATGAGAAAAGTGAGGCGCAGGAAGGCAAAGCCATCTGCACGTGGTGGTGGTTGGCCCTGAGCTGGTCCACAGAGTCCCTGTGTGATGCTGTTTGCTGTCCTTTGCCTGGGACCATGACCGCCACAGCCCTCCTGGGAACTGAAGGCAAAAGTCTTGCCTCCGGGGACTTCTCCTCGCCAACCATTCCCATGCCCTCACTGCTCCTCCCTAAGACTTGGTCTCCAGTCCCTCATCACAGACCAAGAGGACACAGTGGCTGGAGAAGCCTCCATGACAGACAAGAATAGCCTGGAAATTATCGGCACTGCCGCAGGCTGACTTTTGCTCAGACCCTGGGAACAAAGGCCCCTGTGCCCACCAGTGCCGCGCTGCCAGCCAAGCAAACAGCGTGATGCGTCAGAGCTGCCCGGCGTGGCCATCTGCTCTTTAGCACGCAATTAAATCTGACCCAGCGATTATGACTTCGCGGCAGGCGACGGCCTTACAACCGCAGAGCACCCCCAGGCTCCAGGCTCTGCGGAGAATGCTAGAGGGTCAGGCACTGGGTAAAGAGTCCCTTTTTTTAAGGAAAGCAGAAGTAACCTGTGTCTGTGGACAGAGCTGGCTTTGGAGGTGTACCCTTATCTTATTTACTCTTCCTGACAACTCACTAGCTTTTGTGTTTTTCTCCCTGTTTCACAGACAAGAAACCTGAAACTCAATACGTGGGTAGCATCACTGCCCTTGTGAGAGCCAGAGCTAGGCTTTGAACGTGGGCCTGTCTGGCCCCAAATGTGCCCCTTTTCTCCAGCCCAGGCTCCATGGCCGACACAAAGCAGCTCACTTCCCTCTCCCACCCTGGCCCCACATTCTTTGCCTTTGAGTCACTCCTTTGGGACTTCTTCTTTTAGACACAAGGCCCCTTCTCAGACATTCACTCAACAATCACTTATTGAGCATTGATGATATGTCATTGTGTTTGGTCCCTTGTCATCTTTGCTGCTGTGGCTCTGTCTGCAGCCTCAGCAGATCCAAGGGCTCAGCAGCCTCTAGCCGCAGAGCTGGGCGCTCTTCGAGCAGGGACAGCCTGAAAGAGACAATCAAGCACTTACTATGTGCCAGGCGCTGAGTTGAAAATTTGAATATGCCTGTGCCTGTGTGAGCGTCAAAAACCACTTCACCAGATTTCACATCCCCTACTCATGGCCTGTGGGATCTAAGGGCATGTGAATCACTCTTGAAAGCTCAGTTTTCCCAGCCATCAAATGGTCATGAAATCAGTATCCATTTCACGGGGTTATGGTGAGGATGACACTGGAAAATTCTTGGCTGCAGTGCCTGGCTCAGAGTAAGCACTCCATAAACAGTAGTGATTCTTCTCTCTTTCTCTTATCACCATATTTCACCAAGTCTAAGACACCATCAGCTGTAAACCACATTTCAATTTTGGAAATATTAAAATACAAGAGAGAGACAAAAGACTTCTTAGAATTGACGGAACGTGGCATTGTTCCTGTTTTCCACATATTGGGGCAGGGATATAATTCTCCAGTCCCCCTGACCATGTTCCCTGCTTCCTGTTCCGGGACAGGGTCCTCCCCGGTCACCCTGGTGTCAGGTTCAGGCGGATTTTATTGCTAATGCCACATTGCAAGAGGAGACGCAGCCCTTTTAAAGCCATGGATTAACTTACTTTACTGCCATGTCAGGCAGCAGCAGAAATTTGGAGCAATTATGCCAATGGGCCCCCACCCACGGAACACAGTTCTCTCCTGGGCTCCGCCAAGATGACTCAGCCCCAATTATCTCCCTAATTGTCTCAACCTGTGTGCACTCCCAGCTGGGGCCCTTCTTCCCCCAAACCTTCAGGCCTGGACCCTGGAGGGCTGCAGAGGCGAGAGATCTCCTCTCTCCGAAATGGAATGTGGACTTCCAGGTCCTTCCACCACTTCTCATGAACTCAGTTTCCACCTCCCCTCTCCTTTCTGCACGCCCTGCTCTGCACACATGCCTGGCTGTGGATGGTCTTTGTGAAAGTTCTGCTGGGAACACACCTCTCTCCCTTTGGTCATCCCTGCCCCTCCACCCCTGGCCCTTGCCTTACAGTTGTTGACCCCCTCTGAGAAAGGGGGATTGCTGTTGAAGTCCCTTGAGGGGAGGGACTAACTTGCATTAACATCTGGACCCCACCCAGCAGAGCTCATGGCACAGAGAAGCTATTCAGGAAAGAGGATTGAATAAAAAGAAGCAGAAAAAAGGAACCAAAGAAAAACTTTGGTCATGGAAGACAAAAAGGGGCCTCTGAGGAAGGGGTTGCTGCAGCTGAATGGGATTCCTGTAGCAAGAACAAGCAGACGGGGCAATGAAAACAACAGACGCAATAGCAAGAACAAGCAGATGTGACGACGTATTGTGCAAATCGAAGGATCAGCAGAAGAATCTCACAGGGAGAGGGGAGAGTGCCCTCGGGGGGTAGATTTTCACACTCAGGATTCAGTAAAGGACATGTTATTAGCCAAGGAAGCGCTCCATGTATATCGGCTTTGCGAGCACCGAAGTCCCGTGAATGGAAGATCCCCCGAGGAGGCGCATCGCAGCCCAGGAGATGCTGGGAGGCTGAGTTACTTATTTTTGATTGGCAGGTGCACAGAAGGAACTGAACTCTTCAAGGACACTCTTCCGGGAGTGGCTTAATATCGTCCTAGGTCTAGATAGACCCTCGCCCCAGTCTATTCCCTTCCCTGATGCTGTAGACACGGGCCATTGTGTATTCAACATAGTTTCCTCTTTCTAGGACATCTGTCACCTGTGTATCTGGAACAACAAATAATAGTGCCTTGAGTAGGTGGTTTTTAAATGAACCTTAGTGATATCATCGTCTGTGGCTCATTTGCAATGTACTCCTCCCATAAATATTAATTTTCAAGATTCATCCTTGCCAGAAAGTATAGAGGTAGCTCACTCCTTTTAAATGCTATAGTATTATATATATTAATTTTTAAAAATATTTATTTATTTTTAGAGAGAGGTGAAGGGAAGGAGAAAGAAGGGAGAGAAACATCAATATGTGGTTGCCTCTCACGTGTCCCCTCCTGGAGACCTGGCCTGCAACCCAGGCATGTGCCTTGACTGGGAACTGAACCAGCAACTCTTTGGTTTGCAGGCCCGCACTCAATCCACTGAGCTACAACAGCCAGGGCAGTATTATATTATATTTTTAATAATATTCCATTTTATGAACATCCCTTATTCTATCTGTCCATTTCCCAATGGATGGGCATGTAAGTTATTTCTAACCCTGCCCTACTAGACATCCTGCTTTCCTTCTATAAAAATGAGGTGCCACAGATGACTTCCAAGTTTCACAAGCCAGCTGCCTAAAATGCAGACCTCACCCCCAGGAAGTTCACTATCCAGCCGGAAAGACATGATTTGTACATACAGAAAAGAACACAGCTGGATTGGGTGCCAACTATGTGTCTGAATTCCTATCTCTTGTTGGCCTCTAAACCCTCCTCACCCTGAGGGTGCCTGGCACTCCCAGGCGAGTGAGCAGGGCCAGTGAGTGGTCTGACACAGGTGGGGTGGGGGAGCAGAGTGTAGCTCTGCTGATTCCATCAGGGGGCCCTCCCTGGTCCAGCCACAGCAGCCCAGGCTGGGCAGCTTCCTGCCCAGACCAGCAGGACGCACCTCTCGTCACACAGCAGGAATCCTCTCACCGTTATTTATGTTGGCTGCAAAATCCAGGAAATCGCCACTGAATATATAGCCCAGTGTCTTGGGATACAATCCTGCAAGCATGAATCTCATTCCCCAGTATTCCCCTGTGATCCAAACCACGGGGCCCGCCCGACGGCGGATCCAAGTTTATTGTTACAGGGAAAAAGAAAGAAACCAGAGCCACGTCGAGGAAGCTCAGGATCAGATCCACGGCCTGGTGGAAACATAGCCATATGCTTAATTGTGCTCCAATTACACCGAATGCTCCAGAATTGCCACTCTGGGGTGCAGAGACGCTAATGGCCATTATTACATTTGGATAGCCCTGTTCAGTTATATTGTGATCTTCCAGCCACCGTGTGGTTCACTGAGAGTGGCCAGACTGTTCTAACATGGGAGAAACATCAGCATCACTCATTTGCAAATGCTCGCCAAGCTTCTAGTCCAGACCATGCCTGGTTCCGGGGACCGAGGACAGGCAAAATTGGCTCAATGTGGAACTCACAGTGCAGTTGGGAGAGATAGGCAATGCACACACATGTGTGTGCACACGCACTGCAGGCAGAGATAAGGGCTGTGAAGGATAAACAGCTATGACCTGGGAAGGTTCTCATGAAAAGGGGACGTTTGGGCATCTGGATGAGGCAACAGAGGGATCTATCTGTGAGGGGCGCTGGTGGAACAGCGCCCCAGGCAACAGGGCAGCCAGTGCAAAGGCCCTGAGGTGACTTGCCTGGTGTGTTGGAGCGGCATTCAGCAGGAAGCCGGCGTGGCTGGAGTGGAGTGAGGGAGAAGAGAATTGGGAGGGGCTGGGCACAGACAGGTGGGGTCAGAGTAAGGGGTCTGTACGTCGCTCTGTGTTATATGGGAGGGCTTTCAGCAGAAGAGGGATGTGATCTGTTTGATACTTAAAAGCAGCGCTCTGTCTCCTCTACGGGAGGGGAAGGGCCAGTTAGGAAGGTCTTGAGCAGGAATCCAGGGAAAAAGAACAGTGGCCAGGCTAGTTCAAGGTCTCTGTGATGGATATGGTGACAAGGGTCAGGTTCTGGACATGTTTTAAAGGTAGAATTGAGAGGATCCAATGTGGGGCATGAGAGGCACACGTAACCCAGTCAGGCAGCCCAGCCAGGTCTCCTGGTCCTCTGTGGCCCAGCTGTCTCCACTGCGGCCTGTCACGGAAGCCTTCGTTGATGCACCTGGACAATCATGCGCCTGCCTTCGAATCCAGTGGGCCCAAACCAGCAGGTTCGATCCCCTGCTAAGGTGACTGTCTGGGTTCCCTTTTGCAGTTGCAGCTTCGATTCCTGGCATCTGTTCCCTTTGGCCACAAGATGATCACCAGCAGGGTGTGGGACCAGGGCCCTGAGTAAACCCCAGTGTTTTCAGCCAGATAAAAGCCACCTGATTCATCCTTTGTGTCTGTGCCTACTTTAAAGCCGCAGTCTAGAAGAGGAGAGTCTTCCCTCTTTCTGCTTTGGACTAGGAAACTAATCTCAGAGGTGGTGAGAGCTGCTGCCCAAGACAACAGCTACTTGGCACAAAGCTGGGCTGATGGGAGACAGCAAACACCTGGTGAGCCCTGCACAGGTTTGGGAGGTGAAAGATTGTGGTTCTGGGACCACTCCTCCCGCTTGGCTCAGCCTGTTTTCTGGGCTCCCTGGTCCCCACCACCCAGTCCGGAGACCTCATGCTTGAGTCCGTCTTCTTGCACAGCTGTGATTACTTGGGGAGCTGCAGACCTGAAACATTTGAAAGCACTAAGCGATGCTGGGCTTTGATAATCAGGTACAAGGCATCCGGCCTCTTGTTCTTTCTGCCTGTAGAAGTGATGATAAAGGAAGAAAGAGCAATTCTGTCTTAGAACGTTCACAGTTTCAGTCCATTCCATTTTAGAATTTCTTAGATCTAATTCCTTATTTGTTCCGTCTTGGAGCTTTCAAGGTTTTCATTCCCTTAAGAAATATCCCAGATCTAATTCCTGCCCTACTAGAATTTCCTTGATCTAATTTCTAATGGAGTCCACCCCAGAACTTTGGAAAAGTATGTGGGAAACAGGTCTGGGGCCCTTTCCCTCCCATGAATAATCACTTGTATCTAATTATTCCTTCAGTCAGTCTGCTTGCCGTGTGGACTTGAGGCCAGGCACAGAGCTGGGAACTGAGAATGCAAACGTGATCGGGGCCGAGCCCTTCCCTTGAGGATCGCAGGCTTGGAACGCAAACATTCTACATAAGTCAGTGATGACGGTATTCTGCGTGCCAGGCACATGAGTGAGAGAGCATGAGCCCTGAGGGCCCCTGAAGCTATGGTTCCCAAGTTCAAGTGCTCATCAGAATAACCCATGAAAATGGATTAAAACGCAGAACCCTATGCCTGAGTCCTCGGAGGTTCTCATTTGGGGGCCTGAGTAGGGCCCAGTGGGATGACCAACTGTCCCCACTTTCCCAATCTGAGGACTTTCCCCCAGGACACAGGACTTCCAGTGCCAAAACCAGGACAGTCCTGAACGAACTGGGATTATTGGTGAGTCTGCATTTGAATAACATCCCCTAGGGGCCTCAAATGCAGGTGGTCGCACGGGTGCAGAGAGGAGGCCCTGAGTCCCAATCTCCCTGAGGGTGGGAGGGGAAATGTGGTCAGGCTGTGAAGTCCAAAGGTAAAGCAGGAGGGTGGGTCATTCAGGTAGTGGGGGCAGCCAAGACTCCTGGGGGTGAAAGCACCCATGGGGTCTAAGCTCCTGAATCTGCTGACCTAGATCCCTTTCAGAGCACCCCCAGCGTGGTGGGCTAGTGTGGCGAGAAGCAAAAACGAAAATGGATTGATCACCCCCACTGGGTGGAGATGGCCGGCCAAGCGAGTGAATGTTGCCGGGGCAATTTCCCGGTAGCCCCCAGCTGAGCACAGCTGAGCTACGGCTTCCGTGAGCTGCAGGATATTTGGAATAAAGGCTCAACCTTGGAGAAGTATTAATGAAAATGTCACAGGCACTAAAGTCAAAGCAGATGCGAAGCCGACTACAGGGGCAGACGTAGCTGATAAGAACCAGCCCAGGAGAGAATAAAACCTCTTGAGATTAGGTCAAGGGCAGACCAAAAAAAAAAAAAAAAAAAAATGGCATCCGGGAGTCCCCCGTGGCAACTCGGAGGAACGCTGTCACTCCTGTGGAACCAGCTGACATTTCTGTGCTGCTGCGTTATGTATTGACATCCCGACAGGGCAGCGTTCAGAGGCCTCCACATCAGCAAATAAATATTACGTCTCCATCTTCAACTAAGCAGAGCTGTGGTGCATTCCTATTACTTCATGTGGATTAACCATCTGGAAGTTGAATCAAGCCACGGAGTAAAGAATGGGATCCAATTTTGCATTCACCAAAATAAGCCGTACTAGTCTCAATTTATGGCAGATGGTTATGCAGTCTCAGCGGGCCAAAAAATCTCTCTGCAAAAGAATAAAGTTTATGCCAATTACTGTAATAGGAACCAGCACAACAACTGTGTGGGGTTGACTAAGATCGCAGATATCGCGGTACAGCCCGTAAACCGCGGGGGGCTGGGGGAATGATGGGGGCCCAGTTAATTCATTAGGATAATGCGAGAGAAATGAGGAGCGGAGTTAGTCGTAAAACAGAAATATTTCCTCGTGAAGGACGGGAGGGGACGGAGGTGGTGTGGCTCTGGCTGGGTCAGGGCCTCTGCCGGGGTCAGGGGAACAGTCAGCAGAGAGTTGAAGGGAGACCGGCAGCCCGGATGCGGGGGGCAGGTGGGGGGAAGGTATGGAAGGAGAGGGCTTCAGTTTGGGGCTTCTCTGCTCCATTCATTCTAAACAGTTCTGTGGACAGTGGCAGGCAGTGGGCAGGCCTTGAACCTGCAGGGGCCAGTGGCACTGGCCCTCCTGACAGCTGCCCCCATGGCAGTGTCCAGTGAAGATGCTGGCCCAGCTGGGAAGTCAGGGGAGGGGTCAGCTGAGGACGTGGTTCCTAGGCTGAGGTCAAAGGTCGAGCAGGGGAGGCAAAGGGGCTCCCGGCCTAGAGCACCATGTGGGCTTTGGTCTCAGAGAACCTGGAACAAGGCAAGTGTAGCTGCAGCAGGGAGGGTGGTCAAGCCAACATGTCAGGACCTCTTAGGCATGGCAAGGTTTGTCTCTGTCCCGAAAGCAACAGTGGAATGGCCTGGTCCACCTTCCTTTGGGAGAGAGGCCTTTGGCTGCAGGAAACCCTGCCTCTTCTCAGCTGAGGGCAGCTTCTTGACCCATGTGCGCCCCAGTTTCCTCAAAGATAGGGAAGTGTGATAACACCTGGCTTCCTGGACAAGGTCAAGGTTGGAACCGTTAGCAATAGCAGAGGAGGCTTGGGTAGTGGGGGGTTTGTACTCTCCCCTTAGGAGTCATCTTGCTGCCCCCCCCACCGACCAGCACCTCCTCAGAGACTGGCACCCCCACATCCTGCCCACCCCACCGATACCTTCCGTGCCCTGCTAGGGCTCGGGTTGGGGGAGGCACTTAGTTTGGGACACATCAGGCTATAAAGCAAGGTTTCCTGCCTCCTATACAATGTTGGTTCAGCTTTTTTATTTGTTTTTAAATGAAAGCTGCTGGCATAAAGAATGCTGACATTTGGGGCTAAAAATAGGATGGCCAACTGTCCCAGTTTGCCCAGGACTGTCCTCGTTTTAGCATCCAAAGTCCAGCCTCCCAGGAAACCCATCCATCCCGGGCAAACTGGGAAGGCCAGTCACCCTAGCTGATCAGTAGGACAACCAAGGGGTAACTCCAGTGCTGGGGAGATTTTTCATGCATTACTTATACATTTCTTGTCTCATGGCCACATTCCGTTGTTGGTATAATTACCCCAAATCTCCACAGGCAGGACACAGAGGATCAGAGGGGCCAAGACTTACTAGCTGGCTGTTGCTCAGTAAGTGGACGTGGCAGGCTTGGAATGCAGGCATCAGATGCCAAAGGCCCCATGTTCAACGCAGCCTCTCGGAGGGAGACAGTGGCCATGACCATTAGTAAAAGCCAACGGCAGCAGTCATGGTTGCTGAGCTCCACATTCTCTGGTAGGCTGACAAGGAAGGCACAGTAATCCTACTGTTTCTCTCCTGGCCAGACACCGCTTCCCTCCTGACACAAAGGCCTGAGCAAACACAGGGGCCACCATCTCATCCTGGTGGCCCAGAGCCAGGGCTGGCCCAGGCCCTCCAAAGTCACTGATGGAGCTCCCCTACCCACAGCCCTCTGCCTGGATCCTGGGTGCTGTGCAGAGCACAAACAGCCTAGGGATCCAAAGGACCAACGAGGAGGGTGAATTCCAAAGCCAGTGTGAGAAGCCCCTGCTTGAGGCCTGGCGCTTGCATTTGTAGGGAGCTCGCCAGCCGGAATGCAGGCGCTGACCTCAGTCGAACAAGTGGAAAATCTGAGCTTGTTAGGTTGGAAGGGGCCGGGAGGAATTCTGAATCCCACCCCCCCCCCAACCCCAGCCCCCAGCCCAGACGGCTTTCTGGCACACGCCTAGGAAGAAGAGTGAGCTCATGGCCCACCAGATGCTGAAAGGAAAACTCTTATCCCCGTGATAGAAGGCACTGTGGGGCATTCACGGATGGGGAAGTGCGCTCAAAGCCTTGTGTGTTACAAAAATAGTTGTAACTAAGATTCTGTTGTACAGTGAAACGCGGAAGACAATTCTGAAGGGGGAAGGGCAGCTACCCACAATCCCACGATGTACACAAAACGACCATGGTGGCTCCTCTCCAGATGTCCGCAGGCCTGGAGACTTCCTGCAGCTGGAGCGGGACGGCAATCCCGACTTCTCACCTCGGCAGAGCAGACAGTGTTGGGTTTACACACACATTTCAGAATTATCACTGGATCTTCCCCCTGCCCAAGTACTCTGAGGTGTCTTATCCAGGAGAGATGGGTACAGGGGAGTCACACCCCCTCGGATTTCACAGAGCCATCACGAAAATCAAGTCCAGGGCATGGGATGGGGGGCTGGCTGAGAGGGGAGGGGGAAGGAGTTATGTTGGGAAACCCCACCCAAAGAGGTTGCCTCGGTGGGGCAGAACATGCAACTGGGCGTTTCCTGACACTGAGACTGAGGGGAATTCAACTCTGTCTAGGAAGAAATGTTTTCTTGGCTCCGACCTCTGGGAAGAATCGGTCATAGGAGCTTGCTCCTAAATGGTGTTTAAGAACACAGGGTGTCTGCAATAGAATCTTCATCATTATGGCTACTTCTCACAGGGATGCTCAGGAAACACCTCAAGCGTGGAATGTGGTGATTCTGAAAGACGGGAGGCTAGAAGAACAGTGGTGATGGCCGACAGTGGCTCCAGGGTTATAATGACCTGGCAAAATCGCGCTTATCCGGGCCTCAGTTTCCCCATCTGTAGAAGCGGGGGGATCTACCTCATGGGGTGGCTGAGGCCATTTGTTTTGTGCTTAGAATAATGGTGCCTGACATAGTAAGTGCTGTGAAGTGTTGGCTTTCTGGAGGGAAGAATGGAAAAGTAGAGATTGGCAAAGGATGGCCCTTGGGCCAAATCCAACCCACCCTCTGTTTGTGTAAATAAAGTTTTATTGGAACTTGACCACACCCATTTGTTTACATACTGTCTGCAGCTGCTTTCAGGCTACAAAGGCAGAGCTGAGGATTTGCCCACACAGTCCAAAATACTATCTGGCCCTTCTCTGGTCTAAGTGAACAGCTTGTGTGCTGTGTAGGCGTGGCTGCTCTGGGCCTGACCCTGAGCCTCCCTCCAGGCTCGTGTGGGAGAAGCTTCTCTGGGAATGACATTTTTGGAGTGGTGGGTCCAGAATACTGTGGACGGGAAGCTCTGTGGCACCCATCAGAGGCAAGGCCCCGGTTGCATCAGGGCCTCCAGACCCATGGGAAAGTGGAGCCAGCTCTGGGAGAATGTGTCACCGGTATTCCAGGCTGCGGGAGCCAGGGTGAAAGGGGATGCCCAGAGGTGAAGCTTTGGTTTAGCACACACATTAATAAACACTGTGAGCCACACCTCTGTTCCACCTCACGAACCTCCTTGGTCTGGGGTGCAAGGCGGTTCTGCTCTGGACCCATTAGGAGGTGGTGTCGGAATATATTAGGGATCAACAAGGCTGAGACACGTCATGGAGCTTTACTGCTTCTCAGAATTCAAGGAATAAACAGATTCAACCCAAGGTCAAGTGCCACTGACTCAGGGAGACTCTGGGCTGATTTTCTAGGCAAAGGCCTGGCCTTACCGCACCCTCTCAGGAGCCACAAAGCCAGGCTCAGGCTAACATGTTAGCAGAGGCATCTAGAGAGCCAAATTTCCTTTTTTTTTTCTTAACTTTTATTTTTTTTTTTAGAGAGCCAAATTTCAATCATGGGAAATGTATAGGGCGTCTATGAGCTTTTGCACAAGGAGAACATTTAGTTTAACAGCCGCAGATGGTATTTTCTGCACAGCAGACGTATAGCAAAGCAGAACGTGCCAACTGGGAAGAGTTCAGCTAGCCAGCATTCTCTGACCATGCTCCATGCAACAGCAGCTTTTGTTAGCCCAGCACCGCTTTCTACCCTGCAACTTCCGGTTGGTGTTGGTTGGCGTGCAAAGGCAAACCACAGCAACTGTCCTCCTCTGCTTAGAGGCCTTTCCAAGGACAACGGCCAGTCTGCAGGCAGCGGGGGTCAGCTCACTTTCACTCAGGCCAGACCCTCCGACGGCCACGATGTGGATGAGCAGCACTGGCGGCCCCCCACAGGCAGCAGGATGAGGCTCTTGCTGTCAGCGATTTTGACTGACTGGTCTTTTGGGTCTTAGGGAGTCATACAGGTGTTCAAGCAGGGGCCCAGTACCATCAGGGGTGCTCCAGAAAGTCACCTCTGGCAGATCCTGACTGTTCTCCACACTCTTGTCCAGGGCTTGGCAAACTACAGCCTCACAGGCCCCATCCGGTCCACTGTTTGTGTACATAAAGTTTTATCAGAACAGACATGCTGTTCTGCATGTCTATGGCTATTTCTGCATTCCAAGGGCAGAGCTGTGATGGACTATATGGCTTCTAAACCTAACTATTTACTATCTATCCTTTTACAGAAAGTCTGTGGGACCCTGCCTCAGATGAGAGGACAGCCCATCAGAGCACAGCTTGGACCAGGACATACACGAGGAATAGGATTTCTCAGGCATTTGTAGGCACTTTTAAGACTCAGTAAGCAACTAGGATTTCTGGCTTAGCTGGTGCATTTGGGGGAAAAGGAAAGACCAGGAGATTGGTTTTAGACTCCTTTAGTTTGACGTCTACCAAAGCTCTGGTTTAGGTATCTGGACGGCAAGGAGGAAACGTAGACCTGGAGCTCCCTCCTCTGTTCTCTCGTCAAACTTTGTACTATTAGCTGCCAGAACTACCACCTCCTGTTGCAGCCAGTTGTCAGGCTTTAATGCTCTGAGGGCAGAAATTAGATCTTACTGATTTTTTGGTTCTACTTTGCCCTCCTCTGACCCCAGACTCTCTTGAGGTCGTGCAGCAGGAATCTGTGGTGGGGAAAAGGAGCAGTTTCAAAGCCAGTTTCCATCAGGGAAAGTGACTTCGGGTACTGTGACCCCTACCCAGGAGTTCCCAAGCTAACCTGGGAAGCAGGGCATCTGTATCAAAGATGGCACTGATTGCATTAACCAGGTGGCGCAGTCTGGAAGAGCCAAACAAGGGGTGTGACACTGCGGAGGCCACTCCAGGCGAGGGAAGGAAGGCAGCGTGGGGAGTGGCACTTGGCTTTGAAGAATGGGCAGAAAGCTGATTACTTGCAAGAAAGCAGTCTCCTCAATGATCTTCCAGCAAGAGTGGGAATTCTTAGTTCTCTTTGCCTGTCCTTTGAAAATGGGGCACGCAGAACCCAAGCCATAGAAAGGCAACTTATTTTTTACAAGGCTCCCCACACGATTCTAAGGTGCAGCGGGGGTTGAGAGACTCCGGTTTACCTGAGCTGCAGTTCTTCAAACCAGCAGCCCTAGCGTAACAATATAAACCCTCAAGACATGGGAGCATACAAGGTGTGGCCTGGGGACACGAACAGTATGGCTAAAATGAAGGAGACATGCTTCTTCCCATCTGGGGACACATTCTAATTCATGATGTAACTCACAGGAAGGGAAACGCATGAGGTAGCAGTGGCTCCTCATGCAACCCACTCCAGGGAGTGCAAGTGATGTTGAAGGAGTTGGGGACACACCAATTTAGTTCCAAATTCCTTTTAAATAATAAAAGATGCCTCTCGATGCAGGGCTTTCAAAGGAAAAAAAAGCGATGAACATCCAAGCGTCAGGTATCCCAAATGGCCAAAGCACTGCTTTCAGTGCCTAGGATGGCCTTGGAACTTTTGGGAGGCAGCTTTAGAATATCAGCAATTCCTATTTATCCTGATCCAATCTGGTTGAAGAAATGGTTTTGAAGGGACCTGCTGTCGCTCGCTCAGTATTTCCAAGTTGGAACACACGACCCCAGCGACACGGGCATGGCTCCCAGGGAGAGCTCCCTGTTGGCAGTAGCTGCTCCCAGCTCAGTGGGACAATCTTTAACCTGTTGCCTCTCCCCCATCATGTGAAGCCTCAAACTCTCAAACTGCCTTGAAAAACTCCATTTGTATCCACCAAACTGTCTCATAACACAGTGGCATTCAATATTACCAGGTCTGAAGGACTAACAGTCGTAAGTTTCTCCTTCCAAGTGGTTATGAGCAGGGAATTTCATACTGACTCCTTGTCAGCTCAGCTGCTGAATAATGGACCAATCAACTGCTAACAAATGTTTCTTGCCTCCTCAGAGACAAGATTTGAGGAGGAGGTTGAGCTGCGAAGTTAACAGCTTAGCAAATTGAAGAAGGGAGAGAAAAGAGGTTTCTAAAAGCCAGGTGTTAGGTCCGAAGTGACTTTAGATCAAGCAGGCGGCAGTCTGGTAAGTGAATGGAACAGGAAGTGAGAAATCACACTGCGGAGGACGTACCATATGCTAGCAGGTATGTCTCAACTGACCCCGAACGGGCTCTCCAGCTGGGCACCATGGCCTCCACCGACGGAGTCCAGGACTCACTGTGAGGCCAGGAGCGTGCTGACCCCTGGCCCACTGGTCCTGGCACCCTGAGCTCTTTGGATCCCAGATGCCTCTGGCCTGGACTTCCTGCTTTTTCACCTATACAATGTGAATGATGTCAAAGATCTCTACCAACTCTGTACTGTTAAGAGACCACGTATCACATGGAACTGTAGTTTATCTGTTCACATGCCTGTCTCCCACATGGACTGTGTACTGCTTATACTCCTCCTGCTATCTCCAGTGTGGCCTGAGTGCTGGGTGTGTATGTGCTCACATGGTTGCACTCGGATAGGCTGCCAGCGTGAATGCAAACACTGTGTCTGAAATAAAACACTGAGAGAACGACCTCAGAAAACAAACAGAACATCCTCAAAATATAACATTATATATGAAATACATTCATACAGCTGGCCACCTCTCCAAAGGTTGAGCAACTCTATAATGTAAGCTGGAACCACGAGAGAACAGTTGTTACATGTCCAAGAACAGCAGACCTTCCAAAGTCCTAAAAGAGGGGAGGTAAAACAAAGCAAAATCCTTACTGAGTGCTTTTAAAAATACCGTGAGCTTTCTGTATTTTCCCCCTGAAAAATAATTTTTAAAAAACCTCTGAGACTAATAATCATCCTTCTTTAGTTTATTGCTTAGCTTTTAAAGACAAAATTATTTAAGAAGCTAAATGTAACCACTTAATGTGGCATAGGCGCATTTCAAGAACAGGAGTTTGCAATAAAAAAAAAAAAAGCCAAAAAAACACAAAAAAACAAAACCAAAAACCAAGACAAACCCCATTTTTTCTTTATTTTTCCCAGAGTGGTAGTGCTGAAAATCAGAGCATTCTTGAAAAAACAGCAGAGAAGTGGTCTGCAGGGCTCTGAAGCAGACGTGGCATCAGGGAAACCACCACTCAAGCACACAAGTGGCATTTTGTGATCAAATTTATTTTTTGTTTAAATTTCATTTACTTTGTTTTACTGTAATTTACACAAGAGACTGCCAAGTAAACTAGGTATTTTACATTCACCACATATTCCCTCAAATCTCCACAGTTGTTAGAGAAACATTAAAACCCACACGCTGGGCTCTCGTTGCCATGTGCGCCCAGGCTCCCAAAGATGCTGCAGATGCCAGTGAGAGTTAAGTTCATTAAGAGGAGAGGATAAGACTCTTTATTTCAGGAAATTAGCAATCATCTTCCTCGCATCAAACACTTTGCAGACAATGATTATATGTTGACAGAACCTATTTTACAACAGTGCTTGCTCAGAGAGTAAACATCAGTCTTGATCCTGAGTATGCAGCGGACAAATGCAGCATGGGTTTGTAGCCGAGGTTAACAGGGCAATCGCAATGCCGAAGCACCCTTGTCTGCGTCATCACTTCGGCGGCAGCGCAGGACGTGTGGGAAAAAGCGAAGCGGGGGCAGGACTGTCAGCAAATCAGATTACTAATGTGACGTGACTACAGGGGCGGGTGTGCTGAAGGAGGGACGGAGGTTGAAGAAGACAGTCTGTGACCTGAAGGCTTCAACAGGATCATTCCATTCAAGCTTCCAGGACTGACAGGAGAAACACTGGATGCGGACAGAGAAAGCTGATGAAATTCTTCCCTAGCAGTGGGTTTCTTCTTTCAAACAAAAAGGTGGCAGCAGCTTCTAACCTCTAACCAGCGTTTTTTCATGATGCCTATTCATTTGGGGTATGTTCTAATGATGCCCGACTGCCGAGCACAGCCAAGGAGGTGGAGGTGCACTGGCCCCTCCGCAGGACCTCCTAACCCTGCACAGGCACACCTCATGCTGCCTTTTAAATTTTTCCTGTTTCAAAGTCAGCATCTCCTCCTTAAAACTGCTTCAACGTGAAAAGAGCAAAATAACATCGTTATCTATAGTCTAACGTGTAAGCTGTAGGAATCCAGATCATTTGCATAGTTTCCAAGTTGTAATTTCAGAAGACAGTCTTTTCTAAGCAAGACTCCGTGGAAGCACTGTACTTCCAATTTTTCTGAACAGCTTACAATGCTATTAATTTCCTCATCAATTGCTTTGTTTGCCTAACAGGAACCTGAAAATTATATAACATTTATTATACAGCACAAAATCATCATCGCCATTTTTTTGCTATGTCTGATGTAGAAAAATACTTGAAATTTAAAATACAAAAATCCAATAAAAACCAGGGTTTTGTTTTTTTTTTTTTTAAAAAAAAGGATTTTGTCCCTCAGGGCAAACAAGTAAAAACTAGCCTCTAACTTTTCCTCCTTACTAATGGATATGACCCAAATTGGCTGTAACGACCATCCAGAAATAAGTCATTATATACGTACTTAGAGTTTACATTCCGGAGTCACTGGAATACTAAAAGATTTTGAATAAATTTTTCTGTGGGAGTCTTTGCTTATGAGAGTAAAATAAAAATTTGTAAAAGATTGATTTAAAAGAACAGAAAAGTAATAAAAGGCTATTTTGTGTGTGTGTGTGTGTATTGGTCCACGATTTTGACATTTATGAAACATACCAGCTAGTATTACATTGCAGTCAATCTGTCCATTAATGAACGGTATTACTCTGATTATTAAAATCTGTCCCAGCTATATATATTGAAAATATTTTCTTTTGCATTCTTGCTGAAGATAGGTACAGTACTTTGGAGAAATTGTATTAATCCCTTCAGTATGTTTATATGTACATATATACACAAGTGTATGTATTTGGATCTGTAGCTCTACATGCATTTTACATACAGCTACAGACATACACACACGAACATATATATACACGTGGTCAGGAACCTGTGCACATGAGCACTTAATCATAAGCACATGTCTAGGAAAGGCCAACACTGCGAGATGCTGGTCAGACTCTTCTTCACTCGTCACTGGCTGCACTTGTTCCCCTCACTTGGCCTTGATTACGTAACTGCAAGGAAAGCGAAAGAAGTGCAAGGTGTTAAAATCCAGGGAGACACAAACAACATTAGACAGTAGGTTGTTGCATACATTTTCCTGAAAAAAACCCTCTCAATGCATCAAAACTTGTAGCAGAAAATAGACCCCCACAACAGTATTTAAAAAATTGAAATTTATCCTCTTAACAATTCTGGTTTTACTAATGGCATAACATTTTGTTTCATCAGAGGCAGAATAAACTAGGAGCGAATATAAACCACAGAAGCATAGAAGAATTTCACAAAAAAAGTAACGTGACTTCAGAGTTCGCTGGTGCACGCTCGGCACAACGACCTCTCCCCGCTGCCGACACGTCCGCCCCCCGCGGTCAGCGAGCACGGAGCAGGCGTCACAGGGAAACGGCAGCACAGAACCACAGCGGGGGGGGGGGGGGGGGGGGTGTTCTGTCTTGCGCTTTTCCTCATGAACATCGTAGTTCAGCATTAGCAAAGGATGACCGTGTATTGTCGATTTTTGTTTACTCGCACTAAGTTCAATATGTGGGGCAGATTTCGAGGCTCTATTATCGTTCTAGGAAAATCTCTAATTTGAACAATAAATTTGTGATAGAGAAGACAGACCACAGAAATGGTTTACGTTGTAAATAAAAACCTGAGTGTATTTAAATGTATTAAAGACTGAAGAGTCAACATAAAAGACGACTTTCTGGTGTTCGGGGAAAAAAATTAAATGAATTATTGCGGCTGGCCCTTATGGTATGGGATAAAAGATCTTTGACTTAAAATGCTTCTATGTATTTCCTTACTAAACCACAAGTGGTCCCACTGAAAAACAGGTCAATGAACGGCTACTGACGAGCAGTCAGCTGCCTTCAGGACAGTGCTCCATGACGAGCAGCGTGCACTCAGCAGCTGGTTTCTGACCCAGGGACACTGAGAACTAGTTCGGGATTATGAAATTCAATCTGTTCCACAGATAAAATTTTTACACAATGTTAACTCAACTGTTGACTGTCAATTTCTAAAATATAATTTCTTAAATTCTAAAAATTAAACCACATTCAACAGTCTCTCCTCAGTAAGTTAACTAAACTACCCATTACCAAAAAGATGTTGGCTTTTAAATATCCTTTTTCCCCAGGTCTTCACTTACACAGTGTGATATTGCCTCTGACCCTACAGGGGACTCATCTAGACATCAGCAGCCGACGTGCCTCGGACGGAACCCTTCTTACGCATCTAAACGTAAAATAAAATCATGAGCTGCTGAAATCACGGACTCGATATTGGGTTAGTAAGTAAGGGGAGGAAAAAAGGTCTAGAAGAGATTAAAGTGACCACTGCCTGTTTATAACCATTTCTATACAGAGAACGGGGTTCTGAGGCCCTTACACTAATCTTAAGTCTAAAGAAATCTTGCAAAAGGATTTTCTTACACAGCATATGAAGTGTGTGTCTATCCTTGAGTCTAGGAAACAAAAGCCTGCAGACTGGTGATGTGAAACGAGCAAAGACAGCCAAGGGTGAGCGACTGCTCACCAACAGGAGGCAAGAAAACTCCTGATGGTCTGACTCCTATTCTTACAGTCCCCAGGCCGGGAGCCCATGAGGAATGGCCACCTCCGCTGCTTCCGAGACCAGGGTTCCTCCGAGGAGTTCTTCATGGGAAGTTTATCAAAAAGAGGAAGAACAAGCAAGCCCAGGAACAATATATAAGGAGCAATGAAGGACAGACACAGGAATGCATCAGAAAAGACAGGCATTCATAAGAATAGTCTACAGACAACTTAAAAAACTCAATGAGAAAATTAAGGAAAAGGACAGGCAGAAAAGGAACAAATGCAATAAACACATTTCTAAGACTCAGCCCTTCTCCCCCATCCCCACAGAAGCACCGCTGAGGACGAACGTAAACGGTGTGCCCAGGTGCTGTCTCAGCCGCTGGGCCTGAACCCAGGGTTTCTCCGCAGCGCGCAGGTGCTGGCATTCCCCTCATGTCTAGCCTCTCAAGATGCTATTCCTTCCCTCCAGGGCCAAAAGCCATTTCATAGAAACCTGATACTTAAAATGTTCGTGAATTAAGAAGAGAATTCGATGTATCAAGTTCTATCATCAGGTGCTGGCAATGTAAGACCTCAAGAAAAGAGGAAATTCCTCCGAGGTGCAGAGGACTTGAGCACGTCGCATGTCTTCAGGAGGCGGGAGCTTCCTGGGCAGGCAGGCGGTCGGGCCCACGGCCCGCTGCGGCCCGGGCTCGGGGAGGCTCCCAGGGCGGCCGCCAGGGCTCGGGGTGGCAGCAGCGCGATGTGGACTAGAGCGCTCCCCGGTGACCTGGCGCAAAATGACTGGAACGGGGTTGTTATGACCAGCAGTTAATGCTTAAATTTTCCTTAAAATGCTGTTGAAACACGTAACAAAGAAACTTCCATGTACCTTCAACTCTGAACCAATGATAAGATTCCTACTAACTTCTTGGGGGAATCAAGTTGAGTCATGTGGGTAAAATAATAATGACCTAATACCTGTGGCTTCTGTTAAACTACTTGTCTCTCTTGCACCTCCTTTTCAAGTATAACTACCAACTCACAACTGACTGACTTGCCTGGAGATGCAGCTGAGACTGTAGGTCCGCTGCCATGGGCGGGAGCAGGCCCCACCTGCCAGTCAGGGCGCCCATCATGTCGCCACTGGGGCTGTTCCAAGTCCGGGGCTCAGGAGACAGAGAACTCACGGGGGAGGAAGAGGTCTCAGCCGAGTTCCGCCCTCGGGGTCCAGAGCAAAAGCCAGGGGGGGGCTCCATCCATCACCCTCAACTCTGACCACTCTTCCTCCCGAGAGTTCAGATCAATCAAAATAAGTCTGTGTCTGTTTACCCTGGCGTTGGTAAATGGTTTCTGGAGATGCTAAGACTGTATCATGCGTTTGGTGAGAATGAGTATATTACCATGATGCTTGCTTTCTTTTTTCAAAACCCAGAACTGTGCCTCCCCAGAGAAGCTTTAGTGAAAGGGGAAAGACTCATGCAGTCTGAAGAGAAACCAGAGCACACACTGCTTTCTCTGCAATGTTTGGCTGACACCAGCTGCTCAAAAGGGCAGGGGGCAGAGCTGGCGGGTGCTGCTGGAGCCTGGAGCACCTGGAGGGAGCGAAACCAGGAGAGGAAGGGAAAAGAAATTCACACTGAGCGGTGGTGGTGGGTGCTTCTCTGAGAAGGGCATCTGACTCTTGAGGAAGGGAAGACAGAAGTTGGTAAGAGGCACAGAGAGACAGGCAATACCCAACCAAGACTTACTCTTGGCTGTTTAAACATTTTGACTGGACCAGCCTAACAATAAGGAGGTAAGAGACAGTCTTCCATGCTTGCCATCTGGTCACCTCATACTAGTAGTAAGAGAAACTGAGGTCAAAGATGCTTCCACTGGCTGGCCTACACACCAAACCCCAATATACACTGTTTTCTCTATGGGAAAACATGTTCCAAATTTCAAAAAATCAACTTAAAAACTTTTGGAACAAAATCCATTCATAAGTTGGAGGCTGCCTGAAGTTTACTTTATGTGTAAGATAAGGTTAAAACATTTTATTGCCTTATAAAGAAAATATGTCGTAGTCCTCTCAGAAGGTTTGTATAAAGCTAATTAGAAGCAGATCTGCTGTAATCACCAAAAGTAAGCAATTTTAAACAGATTCTTTACGATGCTCTGTTCCAGACAAATAGATTTCTTTCTGTGCCAAAGAACCTGATTTGCTGCCACTCTCCTGTAATTAAATGGAGTTCCTGCCTCACACACAGGCGTTTATCAAACACTTGCCCGCAGGGCGTCCAAACCTGACGCTGCTGGCAGGCCTGGAGATGACTGCATGGAAACCGCCAGCCCACCCTGGACACTCCTTGGGCCCATTTCCCCCATGGGGCTTTACTTAACAACTGAAAAGCAGTGCAGCCAAGAGAGAGAGAGAGCGAGAGCAAAAGCAAAACGAGGTGCAAGGGGAAGTCAGGGAAGAACCTGTCCCTGGGAGAGATGGGGCGCTCAGACAATCAATGAAGGGCCTGCTCGCCAGTGGTGGGGGCAGCAGGGCGGGTTTTAACTGTGAGATGTGGCCTCCTCTAGCCCAAGGATCACTTGGATGTATCTCTGCCTAAAGCTTAAGAAGAAACAAGATTCACTGCCAGTTGTGGGAGGGAGAAGGCTTTTCTGGAATCAGTGGCAGTATCACTCCTCTTATCTTTCCTACAGAAGCGGGAACTGGGACTTCCTGTGCTAACATTAGTAACTTACTGTGATAACAAAAGGAACCAAAGCAACCTGTCCTCATAAAGTGGGTGTCTAAAGGACTGTAGGCCAGATACTATCAGAGACAACTAACACAGAAAAAGGAATTTACAAGCCACTGGACATCTTACAGGTAACAAATTCTATATCAAGAAACCTCTAGTTTACTTTCATGAAAAGATGCTCAACAAAAGAGCAACCAGAACATGTGAAGAGATGTTAGTGTCCGAGAAACTCAGTTTTGATAAGGATATACAGGATAAGGACTATAAGGATAAGGATTAAGAAATGGCTTCTAATAATACTCTTCTTAATTTTAAGCCTAAACTTACTAAGCACACATAACAGTACTAGAAAGGGAAAATTAGAGAATTTCCACAAACAGGAAGTCTTACTGTTTCTAGTTCTTTCTGAGTTTCATCTTCCATTCGCCTAATATCTTCCATTGTCAGATCAATCCACTTGTCAATCCAACAAAAAAGCTGGCGATGAAAGTTTGTAAATATCCTTTTTTCTTGCTTTTAAAACAAAGAAGAAAAGTAGTGTAAGATGGTAAAACTCTAAGATTAATGACACATTAACATATCTCCCAATTAAAACATCAAATTGAAATATACTTGTTTTAAAAGACTACTATGTCAATTAGTAGAAATCTTAAGTTCATACTTATTATCATTTTGTAAAACATAATAAAAAGAAAGAGTTCCCTGTGAAATGCGCAGCAATCTCTCCTTGCAAAGGAAGTATGATTTAGTAGAAACCGTAAAATATAAATGTGGTGTGTACATTTTAATCTTATAAAAACTCCTGCTGGACCAGATGGTTTTCACCTTCTTCTAAATGTCAATCACCAAAGGTCAACTTAATTTCTTTTGCTATAAAGCTATACATTATTATTTTTAACTTCTCTGAAGTTCAAAGGAATGCTGTGAGATAGAATATAATAACATACTGAAAGAGTCATCCTGGGCTCTTTGGGATAAGATGTTTTATTAAATTAAGTATTACATACTGTCCATTAATCTATTCTAATATCATTGTTCGTATGTGTGTATATATGCACACACACGTATGCACGCGCGCACACGCACACACAAACCATACCACATGTATAATTAGTGTTGCAATTGCTGGATTATTTCAGTTTTATTAAACTTTCCCAAGAACAGAGAAGTGCACTGAACAATGAGTACTTTAGTATTTTGGGGGATTCTTCAACATTCACATTTTTTTCCACGAACAGAGGGGCTTCATCAATTACATGAGTGACTTCTATTTATCAGAACTAGATTGTTAGTCTATTATCACGATCCAGGAGGAAGGAAGGAAGCCAGTATTTACAGAGTGCCTACTGTGGGCCAACTGCAAGCAGGCCCAAAAATAATCAGTTTCCAGACTTTAAGATCTTAAAAAAAAAAAAAAAAAAAAAAAAAAAAAAACCTGTTAGAGCAGTTACGGTTTTAAAAAAAAAGGTGGAACTCTGCCACAACAACCAGCGCAGGTTCAGAGATACAAAAGGGGCTTTTTTATAATGAAAATTGGATAAACATTTACCCTCCAGGAAAAGTAAATACCAAAGAACTTTCCATATTCCTTATGTGTTTATAACCATGCATATTTTTATACAACTGCAATTCCTGCCTCTTTCTAGATTAACCGCCCCTGTTACTTTCACTTTAATACAGAAGTCATGAAAGAGATAATCACATTTCAGATCCTCAGATTTGGTGTAACTATGCTCAGCAAGGACCCTAAAGAGAAGACATGCCACGAGAGTGCAAAGCACACACAGAAAAGCGCATGTCAGGAGAGAATGTACGGACGGCATGAGGGGTACCCAGCTGAGCTGGGATGAAGGAGCACCTCGGCAGGCGAGGCCTGCTCTCTCCCTTCGGCCCGCGTGGAGCACTGTGCCCCCCTGGGGACATGCCACGTGTGGAAACGGCTCTCTACAGAAGAGCTCAGCAAACCATCAGAAAAGCACTTTAAACAAAAAATTGCTATGCTCTTCCCTAAAGCAAGACCCTTAAAACCTCTGCTGGCATCTGTCTTTGGTGTTTCTAGGGAGAAAAAGAAAGGCAGAGAGGAATTATACACAGACAATAATTTTTACTTTACGAGGAAGGAAAAAAAAAAAAAAGCAAAGTGGTAACATAGAATATATCCCATGAACAGCTACCTCAAAATCTTAACCTAAATTGAAGTCACTGCATTTTGCACAGATTTTACCTTTTGAATGAAGTTTTCTACTTTGCTCTGCAGCCCCCACCACTTGAATTTGATGGTCACCAGCTTATAGGCACACATCTGAGGACAGTCAGGGTTGCTGGCCAGCTCCTTCTGGATGAGGGACATGGAAAAGGGGAAATCATGATTTAAATATTTATGTTTTGATTGTAACTGACTTGTGTAACGACATCACAGGCACACATGAAGAAAATTACAATCTCATATACGCGTTTAATTTGGGTATTGGGAAATTTGCAATCATGTTAGCAAAAGCAGCCAGTATTCTCCTGTTACAGACCCTCCTTCCACAGATGAAGTTACTTCCTGACTCTACAGTTTAATAGGTGCATTGCTGTCTCAAATCACACTATTCGGATTTCATATTAAATACCAAATTCTATTCACATCTTATCAGTAGTGAGCCTTTAATACATAAGGGGTCTCATAAAGCCGTTATCGCTGCACCACCGTGAATGCGGTGAGGCACAATTCACAACGATGAAGAAGTTAGTTGTCTTCTGTGCCTTCAACACCCGGCAAGTGGAGAGGCCCTGTTTTATTAACTGAGCTGTGTGTACGCTGTGCTTAGCTGGTACAGCTCAAGGGCATAATATGTAAAAGTTCTTTTGTTCCCTTATTCTTTCATAGGTCATATTTACTACTTTGTATTTGCAACCAAAAAAAAATTAAATAAAGCTTCTCGAAAGAGGAGAAAGTCATGTGCAACACTATGGGGACCTTTTTTAATAAAAACTAAATTATTGAGTAAAAAAATGAAGCAGCCTTTTACAAGGGTTCTCCTCTTTGCCATTGTTCGCAGCTTCCCACAGCATTCAAGACATTACAATGCCAGCATCAGCCACACTGTGTGCCTGTCACTTGTCACCTTCAACTCACTCACAAATCCCACTTTCAGTAAGTTCACTGTGTGAACAAATATTCTTTCCATTTAGCCACACATACATAAATTCAAGAAATGATGAATTTCTAGCTCTTGCTCTAAAACTCTAAGATTATTCTTCATTTGTCCAATCATAGCCCCCGACCACATTTCCCCCCCGAACTCTCACTATTGTTCCAGTTTTAAATAAATTTTAAGGATAAGATATATAAAAAAAATTCTACTTTGGTATTATTAATAGAACTCAATACCCTATAGAATCCCGAATGACTGATCAACTTTTCTCAGAAAATCTCTTCTGGAGTAACAGTTCGTCTTCTGAATAATGATCTAGTATATGGGTTAAATCAATGGGGTACTAACCACAAGCACTTAAGATTATTACACACAACAAACCATCCTTTTCCAGGTGAGTTTGATGTCAACAGAAGAACTTGAATAGCTTGGTTCTACTTTTGCAGTATTTCCCTCCCATAAAACAGAGTACCGCGATAAAATTCAGCACTGGAGCACAAATACATGCCCGCCCCCCATACTTAACAAACAAGTTTAAATACAGTAAGTGTTAAGTGGGTGCCATTTACAACCCAGTCTGTGCTAGGTGTTGCCAGAGGACACAAAAATAGCTGGCAGAGAGGAGAGCAATTATGTGTGTAAGTAATGATAAAAACCGCTACTCTCAGTGCCCACAATCTCTCAGAAGGGACACCCTTCTCTGGCGGCTGCTGTGGCCCTGGGCAAAACATACACATTTGCAACTGCACCCCCCCCCAGTCCTGCTGACCTGCACGCCCCATGAATTTAAGCTGGACTGCAGTGTACAGAAGTAGTCAACAGACCTTTCACAGGATGTAGGAAGCTTCTGAGTGCCTCAGATTTACCAAAATCATGACAAAACTGGTCTTTCAGACACCTTTCTTCCATAAGCAATGAGCCAGAGCTAAGGTACTCCCAATGAGTGTCACTGAAGATCTTCATGTGAAACACAATTTGGGTGTACGTCGAATACAGCACTTAAACTTGTGAGCTACAAATGCCCAAGAGTTCCCATTATGCACAGTAACTTCACATGCACGGTGAGAAGGACCCTTCACCTCTCCGGGCCTCACTGGTCAGTAAAAGGAAAGGCTGGGCTCTAGCAGCACTCTCCATCCCCCACTCCTGAGACGTTAGAAGCAGGGGTGAGGGAACTTAGCTCCTCCTCAAGAGTCAGGTCAGCCCAGGGCTGTGGGCAGTTAATGCCCATGGCCTTGATATCCAATACTTTGTCTTAAAACTTCCTATGATTTTGCAATTTTTCCCCATAGTATTCCTGGGCTTAACAAAGTATCCCCCGCCCACACAGGCTGAATTTCCTCTGCGGCTGGGAACCTCTGCTGTACCACCTAGATACCCCCCTGGAGGGGGACCTAAGGTACCCTCCAGATGCAATATTCCAAGGTCCTACTAATTATGGGCCGCTGATAACTTCGTTCTGTAACTCCGAATCATTAGACACCATGTGCTGAATGAAAACCTTGAGTATTTCTAGTGGAACACCGACTCTTCAGAATTCTCCCACCATTTTATAAAAACAGCAGGATCAAGCATGGTTCCAATTAAAGGGTGAGCTAAATTTAATATAAACATGCCTATACCAAACTAGGGCTCCGAGAACAGAGCAGACACGTGATTTCAACAATTACCTACATTGTTTCTCACATTCTTTCTAGTGTCTCTGGCAGGCTGCTCAAATCAATTACAGTAATACTGGTAATTTATGAAGTAATAATGGCCTATAAAATTTAGTTTAAAAACTGTAAGTGATAGGACAAAAAAGAACCAGTTCTTTATCTTCTCCAGATCTAAAATGAACAGTCAATCTCAATCTGATTTTTTGGTTTTCCATCTAACAATTATTAAAAAGAAAAAGCTCAGGGAAGAATATGTAAACCAATTAACAACAAACAGCCTGCTGCCTTTATTTCCTGGACTAATTCTCAACGGTATCAATACCTCAACAGTGTGAGGCACAGAAGGCGACTTACAGAAACAGACTCTCTGACAGCCCTAGGAGAAAACCAAGGACACAGAAGCCATGTATTTTCCCTCAATTATTATTATTAGTATTAATATGTGATGGTTGAGGTCTCATCCAATCCCAAAAATGACTTATGCAATTCACCTCTTAGTTTGAGCTGTGATCTTAACACAAGTGATTAAATTAAAGAAACAACTTTAAAAAGTCTCCATACTTACAATGATGAAACAGAGAACAGTGAAACTGCCTAGATGCAATAAATAAAGGCTAAAGGATCCCCTCCGGAGGCCGTCTTTTCTGGGGGTGGAATCTAATACTGTACAATTCAGGTTTCAAAGCTGTGCATATCCTATGCATACCATATACCCTTTAACCTGGTAATTCTACTTTCAGAAACATGTTCCCATTCATCAAGTAAGAAAATAAAAACACTGTAGATTTATTTATAACAGCAAAAATCTGGACTTTAAATGGACACCTACTGAAGGAGTGGTGAAATACCTCATAGGCCTTCCAAACAATGGCTTTCTATGCAAACAGCCATTAAAACCCATCTTCTTAAAGAATGATTAACAGCATGGGAAAAAAAAGCTTAATATGAATATAACTAGGTACCTATGGTATAAACATTTCTAACAAATAAACTACATGAATCAGGAAATATAACAGTAATTAAATAATGTGCCTGTAGTTGATTTTATTCTCTCCTGTGAATAATTATTTTCAAAACAATATACAAATATCATTTTATTAAAAAACTAATATGCATAAAAATAAACTCTAAAAAATTCTCAAGATTTATTTTTCCCTAAATTATCTGGGTGCTATTTCAAATCTTTATTCCTCTTTGACTATAAAAAATCTAAATGTTTTCCCGCCTTTCTTCTTTTCGATGTTTAACAAATCAAAGCTAAACAAAATCAAGCTGAAAAGTGGACTAATATATTTAACATATAGCTTTAGTTCAGTCTGTATTCAACTTTTCCTAATCTTTTAACTTCTAAAGCAAAAACAATGTATATATACAGAGGAAAATAGAATCAACCTTCAAAGTTATCAGAAATATTGTGAAAAAATGTGTAACTTTTATTAAAATGTGAAAAATCTCGATGGAACAAATATTTGGGACACCCCCCAACCCCATTTCAAGCAATGTTCTAGGATCTACAGAAGCCAAAGGAGTTCCAGGTTGTCTCCCAGCCCTCAGGAGGCTCTCTACTGGGGCAAGGCAAAGCCTCTTTTTTCACCTTAAACAATACAAATGTTGTCTAATTCTTTTCCCTTCATCATTTAAAAAAAAAAAAAAAAAAAAAAAAACCACCAGAAAGCAAAGAAAGCCAAAACCTAATTCAGATCACTCACACATTAATTCCCATCCAGCCCAAACCTAACACTTCCTGACCTACTTGAAATAGGATTTACACTCAATCTACGAATAAATAGAATTATTTTGCAGATAAATAAAGTTTATATAGATTAATGCATAAAAATTAAAAAGAATTGAAAATAAAAGGTAAAACATGCTTGGTTAACAAAATACAAGAACAATTAAGAAGTCTTATAAAATGAAAATCGTGGGCTAACAGAAGAACCCAAAATTATGACTCATCTCTACATAATTTATATTTCATCTGTTAACACTGCTAGCACTAGCTAGTTGTGAAATGTTTCTTAAATTTTATTTAAATACTTTGTGTATTCACGGAATTCCTTGCATTTCACATTTCTTACCATAAATGAAGCCCCCAAACTCAAATCATGTTTTCAATTTAAGGATGTATATTAGGTTACGCTGAGGCATGTGGATGAGGCCTAAGGGGCAGTAACGTATACTACAGCCACACAATATAACTAAACAAAGCCCAGCATGTTTAACTGGAATGGTGTGCAATCAGCCCGTGTTATCCACATGGACTAGTTCCTTGTATCTATGACAAACATATTCAAATGTAAGAGAATTAAAACAAACAAACAAACAACAAAACCACAACCAAAGGTATTCTGAAAACTCATTTTCTAAAAATATAGTTCTACACAGTCTTGTGCTATTGGGTTGGCCAAAAAAGCCCACATAGCTTTTTTCTGTAAAATAAAAGACACATTTTTCATTTTCACCAATAACTTTATTGATTTGAGTATTTTTAGTATGTTGGCTCTCTCCCTCATGGTAGAATGTTGATTGTTCTCAGTTAATGTCTCGATTTGATCGCTATCAACTTCAGCTGGTCCACCTGACCAAGGAGCATCATCCAGAGACACCTCCAGCACGGAACCTCACAAACCACTTTTGACACATTCAGTCAGTCACAGCACCTTCTCCATACACTGCACAGATATTTTTTTTGCATTTCAGTTTCTTTTTTACCTTTCTTGAAATAATAAAGTATAATATGCAGAAAATGTTGTGTATTTTCTTCCATCTCCAGTATTAATCTTGATAAATTTTTATTTAATGCACACTGATATGGCAGCTGTCACAATACAATCTAACAATGGTTTCAAATGAGGTTAAAGACAACTAAGCACTACTAGAGCCATCTTAGGTGAGAAAACAAACTTTTGGGCCAACCCTATACATGTCAACTCTCCATACACCTTTTCCTATTAAAATGTATTGGGATGAAGATGGAATAGGTATATGACACATTCAACCGAAAGTAATACTTTCCAAGGACACAGACATTTCTAAAAGACTCACATTCCCTTCGTATTTAATTTTTCAATTTAAGGCAGTCTGAATGCTCAATTTCAGCTGTTGATTTTGCAACGTAAGTTTCCAACCCAGATTTCGCTAAGCAAGTTAAAAATAAAGGTGCTGCTGGGGCTGTTGCCAGTGCATGCATCAGTAAATACCAACACAAGATTACAGAATATATGTGAAGTATGTGTACTGTAATTTCAAGCAAAACCCGATTCCTCAACTCACAGCCATTCCCTCATCTCTATTTAGATTTTGGTAGTCATTTTGATAGATCTACATTGGACATACATTCTTTGTAAGTATACGGCAAGTCCAACATTTGAATTCATTCATTCATTCATTTATGAGAGAGAGAGAGAGAGCGTGCGAGAGGGAGAGAGAGAGAAGCAGAGGGAGGGAAAAAGAGAGAGAGAGAAACGCTTCCATTTGTTGTTCCACCTATTCATGCACTCACTGGCTGATTCTTGTATGTGCCCTGACTGGGGACCAAGCCCACAACCTTCACATATTGGGATGACACTCTAACCAAAAACACTTGATTTTTATTTGGTTTAAGATAGTTAACTGGCATCCAGCAAATACTTACTCAGTACTGATTATAAGCAAACCTCTGTGCCAAGCAAGCTAAGTCAGACACAGAGCCTATGGCTGAAAACTCAGGGAGTAATGTGGGAGGAACACAGGGGCCAGGGAAGGGAGAGAGAATGAAAACAGAAACCCCTACCCTGACCCAAGACACACAAGTGCTGTGAGGTCATCAGCAAAGGCTTCCAGTAGGGTTCAGAGGTGGGAGATTCCTATCTGTCTGGGCAAATGGAAAATGTTAAATGGAAGATGTAAATGTGATAAAGTTCAAAAGACTAAACTAAGGTAAACTAATGTCACAAAAATAAGCAAAATGAAATTAAGACAGGAAAGCTTACTGCTTGTGAGGAGTTAATCAGTCACATTTTCCACATCTTCAAACTTGGTATTTTTGTAGCTCACACCCATTTTACTAATAAGAACCATGACATGTGCTTCATGCTTATGTCCATTACACTAGGAGTGACACTATATACAAGTGAAACCACAAGTTCACCCTTCAAATGAAACTCACGAAGAAAACTGTGTCCCTGATAGTGTCAGGAAGAAACTCAGCAAGCAGCCCAGCCTGCCAAAATACTTCTCGGGCCTGAGTAAGACACTTCATTTCAACCAAGTCCTTCAGTTCCCCCTGAGAACAGAGGCATTTGGGTGCCAAGGTAAGTCTAGAACTAATCACCTATTGCTCTTGGGGCACTTAGCCTCCTAAAGACATGCAACAGCTTTTTTGGTAGCCTGTGCAGGAGTTGCATAATTTATACTGTGTTAATACATATTTTTTAAAAGCTGAATTAAAAACCTAGTTGTCAAGCCAGATACTCAAAAATAATCAGCCATGTTTTAAGGTCTGCTTTATTATATATAATTCTCAATGTGGTCTAATCAGAAGCTAATTATTAAGCCTCATTATACCACCCACTATGGCTTTCAGATGCAGATTACAGGGAGGGAACAGCTTTTAAAGTGCCTTCACATCCTTCCTGGGACTCGGCCCATCCACATGAAGACACACAGAACACCCTCAGTCCTTCCCCCTGGGTGGCTATCAGTAAGGGCAGTGCTCATTAGCCTCCTGAAGACTCTCTGGGCCATTTTCCAGCCAGTCCCTATTTCAAAGAGACTTCCCCATCTAGGTTTCAACTTTTCCCTCACCCCTCACTTTTATTCTACCAATTGCCAGGAAGAGAAAGAAGCCCTGACAGTCCGGCAGGAAACATACTAGCATCCCTGTAATCCACACACGCAGCTGCCCTCCACTGGCTCGGAGGGTCCAGAACAGCTCTGCCGGCAATTCTGAAATGTTTCTAAAGAGTGACTGAGCAAGTAAGCAGCATGACAAACTATTTTGGAAAGCTAAACTCCAACTGCCAGAGCTTCTGCTGACTGAGTTAACTAAGAAGAAGACAACTGGGGCATGTCTTTATGATCAGAAACAGCATACGACTGTTAGTATGGAAAGTAATCAATTAACTGTAATATAGGAATAAACTGTTACATGCACTCACAACTGTAAACCTACTTTTGCCCCACCATGTATAAAGATAATACAAGTCACCACAAGGTCTGGATCAACTTCTTCATTTGACCTGACCCCTTGCACCCCAATGTTCAGACAGTGGCTGAGTCTTCTGAGACATGTCAAGCACTGGAAGGGTCAGATGCTTTGGCAAAGCCTCTTACACAGATCCTTATAAGCCTAATTTTTAACTATCATATATACATAGACACAAAACCTTAAGTCTTTGGAGGCATCTGGGTTAAATGAAGAAGGAATGCGGCCTTGCCACGGGATAAAAATGACATCACAATTTTCAAAGGTGGTGTTTCAATTTGTTAAAACGACAACTCACCAGATGAGAGGAAGCAAACTGGAAAACTAAAGGAATCCACATGGAAACTGTTTTTCATGGACCATCAGAATAGGTAGTCACACCAATGCCACAACACACACAAAGCCCCCAAACACAAACACAAACAAACCAAAGCACGTACACATGTACATACACACACAGGCGCACATGTGCAGTGTTACTGAGAAGGAAGACATTTACATCCACAGAAACACACAGTTCTGCCAGAAGCAAAATCTTTCTCAGGTTTAAGTCGCTCTCCTATTACTACGCGCAGAGTCACTTAGTCAAGTGTTGAACACAAGTAACAAAATATACTCATGTGATCAGGTTTTTCAAATTCTTTTTATCAGAGGGAAAATTAATACACAACTAAGGCCTGCATCTCTGTGACGATAGTTTTTGAAAAATTAAGAGGATGCAGGATGCATCAGGCTAACAAACAGGTCTGTATCCTTACGCAATGTGTACAATATGAACATACCCCTGGCAACCCATGGTCCCCTGCTACTGAAGACTTTCTGAACTGTGTGGTCTCTGCTTTAGGGCCAACCCAAATCAAGCACTCATGAAACACACATAACATGGGAGTATCTGACAACGCCCAGATACCAGAACCACAGAACCCCTAGATGCTCGATAGAGAAAAAGAGTAAGTATGTCGTAAATAGGGCATGACAGATACTGGTCTCATCAACACCAAGAGATGATGAAGGCTTTTCATGCTGACAGTGGTAAAGGCTACCATTTATTGTGTGCTTCCTCTCTGCTGGGAAGGTAACATTCATTCATTACTTCATTTAGTCCTCACCACCAACCTTCTGAGGTAGTTACTACTATCATTCCCATTTTAGAGTTCTAAAGACACAGGCTCCGAGTTTGGATTAAGTTATTTAAGTCACAGCTTATGACAGATTCATGATGGATTTTTAATGGATTTCCCTTAATGCCACTGTCGCCTACAGATTCCGTGACCCCTGGAAACATGTCTGGTGTTAACTGGAGGTATCAAATTCTGGCAAGTATCATGACTACAGAGAACCACACGATTGCCATGATACGACACAGCATAAGAGGTGCAGACTGGCGATCTGGAATCACTGGCTTAAGACCCAAACTCTGCTACGCACCTGCGCCTTGCACAGCTCTGCGACTAACACTGAACCAGGTGCTACAGAAATGTCAGACGTCCCGCTGTGCCTTCTACAACTATTACCCATGTTTCTCTAGCCAAGTTTCTCATCTATAAAATGAAGCAGTTGTATTTACCCCACAGGAAGGTTGTGAAGATTAAATATGACTTTGTATAGTGGCTGGCACCAGGGAAAAGTTTCTTTCCCCCTTTCCAGTCTGGTTCAGACAAGCAGTAAATACTGCAGTAATTCAGAAGGAAAACACCACTGTGGGATAAGCAAGAAAGCTTCCAAGAGATCATGAAGTTTGCACTTAGCTGTGAATGTATTTCACAATCTGTGCCAGGAAGGCGAGTTCTGCTGGGGGGCATGGGAGGCCTCCAAAGTGGCTGTGAACTACCAGGCAGCACTCACACACATGTTCTCATACAGCCCTGGGTCAGTGGGGCCACGCCAAGCTGTCTTCTCCTTTTTGCTTTAATTACCATATATTTCTTCCCTACTCTCATATTTCAGAAGTACAGAAACCTCCTACTATCATCCTTCCCGGTGCTACCTTCAATGCCATGATGAGTACATTTATCGACTAACAGGGCCCACTGAACATGGACAAGATCAAATCAGTAGACAGGCTGCTATTTTTCTATGTTGTATTATCAGCTAGCCATCCTTCTTACTCTTCTTTTCCTTCACAGGAGTAGACAGATGGTTTAATTAGTTTATACTGATCACCCTAGTTATTTCTGATCATGGTAATTCACTGAAATTCAGTTAAGCAGTAACTCAATTTATACGAGTAGCTACATCCACCATTATTTGGCTAAAGTTAATGATCAACAGGCAAATGGGTAGAAGGGTCTCACTACGAGCCAGACTCTCCTAGAGAAATAATAAACTATTGCTTAACACACACACGCGCATGCACAATGGTGGGGTGGGGAGACTCCTATAGCGCATCCTGAAACAATGTAAAATTCACATATTTCTAAAACCAAAACCTATTCTAGAATTTTAAATGATCATTAATTGATAATAGGAGACTAATCAGTGTTAGTTAAAAAGGTAAAAATCATAAATAAAGGAATCAAAATCATACTCCAAGCTCCTAAAAAGGCTTGAAATCATGTAAAAGTCATATTGTCAACCTGCTTCTGCTGTCTGTTATAAAAATTGGTGAGGAGTTCCCTGACTCCAAGCATAACAGCCCACCGTGTTATGCAGCACTGCCCTTGAAGTTTACACTTGAAAAACTGATCTGAAGAAAATTCAGTATTTAATCCGCCTCTTGAGTCTCAACCGCATGTCCCTCATTCCCTGTGAAAGTAACGTCAGCTAGAGAGTTACTACTTATGGGAGCAAGACGGCCTTTTAGAAGGTATGTCAACCTTAGAAGTGGCCACCTGTCTGCTGCCCCAGCAAGGCACTCCCTTTCAGAAGGCCAATGTTAAATCTCTTAAAAGAAAGGCTTCTCCTGTGACTCAAAGTGAGTTCTAAAGTCCAAAGTTAGAAATCTGGATGGGGGTAGGGGTTTTTAAGAAAGATCTCCATTACGGTAATTTTAGGTCACGCACAGAATTTGTTCCTTGATTTGTAAATGACATGTATCACTCACTGGGTATTAAGTTAAAAGTCTCCAGTTGTGGCTATTAAACAGGGAGAATCTTAAACTCTAACCCCCCCCCCCCCGAGAACAAAAGTGAAAATAAGATAATTATGAATCAATTTCTTATAGAAACAAAAAATCAAATTCATCCTTCATTTTAACTGACATGCAGGACAGCCCACAAAACAGTCCAACACCCATGAAGAACTGCGCCATGGGCTGCTTGCGGGGCTGCTACGGTGACCCTCTGCCTGCCAGCAGCAACCAGCAACCAGACAGGGCTGATCACTGACCTGGGACTAGCTTCAACATAAACAGACTCATTACCAAGTAAAATTCTGTTGGGGAAAATCTGTTCTGGGCAGGTTTAAGTTTTTTATGCTCCTTTTCTCCTGTCAAATTAGCTATAACAACTTGCCAGCGACACATTAAGCCTTCTGTATGGGTTTTCATTTAGTTTAGCCAATGTCTTTAAAAGGCATTATATTTCTACAGCAATTTCAATGATTACCTTGACAATGCTTTCTTACTTCCCTGAGTAAAATAAGGATGTGCTCTTTATTAGAAACTTCTTGCCGTCAAAATTGTTCTCCAGTGTCCTGATATCCAAAATATAACTATTAAAAGGTCAGGAACATAAGCTTGGGTGAAGGGAGCTTGTTCAGTTTCTACTAAGACAAAATTTAGACTATAAACCTTCACTTGGATTTTTGTACTTCTTCAAGTCTCAAAAGAGAACAGTACAATCCCCACAGACTAAAATCACTCGTCTCTTTTAAAAGTTATCAGAACAGCATTACGCTGAAAGTGACAGTCTGGCTATGTGCTGTTTGCTGATGCAGCTCAGACCTGCTGGCCAAATGCAACCGGCTGGAAGTCCTCATCACAAATAAAACTATTTGTGTGCCACCACTATGTTTCACTTAAACACCACCAGCTCTTCCAGACTCAAGACCTGTCAAGTGTTCTGTTGCCAAGACTCTGCCTGTCAGAAAGGTCAGCATCCAGTACCTTCCAGTTGGGTCCCAAAGGGCCTCTCTTGGTCTTGACTGACTGGAATAATGCTGGGTCTTCATCAGCTTTGTAGTCCTGCAAAGCAAAACAGTCAGAGGTAAAGGAAAGAAAAAAAACAGAGAAAATTCTTTATCCTTGCCAGAACAGTGTTTTGCAGCTAGTAGGACACATGACAGAAATTTACTAGGCTTATTGTTTTTGCATAAAATAAAAGTAGAACAATGCTTCTACATGACATTAAGTTTTCACTTCGGTTCTCTTTGTTTTAAACTTTTATCTTAAGGCAAAATGACTATACAATAAAAAGTAGTAAGAGTCTTGACTAGCTGTGTCCACTGGTTACTGGATAGCTATCTCTAAGAATAAATCTTCTAACATTTTTCAACAGTTTCAGGATTTTGATATATGTATAATCACATTCAAGAAATAAAACATACCCATCCCAGTTTTGCCAGTACCCACAGATGATAACATTGGATGAATTCCCTACCAGAGAGCAGCTACCGCCACTGGGAACACAGATCAGAACTACTGACTCCACAGCATTTCCCATCTCCTTCACGGTTGGGTCTGTGGTGGGTATGTCAACTAGGAAGCCACCTTCTCCAAACCCTTGTCTAGAGAGCCATGGAGTACACCTTGGCTTCCTCATGGAAGAGGCAGCCTTTGCATTCATGATAGAATTTCACTGAGAAAGGAAACAAGGGAGGAGTTCATGACTCCTTATGGGACCACCTCAGTTATACATCAAGTCACAGGGAAACTACCCTAAAATTTAGGTTTTATGCAAGGTTCTAGTATTTATAAATTCTACTTCCCTTAAATACACTCTTCCTGATAGAAATGGAAATGAAGTAAATCTTTTTAAACCTGTCTGCTTTACAAAAGTTCTGTTGTCTTCTCTCGCTCGCTCACGCTCTCTCTCACACACATACGCACAATGTACAGGAAGAAATAAAAAGTTACCTTTGAAGAGCTAAAGTTCAGGTTGAGATGAGTTGTAATAGTAAGAATGAACAGAGATCAGCTGATCAGTTGGTCAGCTGAAACTACTGCACAGAGGGAGACCTTCCCTTCTCAGGCAGAACTTCTAAACCAGAGGTCCTGCATAGCATTTCTGGAGGGCACTTTGGGGGAAGTGCCCAGAGAAGTCAATATTAAAAAAAAATCATTGTTCTAGAGTAGAAATTTTCCAACCTTTTTCCTCTCATGACTCACACAAAGTAATTACTAAAATTCCAGAGCACACAAAAAATTCATTTTTTGCCAATCTGACAAAAAAAAAAAAGTTTACTTTTGATTCAGTCACACCAGGCTAGTACTGTTGACTGTCATGATTCTTTTATTTTCCAGTCTAAGAGAAAAGAGATCAGTGTCCTTGACTAAGTAGTCAGGTACTGCATGCTTTAAAAATTCTTGCACACTGGTTGGAAATGGCTGTTCTACAGATAAGCACTGAGTATATGATCAAGTATAAAATAAATTTTCACAAATCAGTGAAAACATGTGGAGAAGCAGCGAATCAAGACTCAACAGCGACTTAGTAAACCCATATGAAATGTAAATAATTTCTAAAGAGAAAGTTACCAATAACGTATGTGAGGAAGAAAAAAAAAATGTGAGGTTCGGGTGAAAAACAAAAACAAAACTTTAAAGATACCTGGGTAAGTACATGACCTTGAACTAGAAGCCTGTGTAAAGGTTGTCTAAAAAGCTATAAAAAGGCCCAATAATGGGCTAAAATTAGTACACACGCCAATTTAGCAGGCCACACAGGGTCCATTTAAAACATGCAACATGGCGCAGCCACAGGCATCAGGTCAGTCAGTACCGTCCAGGAGTGAGACACTGGAATGAGCCGACGGCAAGGGCTCGGACAGCTAGGGTTACTTCCTGTATCCATTATGAAGTAATGGACCCATCAGCAGACGGTTCAATTGTTGGTAGCTAAAATGAATTCTGAAACTCTTATTTTAAACCACACCCTGAAAATGAACAACTTCACTGCTGACTGAGAAAAGAATCAACTGCCCAGGGGTGGTTTCTCAAAACCTGGATTCACAGTGAGAAATTGGCCATCATGCTAAGAAAGAATCGTGAAACTCCAAAAACATTTTCTTCTAGGTCAGAGGCTTAGAATTAAAGCCCAGAAAACAGCTCAGTTTTCTCCAAAGATGATAACATCTAACATCATTATTAAATAATCCCTTCTGATATCATCTCTCTCAATCAAGGTCTATTTATTCATCAGCTACCATGTAGAAGAAGGGCGTGCACAGGATGCTAAGACATACTCTAAGGGGTAGGGAGAACCAACACCCAGTTCTTGCTTTTAGAAAGCCACAGTCTACCTGAGATAAAGACAGAGAAGGAAACAAAGAAAAGGTAACTGAAAGCCCAGGAATACCCATCAATTGCTAACAGAATGGAGAGAAGAATTAGTCAGAATTAAAACCAACCAATACCAGCCAAGGATATCTATTTTTAAAATGAGTTTTAACATTATGCTTAAAAGTAAGAAAATCTTATTGCTAACCTGCATTGCATTAAAATTATTTATGATTAAATCTTAATTATCTTTACAACACCCAGAGGCCTGGCTGGCTAGTTTTCATCCTATTTGAGGGA
Organism: Anoura caudifer; assembly: GCA_004027475.1. Lineage (NCBI taxonomy): Eukaryota > Metazoa > Chordata > Mammalia > Chiroptera > Phyllostomidae > Anoura > Anoura caudifer. The sequence goes on from PVKU01000017.1 coordinate 917,452, forward strand.
AAATACTTTTTTTTTTTCACTAACTGGGGTGTGACCTCATTGTGTGATGCTCATTTTTTTAATTCAAAATCTAAAATGTTATAGAGCCTCACATGAGTTGAACAGTAAATACCACATTTCCTAAATCTAAGAAAGGATGGTCCGTTTTTTATATACCACTGAAATGAAGGAAAACATTTCAGCCAATAAAATATGCTTTAACTGAAAGACAAACCCTGACTTTGAATATAAGAAAATGAGGGGAAAATCAAGGGAACAGGAATCATAGAATGTATGAAACAGAGACCGCAGAACCATCTCTGTGCATTATAAATTTGCCCATGCTGAGAGAGAGAGAAAAAAATCCACAACACAAAGTGTACACAGTTATCAGGAAGGCTAAAGGATAAAGACCACTGATGGAATACTAAGGATAGTACACAAACCAAGAAACAACTTGGTCTAAATTGTGGCCAGCATAAATTATTCTCATATAAGGGTAAGTTAATTAAAGGGGTGACTCATCCCAGGAAATGGACCTACGTATGATTATGGCACCAGTTAAGGTAAAAACGTCAGTGGATGGATTACACCAACTTCTCTGACAATACCCCTTCTCCTTGCTAAACCCAGCTCCATATCAACTTCAGATTTTTAATACCTACTGGACACAGATTAATTAACCAAAGACCATGAATAACGCTTTAAAACTTCTCCACTCTGGGACTTCTGGGCAAGATGGAGGTGTAGGTAGACATGCTTTGCTTCCTCGCACAACCACAAAAAGAATTACAACTAAATCTCAAAACAAGTAACACCCAGAACTGTCAGAAAATCATACTGTATGGAAGTTCAACAACCAAGGATTTAAAGAAGCCGTATTCATTCAGACAGGCAGGAGGGGGTGGAGATGTGGAGACAAGGTGTGGCACGGACAGGTGGCTGCAGAATGGGCACAGGTGGTCCCACATTCAAGTGTGGTGGATAAAAATCAGGAGGGATACCTTGGGAGCGAGCGACCCCAGTCCCAGGCCGGTTCCAGCACTGGGAAGGTAAGTCCCCATGACTTCTGGCTGTAAAAACCAGTGGGGATTGGAATGGCAGAAGAAACTGTGGGATTTTCAGGAAACTTTGCTTAAAGGGCCCACACGGTCTTAAAACATAAGCAAACCCACCCACTCTAGGACTTAACACCAGAGCAACCTGGAAGGGTACCAGCTGCATACGGGGAGTGAATGAAGTGACCAGAAATGGGGTAAGTGCCCGGCAAACTCGTAGAGGCCAGGCAGCGGCACAGCCTCCTCTCTGAGCCTGCCTCCACACAGAGCCACGAAATAGTGAAGCAGGTTGCCCCACTCTGGCCATCACCAAAGGCCCTGCCCCACACAATTCCCTAACAGAATCATAGGTATGGAGATTGTTTAGAGGATTATCAGCTGGGAGGGAGAAGGGGGAAAAGGTGCAGGGATTAAAAAGCATAATTGGTAAGTACAGAAGAGACAGGGGGATGTTAAGAATACTAAAGGAAATGCAGAAGCCAAAGAACTTATGTGCACAATCCATGGACATGAAGTAAGGAGGGAGCGACTGCTGGAAGGAAGAGGGGTACTGGGGCAGAGGGAGAGAAATTAGAACAACTGTAAACATAATCAATAAAGTATACTAAAAAAAAAGAAAAGGAAAAAAAAAAAAACTGCAAACAGGCCCTGGCTGGGTAGCACAGTTGGTTAGAGTCATCCCCATATACCAAAGTTGCAGGTTCAATCCCCAGTCAGGGCACACGCAAGAATCAATCAATAAGCGCACAAATAAGTGGAACAACAAATTGGTGTTTCTCTTTCTCTCTCTCTCAAACCAATAAATAAATTTTTTTAAAGGAAAAAAAAATGAGAACCAATCTCTCCACTCTGGACCTAACTAACACACTGTTCCACAAAGTACATGTCTGAGCCTTCACTGTCACTGCCACTTGTTCACTGGATGCTTTTCTGAACTATGGATTCACAGAATCATAGAGCTGAACGAAACCCTGAAGACCATCCAAGCCACCTCATTTTACAGACAAGGATGCCACAGTCCAATAAGGAGATGATAGGGTTCACCTAGGACCTCAACACAAGGCTTCTTAGCCTCTGTCCTGGGCTCGTTCTGGTACACTACACAGCGGAGAGGGCAGAAGGGTGTCTACAGATGCCAGATAATCAAAAGCACATTTCAAAAACACCAAAAAGCAGCAGCAGCATCAGACACCAAAGTGGGTTTTACTATAAGAAATGAGTATATGCATATAAAATGTATAAAACATTATAACTCTAAAGCTAATTCTTGTTCACTCAGCTTTTTTCTCGACTATAAAGCAACAAACATTAAAGATATACTGAAAATGTAACAAAACCCAATTATTAACAATAACACCTTAATCCTGACATATGAGAATAATGCATCTTGTCAAAACCTAGGAATTTTAGGGCTTTTTTGTTACTTTGAATGCATAAATGTTTAATCAGTTGAATTAAGTAGCAAGGTACTAAAAAGCAGGAAGCAGGTGTGGTTTCAACCACCTCAGTTTTGTATTTCTGTAACAAACATTTAATTTGTTGAACAGTATCTTCTTTGCTGCAATTTTATTGTTAGGTATCTAGTTTGGTCTTTCTGTATTTGAAAACTGGCCTATTTATATCCGCCTCACAATGAACAAATATACTCCTTCATGTATGACAGTTTCAGCATACAGAATGCAACCTCAGCTACCAATTATAGCTGCAAATGAGCAATAGTGTGGAATGAGACAGCCTGCTGGCTTTGTTAGTATTCTGTCTCCTTTGGGATCCCAAGGGGAAAGGGAGCCTCTGATGAAGAGAAGCCCTTGGCTCATGGTTTATTGTGCTTGCCACCAGCTGCAGACTTCTCATCTCATTAGTTCTTTTAGAACACTGTGGGTGAAGACAGCTGTAGCCTACTTGAGTCTTCAGCTCCTGGGTATTCTGAAAGCTGAATTTGCCATGCATTTTCTGTAATCCTTGGGGGAGAAAAAAAGCAAATTCACTAGGCCAGGGAAATGTATTTGTAAAATGAGTTTTAAAATCATGTTTAAAAGTAGAAAAATCTTATTGCTAAGGTGCACTGTGTTTAAAGATTTTTATGATCAAATTTTAATTATCTGGATAATGCCCAGAGGCCTGGTCAGGATAAGAGCTTCGCCAAACCATCGTTATCAAGTTAGGTGTAAGGTCCCCAGACGCTGCTCTCTCCACTAATACTAGTGCCTGAACAACAGAAAAACACAATGGTATCAGCATATGGTAGATTCGGATTAGTGTTAACATAACTTTATTTAATTGAAGACTCTTAAGTAAGAAAAGAGGCAAGTGAAAGTCAAGACACCCTTTGGAGAACACATAAAATATAATAAGGTAAATAAATGAATTACTGAGTCTCCAAGCTGGAGTCACAGAATACATTCAATTGATTCTTATAAATACCTGTTTTCTGTCACTAGAATACAAAAGTTGTGCTGCCTCTTGGGTGTGCATCTGTTACTCACTTCAGCTCTCAACAAACCAGATTCGTTTTGAAGACAAAGAATATTAGTTTTAAGGATCTGTAAGCATAGTGGCTGTCCTGCAAAAATCAAGTGCAAAATTCAAGTACAACCTGCCGAGATAACCTGAATGTCCTTGAGCCTAGATTTAACTTATGATTATGAATGGGGAAGTGAGTAAGAGGTGGGGACAGGCTGGCTGGAGCGTCCTGACACCTTGTAGAAAAACACAAATGAACTCTGGACACCAGCAACTGCTTCAAGAACCATGGATAGCTTCCCACAGGTGAGGCTAAATGTAAACGAAGAAAAATGTCCCCAAACACAAGTGTTAGCAACTCCTGGACCTGCTTATAAAGGAGCACCAGCACCCCCCTGCCCCCAAAAGGAGAAACAACTCTACAAGGTAAACATAAAAACTTGAGAGAGATATTAGGATCCTGCAACCTGCTGTAAAGTGCTCTCCTTTAGCATAACATGATTAATTGGAGGTCTATACAAACAGCTCAAAGATAATCACTAAGTTTAAAGTGCACAGGGACTGCTGCTCAACTTAGCAAAGCTTATTTCCTCTAATCACACCCTAAAAATAAAGACCAGGATGGGGAAAAAGATGAGTTAAATACGAAGATAAGTATCAAATATCATTTATTAGCACTGCCCTGCATTTTTCAGTATGGTGGCACTTAGAAAACAAGGGATTTCTGGATCCTATCACCACTGACCCTAGTGCATAACTGGAGCTCACAAAATTCAAGCCAGACTCCAAAGAGGAACCCTATTAGTAAAAAATGTTTGCATTAAAATTTGCAGGTAACAGAGGCGTAAAGAGAAATAACATTTACTAACTTGTTTAAGAAACTCATTTGAACAGTTATTTTCAAATAAGCAGCTTTCATTCCTATTTTTAATTACATCTCCCCAATGACTCCTCACCAGTTCAGGCTCCCACTGAGTACCATTAATATAGTGTAAGTAAATCTCATTAATTCGGGTCCTACCACCTTGGAATTCATAATAATTTGGACAGGGGCTGGACTGAAGTTTATCTTCACATGATCTATGAAAAAAGGATTTGCTACACAAATTAATGGAGTAACAAGATCTCAGGAGGGCTGTTTAAACAGTTCAGAAGTGTTTTAGAGCAATTCAGAAGCATTCATTTGCATATAATTATTATGCTAATTACAAATCATTCTTATCTATTCATTAAAGCAGATTCCCAAAGGACCACTAATTGTCAGTAACTTGTTGGCCTAGTTTCTGTTACTGAATGTACCTCAGAGGAACAAAACCACATTAAAAATATTCTCTAATTCAGCCTTCTCATTAATCCTTACTGGCTTTCCACCAATGAATCCTAAAAGCTGAATTTTTAAACTTCACTGAGAACAGAGAAATACAATCAAACCTACACACCCAAACAGAACACTTTTTTGTAATCTTTCTAGCCTCACAGAGACCCTAAATAGAGACCTGGAGTGAGGGTGGGGTGAGGGTAGGGGTGTGGATGGGGGTGAGCCTGGTGGACAGGGAAGAGGGGCAGAAGCCATCAAAAGAGCTCTATGCTAAAAGGAGGCCATGGCCTAGGGCACTGCTAGGCTAGGGCACCGCTAGGCTAGGGCACCGCTAGGCCAACCCCCTCTTCCATTCTTTCTCATTTTACCCATAGCATAGCCAACGCCAGCTAACACTGTCATGTTTATCTAGGCAGACTTCCAAAGCCTTCAGAACGTTACAGATTAATAGAAAGAGAAAGAAATTGGGCTTTCAGCTATGAAAAGAGGTTACTAACAGAAGTCTGACATGACAGACTCCACATTCCACAGCAAGGCAGGAACACCAAATAGTTCTGCTCCAGAAGAGGTAGACTGGTGAAGCAAAAAGGGCAAAGTCCTCGGAGGACTGAAACAGAGGTTCCCAGACAGCCCAAGACGGCGGGCTGCTCTTCAGGGTGGGTGAGCTACTGGTCTGTATAAGCCAGTGTTTCATGCACAAATATTCAATATGTTTATTACTGTAATAATATATTTACCACCATGTTTATATACTTATATTTCATTTAAAAATGAACATAAATCTTGACACTAATGAAATGTTTTAACGTATTAACAAGTCAATTTTGCTAAAGCTTGTTAAACATTATTTTATTTTTAAAATATTTATTTAGAGAGGGGAAGGGAGGGAGAGAAACATTAGGGTGGTTGCCTCTCGCTTGCCCCCTACTGGGGACCTGGCCGCACCCAAGGCATGTACTCTGACTGGGAATCGAACTGGTGACCCTTTGCTTCGTAGTCCAGTGCTCAATCCACTGAGCCACACCAGCCAGAGCCATTATTTATTTTAAAATTAAATCGCATATGTCTGAAATGTAAGTAATATGCTTAGGACAGTTTTATTTAACGCAAAATGTCTTTACTTCCTTAAATAAAAGTAGATTGTAGAAGACAGCATATCAAATTCCTTTAACTAAAATGGGGGATGTGGGGGGTAGGAGGGAATGTCCTATTTAAAATTCACAGGTTGAGCTGTTTCCAGTAAAATGTCCATGCTGGTTAAGGATCTGGCCTTCAGACAAAGAAGCTCCCAAGTCCTAGGACCCAATTTAACCCATAGAACTAATTTAACAAACATTAAATAGGACACAATCGCATGGAAAAGAAATAAACATTTTTTTAAACAGCAAGAGCAAAATCCAGTAAGAATTATTCTTGCTACTATTTTTGGAGAACTTCCTTCAGTACTTAGATGCTGCTTTGTTGATACCCAGGCTAACCATAATACTTTACTGCAAAAAAAAAAAAAAAAAAAGGTGTTATAATTTACACTTTATCATTGATAAGACTCAAGTATCTAAAGGGATCTCAGCCCAGAGAGCCTTCCCTAGAAAAGAGTTTACATTGTTGAAAGGGGGCTTTTATAAGAAATACACTATACAAACTGTATTTGGAGCTGTTTATGTGAATTTCCTTAAAAATATCTGCCATTAGCTGCTGACAAAAACATTTTCTAACTCTTACCTGAGAATTTACCCCAGCCAGGAACTGGAGCAATTCTACAAAATACCCTACCAATTCCTTCACCCTCACTATTTTTTTTACTTTTAAAAGATGTAAGAGATTAGAAATAAACACTAAGTTAATAATGGCTTCAAGGTTCTAATGAAAAGGTGTTTTCTGCAAAATACGCTTGTACACACACCCTTAAGAAAAATTTAAAAATCCTTGCTAAGAATTATGAAAGCATGAAATAAACAATGTGCTGTTATCTCCACAAGAGGGCACTGCCATCCAACTATGTCTTCAAATATATGGGACATTCCATTCTCTAAATCCACTAACTGATGCAAATATTGTAATTGTTCCAAAAGTACTTGACCATGTAAGGCAGCAGAAGACAGTGGGAAACATTTTTACATTTCTTTCTAACAAGAACCATGCTAACATTTATTTATATCTTCTTTGAGGATTGGGGGGGAGAACCTCTGTAACTACCATAAAGGATCTTGACAATGCTTCGCTTCACAGCATAGCAAAGGCAAGATGAGAAGAGTATCTGGCAAGTGAAAATTTCTCAGGCAAAAACAAAATCACTGCTACCTCAAAAGTTGTACTTGAGTTGTTTTGTTTTGTTCCTGAGTTCAAGGAGGCTCCTATTACAAGTTAAGAACTGGGTCACAATTCTCATACTTTAATAAAAAACTTTTGGGGCTCTGACACACACACACACCAGGGACAAGTTACAAACTGTTAAGAAAGAAATGAATGTCTAGGTTCATTTTAATTGCAAAAGGAAGAGGTACACTCTACTAGACTGAGTGCCTGCTCATGCCAAAAAGAACTTAAGAAGCATTCGGCAACCACAGGCTCTCCTTGGACTTGCTGGGTCTCAGCCACAGACTTAATAAACAAAAGTTCTTTTCAGGGCTGAAGACTGGGTAGCCACAGCACAGCTCTGAGAAGCAGAAAACCCTTCTTAGGAAGTAAGTAGCAGCAGTTGGAACAAAAGTAACATCTGAAATGCAGCAGCTTTCTGAAAGCTGTGAGAGAGAACTAGAGCCACGGTCAGTGCTGCCTATTTAAGGTTATCACTACTAAAGGTTAATTAGAAAGATCTATTAGGTTGACCCATTAAGAAAAGGTCATTTTCAAAGTTCAAATGCTGACAAATATGAACGATTTCACATAGTCTCATCTAATATTTAATTTTCCAGACAGATTTCATCATGTTTTTAATTTTCAGGACAAAAAAAAAACCTAATTTTATAACGATGATTTAGATAGTATATTTAGAAAGCACGTGTAAAATTAGTAAGTTTTTTCCTAAAGGCGGTGCAGTAAGCATGTGTTGCCAAGACCATAGATTCAAATGTGTGACATCTGGGCACTGTCTCACAGTCTGATCAAAGGAAAAGACGTGCCCGGATCCTTCCTCCAGCACAGAAAACAAGGACTGCTTAAGGTGTGACCAAACCTGCACACCTAAATAAATTAAACCAAGTTTCATCAGCTTTCCACGGCTGACATTTGGGAAAAGTTCTTTAAAGAGCAGTAACTTTAAAACAATTCACACTCATGGTTTAAAACAGTTAAAAAGTGTCAGGCTGTTCACCACTCAAATAATAAAATGGCAGTTCAAAGTGAAACCACCTAAACGAATGAAAAAGAAGCAAGTCTTATGTGTCCACTTTCAGAAAATGAGGTCCTGCTTACAGCATTTCTGCTCTCAACTAAAATAGGACACCGTTCTCTCTACCAAAACATATTCACCCAACAAATGGATCATGTCAAAGAACAAATGGTCATCGCTAGAAAGAATAAGCAAAAAAGCACAAACTTTAAAAGCCAATTCATTTTCCTTGACATCACAATCCTTAAACTGGTGATTGTGGGACTTGTACAAGAGGCTTAGTTGCGCAGCTGAGCTGAGCCCAACAATCCTATTACTGTCTTTTGATGTACAATTAAATTGGCAGGGGCTCTTTATTTAACAAAGTACAAAACTCCAAACCTCCTAACCCCTAGAGTTAGCCTTCAAACCCAGACTTTGGCTGCAGCCTGGAGCCTAGCACTGGCATTTATCAGTTGGGAGGAAAGCCCTTCAGTGGAGGGGTGCTTAGCAGTCGCACTACGTAAGCAACCTCTGGAGCAAAGGAACACCAAAGTCATTTAGAAACACTTTAACTGTTCACTGATTAAGAATCTTGCACTCTCTTCAGACAGATACAATTATTCCTTTATTTGGAAAAGTAGTTACCATACCATCACAGAGCAAATACCAAGTCCTAAGAAATGCTTACTAGCTCAAGAAAATGTAGGAATCGTGTGTTCGCTCTGAGTACCCCACACCAAGACAACTTGGGGCCTCCAATCCTTTCATCGTAACTGCACATATGCAAATTTCAAGCTGCACCAGCGTTCAGCAGTTATGGGAGGAGGTGACCGAAGGCCTCTGATGAAAACGGCTATTTCAGGAGACTACAAAAGATGGATGGAAGAGCAGGAAGTTACTGGTTTTAACTGAATGAGTCCCAGCTCCCCTTCCACTGGTTATGTGGCTCGGGGATCGTTACGGCACTCCCCTGGGCTCAAACTCCTCAGTAAAAGTAAAGCTGAAGTGTTTTGGACTGTGGCCTCCAACTGAGGTAGGAGCTAGGAAGGAGGAAACTCCAGAGGTGTCCCAGGGCTAAGATACAGAACACAGACACAGGACAGAGCCCCTGTTCTAAGACTGGTTGTTCCTGCTTTCTGGAAAAGTGGTGAATCATGGTGAATCATGAATGACCTGTGCAGAAGATGCTACTTGACCCTGCTTCGTTATAATAAATTAACATTGTGTGACCCCCTTCTCCAGTGGCCACTCAAGGAAAATCATGGCAGACCACATGCACAGTAGCTTTAAAGTAATACAACTACTTGTATATGAGTAACAAAAGCCCGCCAAAACTAACCAGGAAATATCTGCCCTACAAGAATAGAATCCCTCCAGCCCCTGAGAGGTCAATCTCTGCTCGGAGGTGGCCTGCCCCCACGTTCTGTGGAGTGTACTATCACTTAATATTTCTGCTCTCTCTCTTTCTGCTATAAACTCCCTGTGTGTTCGATTCAATTCTTTGTCCGCGATCACCAAGAACCTGGTTACCTGTGTCCACCTAGGACACAAATGAGATTCCTTCTGCTCCGCAAAGTCCTAAAAGAATACCCCTCTACACTCTTCACCACTGACAGTGCAGCACAGCACATCCCAACTGAGTGTGCACAGGGATCATCTGGAGAGTGAGTGGGATGGTGGAGATGGGGAGGGTTGGGGTGGTAGTGTTGGTGAGAAACTGCATTTGTAACAAGCTGCCTGTGGGCTGACCTCGCTTAAAAGGAAAGGGACTCAAGCCTTTAGGCCTGAGTCCTAGACACAATGCTCCCCAGGGGGCCTCAAAGGCCCTAAAAAGAATTTTAATTCCCAAGGACTAAACGGGCAGGTCCAGCCCAAAACAGGGATTCATGCAGGTGCACACCTTGCCTCGCGGCCATGGTAGGGGTGTTCTCTAAAGGAGACCAAACATGGGTGGAGAGGCTCAGTGAGCTGTGATGAGTGCAGGTGATTCCAGGTACTACTGGCAGAGAGGATGAGCCTGATCAGAAGCCCTTCCTCTCACTTGGGAGTGCCTGTGTCCCCTGGAGTACTAAGAAAAGAATTGTGCCTCATAAGTGGAGCTACATTTTGCTCCAGCAGCTCTTGCTGAAAAAGCTGCTCAGGACAATTGTTCTGCTGAAAAGAGGTGGCACAAAGCAGTCCAGAGTCCAGCAGCAGTGACAACCAAAAGGCCACAGGCTCGGGAGGGAAGTCTGGCAGTGTAGGACAGGCATCAGGGAGACTATAGTGCTCAGAGCTCACAGGGTGAGACACCCCTTCCTATCACTCCCCCGGGGGCATTTGTAAATGGAGGGAGCAGCAAAAAAGGATGGAGACTTGAGGTAAATATGGCATGCTGGTTGTACTAAAGAGCAGGTGAGAAAGAGGAATGTGGCAGTAACAACTGGGGCTGAAGAGGGTAAAAAGGACAAAGGAAGAGGTATGAATAAAATCTGAGCTTTACCAAGTAAGAGGACCAGTTTTCTGAGTCACCAGCATGAACAGGGCCCCTTCAAGCTCTGCAGGGAAGTCCCCAGGAAGGACCCTATCAATCTGCACATGCCCAGCACATCCTTTCAGTGACCCACAAACAACATGGCACATGAGTATGTCTAGCTTCTGTCTCTTCCTTTTAGGAATACCGCCTTCCGTGAAACACCAGCACAGTTACAAAACGGGGCAACTCTTGGTTGTGAAATGCTTCATTTGGGAAAAACCTTTCATCATAAATTAGTAAACTCCAACATGCTAAAATATGAGGGGAAAAAAATCCATTCCCTCTTTAAACTTCCTGCATTTTGTTATGAAATATTTTAAATCTAAATCTCCCAAACAACTTGATACTTTTATATCATTAATGTTTGCTTATTAGTGACATTTAAAAAACAGATGTTAAGCTAGATCAATTTTAAACATGTGGGCCTTACAAATTTGAATTAAACATTTCTGCTAAAAATAACCTTTGAAACTATAAGGTCACACAGGACTACAGAAGAAGCATACACTATAGAGGAAGGCTGAAACAATCCTTTCTGGTCACACATAAATACCTAAAAATGTGGTTCCAATTTCTTTCTTTAAAAAAAAAAAAAAAAAAAAAAAAAAACCCTGCTCATTTTCTTTCAAATTACTTCCAAAAACGAAGGTCTCTGATGTTAATCGTGTGTACACTTCAGCTTACACTTTAAAGAGTCTTCCTCTCCTGGGAAGTGACTTTTGTATACAAATCATGGAAAGCTACTTAGACAAAGTGCTGGAGATGATTAAAAGGGGCCAGATTCAAATTTATACCTTTAAAAAAAGCAGAAGCAGATGTTAACGGACTCATTTGTGTACATTCTGGAAATGAGGTGAAGATATGCACGTGCATTTCATCAGGACATTTAAAGAATTTGTGACTTTTTGTTGTCACTATGTGCCTATGAGAACTTTAGAAATTAAAAAATCTGTGTATTCTAGTGTTTTATGCTTCCTATTACAGTTTGGTCTAAAATACATTTTAATCTGACGGAAAGACAGATGCTCATGGAGAAATGACAACATGTTTAGAACAGAAGCCCCATCATACGTACTTCATACCTACAATGAGTAAAAGAAAGACCTAGAGTAGCACTTTGTTCATTTACTGCTCGAACAACAAAAACTTCAATCCCTTCCCTCTTTTTTTCCTTTAACACCGCAGAGAAAAAAATCTGCAAATTCTCCTTGATCCACCAAGACTTTATTGAAAAGCTCACTCCATATTAGGTTCAATACAGAGCACCTTGCTAGGTCCTGGCAACAAACACAGAAAGGATGAGTACAGTATGGCCAGGTCACCAAAAGGCACTCAATTTACCGAGGAAGCCTTTCCAGGAGCGGTACCTGGACTATATTTGACATGGGGTGAGGGTCACAGAGACGGGGCACGTCCTGTGGACAGCGTGCTCACAGCTGTGTTCTACAGTGTCAAGCAGAAGCAGCCTTTCTTCTTAAAGGGCAGTACAATGCTTCTTTCCCCTGAAATAGGAAATCTGTTTTGTTTTGTGGACAAAAGAAACTGGGTGGGGATATTTATGCAGAAGTCCCAGGCTGCTCAGCTTGTTTCATTAGAACACTGGCGTATCTTCTAGAAAATTACAGAGAATAATGGCTATACAAACAGTCCAATCAGACTTTCCGTAAATCATCAACAAAACTCCCCAGGAACACATACGTTTAAATGTGTGTGATTTCTGTAGCACACTGCTCAGGGCCACACTGACAGATTTCTACAACAAACCCTGTTCCTGGAGTTGCTGTGACCATGCTTCCCTTCCATCATGCAAATATGTCAAAGCACCCCCGCACCAAAGTGTTCAGTTACACTGCGGGTCTAACCACATCCCATCTATGCATGGTGAAGTACAGTCCATAAGCATGACCAAAAAAACAGCAAGTCTCTGACAGAGCAAGCAGTATGCAAGCTGTCTGACACCTGACTGACACCAGCAACCCGGCAGAGACAGTTAAACCCTAGAAGTACTCAACAGCCACTCTGAATTAAATGTTTAGGGCTGTGCTGGTATTAAAACCACCTGCAGTGACAGAAAACCCCCACCAGGTGGGGTTAAAAAATTCGAGCATCACTTCCAACTTCTAGGTTTCTTGACCTCCCAAATATTTAACCTTTGTCCTGATTCGGAAGGAGACTTCGTTACTGATCTTCTTAAAGTGACTAATTAACTATTTTTATTTCTTGCAGAGAAAGTAATAAGGAAAGAAATTAAGACATTTTAGAAAAATAGGCTCATTCAAGAAAAATCAGAGTTCATTACAAGCAAGATGAAAATCAATGAACTAAGACCAAGACTAAAATCTGCAGGAGTTAAGGTGTCACAGTCTGAACTTTGAGAATCGCCACAACTTCAGAAGGTCTTCCTATTGAAATTCCACCTTGTTCTGTTCGCAGTTACACAGCTCCCAATTCTGGTGTCATTTAAATCCTTGAAGAGCCAGTTTTAGGTACTAGGTACTGACTGTTGGTATGGCGGACATACCTTAATACGAACCCCTGCCCCGCCCCAGGAGTCACATTCTTGCATCATCGCCTGCTCTGAGAACCTGCAGAACCTGCGATATGTTTCTAACCAACAGATGACGACAAAGATGATGGTTCTCATTCCTTCGATTAGGTTACATTCATTACATGACCACTAAATCTGTGGTAATTTTTCACGCAGCAAGAGAAAACCAAAACAGTCAGTGAGAAGAGGACATCCCTCAATCCACCACACACACCTCCACCAGACCTCAACTCCTCCACCTGCTCCCTAGCCATCTAGCTCCCCCCGGTTCACAAAGGAATCACTACTACCACGGTCTTATATACATAGCATTCTTGACCATCTATATATAAGTAAGTGCGTGCGTACAGATATTTTCTCCCTTTTACAATATCACAAACATATTATAAATACCTTTCTTCACCTTCTTCCCTCCACATTATCTTGTACTGTATCAGTACAAACAGAGCTTAGTCCCTTTTTGTGACTGCACTGAACTCCACCACATGGGGCAACCATGTTTTCAATCAGTTCCCCATCGATGGAGAGACATTTAGCCTTCAAACTGCTTCTAACCACATTGAATAGGATCAATTTCTAGAAGTGGGATTTCTCTGGGTCCAAGGACACACACACTTGTAACTCTGCTACTCAAGCTGCACCGATTTACACTCCCTCAGGCAATGCATGCAATGTCCGCGAGTGCCGGTTTCCTCACCACCTGCCAATCCAGCGGTTATCAAATTGACTTTCAATTAATTTTACACAAATTCTTCATTCATATAGGTTAGTTTCATCATTACCATCAAGCTCATCATTAAAAAAATATTTATGAGGGGCCCACTCTGTGGAAAGGGGATGGGGTTCCTGGATATAGAGAACAAGCAAGACACATGCATGAAATGAACAAGAGTGGAAATTCAGCAGAAGGGAAGGGAAGACTGTCTCCAACAAGGGTGAAATCTCCCTGGAGGAAGTGAAAACTGACCTAGGTTCTACAGGACACACATTTGGACCAAGAGGAAGGAGTCCCGGAAGGAGGCCAGAACAAGCAGCCCACCAGCTCAGGAAAACCCATGACATGGTGAGTGGCAGACCAGTTTGAGGAGAAGAAGACAGTGCTCAAGTGGCAGCTCAAAGAGTGATAAAGCAGGGCCTTAGTTCGGAAGGAATCAAGAGTCGGTGGAAAGAACACTGGGTCGAGAGTTAGAATTTCCACTTTTGCAATTAGCTAAATCATCTTCAGAAAAACTAGTTTATCCAGATTTCAGTTTCCTCACTTGGAAAACAGAGAGGTTAGCCCTGAGACCAAACTGGCTATAGCTGCAGAGCTGTGTGTTCAACATAAACCTTATGGTGAGGGCTACGCTGGGGAAGGGGACAGAGGGACGCCTCAGCCCCGTGCTCCAGCTGCTCCATGCTGACAGCACCAGCAGGCGCCAAGGAACTCAGGATTATGCAAAGCATAGTGTGAGAGCAGTTCCCTTCAACTCTAAAAATTATTCCAACTTCCCCCCCAGTGCTGGATAATGACTGGTACCTTCACTTTTGTTGCACCTGCCTACAATTCAACACAAGTGTGCTAGGAGTTGGGGGGACAGTGGTTAATAGTACAATGATTCTTCCTTCAGGAGTTCAATGTCTATTTGGAAGGGGGAGAGAAAAAGAAACAAGTTTTTCGGATGTCAGAGAATGAGTAAGAGGGGAAAGTGCAGCAATGAGGGTGGAGGCGATCTGCTTCAGCCAACAAAACCCTCTCCTCCTCATGTCAGGGCTCTTCCATTCAGTCTTTTCAGATTTTCCTCCTCACAGAGCATTTGTTCTCTTATCTGAAATCCTGCAGCACTTTGGACCCCACATGAGCCTCTGCCATTTGTTAGCTGTTTCACTGCACTGGACTTGTGTCGCCCAGACTGTAAGCCCCTTGAGGGTGTTACATTATTAGTCTTGGATGGCTATGGCAGGGCTATGCAGACAGCACAGACTGAGCAGCTGCTAAAGACAGGCTGACTGGTCTGACAACACTGCCATTTTAGAATTTCAGATATGATCTTAACACTTCCTTTTCCCAAGACCCTGGACTAGAATTTTCAAGAATGTAAAAAAGCAGAATCAAATGAACAAATTAACTCAAGAGAAAACCAAACTGCATTTGGTAAACAGTAAGGATGGCTGGGTGGTCCAGGTGTTTGTCACAGAAGCTAACCCAGGACAAACAGGAACTAGACGAGGGGAGTAGATGGTGTGGAAGCGGAAGAGAGAATGTCAGTGCAACTGTCTTGTGCCAGCAGAGTGAACAGATGAGACTGTGCAGAAGAAAAGGGCGGACCCAGAGTCCCCAGCCCACTAGGTCCTCTTGCCCACCTCCTTGATGGAATGGATGCCGGGCCCTACACCCTACCCTGCCCTGCCACCCCTCACGCCCCCGCCCCCGCCGATAGCTGAGTGTTCTGCTCCTCCACCTCCATCCAAGCTTAAAAACTGTCAAGGGCACCCTCACCCCCCACCACACAGAGCTCCCCTCTCCTTTCATAGCAGAAAATGTGCATGTTGGGGTTCTTATTTTCCTATCAAAAAATGTGAGAATTTCCTACATGACATCAGTTGTACTTTTAGTACCACAGCTGAGAAAACACAGAAACTGAAAGCTACCGTGACACAAATGTTCACTACTACTTACAACAGCAGCACTACGTACAATAGCGGAAAGATGGAAACCCAACTGTTCATCAATGGATGAATGGATAAACAAAATGTGGTTCACCCATACACTGAACTGTTTTTTACTCAGCCATAAGGAATGAAGCAACGACACATGAAACATGGTCTCTGAAAACATTATGCTAAGATAAAAGAAGGCAAACAGAGAAGGCCACATATTATTATGATCCCATTTATATGAAATATCCAGAATAGGTAAATCCAGAGGCAGAAAGCAGATTAGTGGCAGCCCAAGGTTGAGGGGAGAGGGCAGGAGGGCGTGACTGTTCATGGGTCCAGAGTGTCCATTAGGGATGATGAAAATGTTCCAGAAGTAGATGGTGGCGATGGCTGCGCAACACTGTAAATGTACAAAGTGCCACAGAACTGTACATTTTAAAATGGTTAAAATAGTACATTTTATGTTATGTGTATTTTATCACAATAAAAAGAGGTACTGTGAATCCAAGAAACTTAAAAAAATTTTATCTTACTAATTTCTAAAATGTAACTTGGAAAACAGGAACTACGGGCAGTGAAAAACAAAATCCCACAAACACGTGAACACTTCTTCACTCCCTAAACACCACCTGGTGTGCACACAAATTCTCAGAACTCCTACACAGCTACAGCTAGTAACATGACAATAGTGGCAGATGATTATTAAACTAGGCACTCACGTTTAATCCCGTGAGAGAACTAGCTTCATTTTACACAAGATAAAACAGGCACAGAGGCTAAGGCACTTGCCCAAGACTGAAGAGCCAGCAGGTAGCAAAACCTTAGAATTTGAATCTGAAGCAACTGGTTTCAGAATGTATGTTACTGGTCACAGCTCCATGGACTCACAATGCATACCCTCCTCACCTGGCCCAATCCATTCTCTCTTTCACTCCTACCCACCCCAAACATCATTCCACAGAGAACCACCTGCTCAGCCTTGGCATTCACAGTGCCTTCCACCTGAAGCATCTATCTCCAGTCCTGCTGTCATGCAGGTTTTGCTGTAGTGGAAGGAATGGGGCCGAGGGCTCCAGGGCTCTTCCCAACCCTCCTTTACAATTCTTACAAATTTGCACTGGTGCCTGCAAACACTGACTGAGAGCCCATTTTCACCTGAGAGGAACAAAGAACTACTTTTACTCCCCCTAGCACAACCAAACGTGCCTTGTGCACTGCTGGAGAACAACATGGAATGCAAACCTATGAGCCAAAGACTGAACCATTTTGTTTGGCCAGCACAACTTTTTTAAACACTGACAATGTAACCTGAGTGACTTCCCCAGGCCACCTAGTCCCAGTGTGCCATTCTGCAGCCTGGTATTATCTTGTGACCTGCTGCTCCAGCCATGTAAGCTGTCCTGACCTCGCCACTAACTGACTGACTCATTACTTACTCCCAATGATTTTTCTTCCTGTCACCACTCTTACAGGTAAGTTGCAGCTGGAGAAGATACGGAGACACACAGAAGGGCAAAGCAGGCACTGTTTCCATCAGAATATACATTTTACTCCTGAGGACAATAAGTCCTACACAATTTCATAGGAAGGGGACCCTAGCAGAACAGGACCTAGCCTAGCAGAAGGTCATAGCTGGGAGTCCCAACAACCCCAGTGATTTCTGAGAAAAGGTCAGACACCTTTGTTTCAGGAGGTTTACACTTAAATTTCAGCAGCAAAATGAGACATTTAGTATTTGAGTTATTTCTGTTCAGCTTATAACAACGTTCAGGTTCAGGAAGAAACACTGAAAATGAAATGGGAAGGCTATGAAATGAAATGTTGACTAAACATGCTGTGCTCACCAAGACAAAACAAGGGGTGTCACTTATTCAAAAGCTTCAGCTCTCTCTGGACCAGCAAGAAGAGGGTCACCGGTTGTCTTTAACATGTGACAAGCCCACAGCTGTGTACTGCAAAACCAAAGCAGCACCCAGTTGGGGGTGTCCAACCTGTGGATGGCTATGAATGTGGCCCAACACAAACTCTAACCCTTTTTTTTGACTCATCAGTATTCATTAGTGTTTATGTATTGAATGTGTAGCCCAAGACAAATCTTCTTCCAGTGTGGCCCAGAGACGCCAAAACGCTGGACACCCCTGAAGTAGTGAGTCAGCATTTACAAACAGTGGCAAACAGAAGGGCCCTGATTTGGGACAGGGTAGTAAAATAAAGGTTTTCATACTCTTAAAAAACATCTAGTAAGAATCAAAACAGAAAGCTACAAAACTGTTAAACTGAGATGTTCTACCATCAACCATTTCCCACAAATGACAATTTTAGGCTAAAGTTACTGAAAATTTTTACGAAAATTAAACTTTTGCTTTCTTAACCTATTGTAAAATACTGCTCCCCTCCACCGCCCCATAAAGAAACCTCTATATAGCTCAGGTACACTGACATTCTTAAAGCGATCACTTGTGCAAAGGTGAAATCCACACAAAAACAAACCACCTTCTCTCCAACCCTCTGATCTTTTTGCTGCACAGCCCTAGGCCTAAACTCTAGGTTCATTTCAGTGTAGAAATGTAGGCCATACAAAAAAGAAAGAAAATAGTTCTTAGATGTAAGAGGCAATAGGTTAAAATATCATTGAGCAGTACATAGTACTTACTGATGGTTCAACTTGACTTTGATCTGCAATATCTATGTGGACAATTTCAACAGTTTTCCATGTATTTGGATCTAAACCATGTACCTATAAGTGACAAAGAGAAATGAACAAAACAAAGCATAGACTATTGCTAGGCAAAACTGTTATAGTTATATATACAATCTTTATCTTAAGCCTCGCAGAGTACACAAGGAAGTATAAAAGAATCCAAACTGCTATTTAATTAAATTAGCCACTGAAATCTTGAGGGATATAAAAATTTTTTGTTATCCCTTAAAACCCCAAGTGACAAGGAGGTAGGTGAGTGAGAACACTGCCAAATTAACAGAAATCCGTTACAGTATTTTCTGGTAGTCCTTAAAGATGACTTATTCAACAAAATGTACCTGACCCGCATTTAACCCAAATGATACATGACAAAGTCCCTGTAACCTCCAAATTCCAGACACACATAAAGCGACAATAAGATTTCAAAAAGCTGCACTGTATGGTCTAAAACCTCTCCTGAATTTGATGACACTAAAGCTACTCAGTTTCAGTAGGATGTTAACTCCTCTACATTTCATGTGGTTCAATCATTTATTTCTGAAATTCTACCTATGAACCAATTAAGAATTGTTTTAAAAACTGCCAAATATATACCCATTTGAAAGCTGAAAGACATCAAATCATCTCACTTAGACTCTAAATTTTAGTTATTATGAAAAAAACATGAAATGTCAAGTGATCACCTGGATTAAAAACTCAAGTCAAAATACTACAAATTATAATCCAAAAGTTCTATTAATTGAACCAATCACATAAAAGCGCAGTAAAAATGGATTTTTCATAAAATTAACATTAACTTCCTCTCCTATACACCAGTGTATCCTAAGGTTAGAACAGACAGCAGTTCTCAATTGGACACTAGAAAAAGACTGCTGAGCCCCATCCCCAGAAATTCTAAGTAGGGATGGGATGGGACCGGGGACTGCGCTTTTGAGAACCACTGGTCCAAGGGTATCAACCTACACCAGATGCCCTCCCAAGTTCACCGACAGACCTTACCGAAAGTTAATGATTACATCGAGTCCTAACTGATTTTTTGAAATTTATTTTAGAGATTAATGTGCACCAACTTGTAAAAATCAGGAACTTCTCAACATTTTTCTACATTACCCAATGTACCTTCTTCCTCATTTTGGCCATTTCTCTGACATCAAACCATATCCCAGCAAAGTGGAATGAAGGTGACAATTAAAGTAATCAAATTTGCTATGGAGAGCAGCTCTGACAAATTCACAGATGAAAAGATTAAAAAATCTAAAATTTAATGGCTACCATTGGTTTGGGGATTATCTGAGAGTTTTGTTTATCCACGCCCTCACTGTCTCAAACAAAGACAACTGCTGATAAAAACAGCAATCTCACCAAAGCCCACTCACACACTAAGGCAAGGGGAATGATCAGGAAAGCCCAGATGTTTCTGGCTGCTCGCTCGCCTCACTGCAATCTCACACACCCTTGGGTGGCCAGGTACTGGTCTAACACAGGTGGCATTGTTCTGGTGATGATAAAATGGACCATAGTGTTCTCATGTCTAGGGGCTTCTTCACTGAAAGCCCAAAGGTGAAACTTACATTTTCTAATGTGCCCAAGTCTGGTTTGTGCCATGTTTCAATTTTAATGAAGAAATCATCTTTCATATATTCATTCTGCAGAAAACACAACGGTAAAATGACAGTGGTCTTTCTTTCAGCAGTGCTTTGGGGCTCATGTCTGCGGGAGCCTTCCCCAGCATGAGCATCCATGCCTTTGACTCTACAAGCCTGATCCTCAAATGACAAAGAATCATTAGCTACCTATTTTTATAACTTGTCAGGCAAACCAAATGCTACATGCTTTTAAATAATTCAAACAACCCTACTTGTTATGCAGCATACAGGACTGCATAACAAGTAAAAATTAAAGAAGCTGTGAGGTTTAGTAAGCAAATCTGGCATTCAAAGGAAGTAGCAGAAGCAAAATAAAGTCAAGAGGGAGATTTTGAGACAAGGCTGGAGCAAGCCCACTAACCCTGGGAACACATGGTGGAGTGCAGGCTGCTGGAAGAAGCACAGAGAGGGAGCCATGCAGTGGTGAGCAGTTTTAATAAAAAAGCAAGGACTGATCGAAAATAATTACTACAGGAAGCAAAGTTTAAAGATGAAGAGTATGTGGCACAAAAACAGTTTTACTCACCGTTACAACTGAGACATAATGGACAGGCAATAAAAGGGGAAAAATTTCAGAATATTAATTGGAGTCAATACAATCTGTCACAGTATTTAATGTCACAAGATTAAACTACCAGAAAATAGTACATTTAATAGTTTACATCTGCAAAGCATAATTTCTACACAAGTCACAATGTAGGATACTTTAGATTATGGAGTCAGTAACCTAATTTTAAAACAATGCTGAAAGGAATAATGAATGACACAAGAGCAAAAGCATCGTAATAGTAATTTAACAAATAACAAAAAACTGTTTCAGAAGGCTGCCATATCCCTCCCTCTATAACATGGCAACATAAGTGAACTACTGTTAAAAGTACACCAGAAGACACTTCTGAGTGTGGATAATCTTTCTTTAAGGTTTCTGTACAGCACATCTCAAGAGATATTGTGGTTGGTTCCACACCACCACAATAAAGCGAGTATCACAACAAAGTGAGTCTTCTTTTTGCTCGTGGAGGCTCTTGCCTTCACTTTGCAAAAAAGGACAACATCTGCGAAGTGCAATAAAATGAAGTGCAATAAAACAAGGTATGCTGCCTCTTAATCCTTTCACTTGCTCACCCCTGGAGCCTGTGCAGTGAGCAGTAACCTCAAGGTGCTGTCACCTGGGAATATACCCATGCCCCCCACAAAGGTCTGGGGGGGGGTGAGGCAGGGAGGAACCCAATGCAATCTGTCCTCTGCCATAGTCAGTGCAGCGTCCACCCAAGAACCCACGGAAGGGCTTTCTCAGTGTCCTCCTTCTCACAGGAGGACTGCTGGGAACCAGGCTTACTTGTTCTACAGTAGGGGTACGCATTCCAGGCTTTCTCGTGAAATACCAAGGAGCCCTCAGGAGCAATCATCCTCACGAACGCAGGAACTTTGCTGTGAGGAGAGAAATATTGGGTATACTTTCAACAGCACCATCACTTCTTTTTCAGCATCTCTTGCACTGTTTCAAAGAGTATTATAGTCAAAGGTGATTACGTTCTAACCTTCATGTACTCAACAGACTGTTATCGACAGCTTTATCCTCATTCCCAAAGTAACCAAGTAGAAAATGAATGTAAAAACAACAAAATAGTTACGGTATGTTTACCCATATACAGCATTTTTTTTAAAAAAGAGAAGCAATTCTTTCTTATGGGTTTCTGACCTACCTCCCTAATGTGAAAACAAAGAGTTAACTGCAGCCACTCAACCTGCACATAACATAACACAGAAGTTCTCTCATGCAGGTAAGACCACACTACACTGCTTCTTAATGCAAAAAGGACTGAAGTCCCAGAATGAGAGTATTCCTGGAAGTCTTTTCACACATTTTACAGAATAAACATAAAGAAAAATGACCAGAAAGGGGATATAAAACATATCCACATATAAAACTTTGTAGGCTTTGGAGATGTCACTTGCTATCTCAAGAACCCTAAGATAATCAGGAAAGATCCCAACAGATAAAACAGGCAAAGGATATCCAGACACAGGACAAACAAAACACAACTGGTTAACGAACAAGTGGACACATCAATCTTAACAATCTTCAAAAAATGCAAATAACATGACCATTGTAAATGATCATTCATCATGTAAAAGCAGTTTTACATGTACAGGCTTGTCACACAGATTGGATTCAAATCACGAAATCACCACTCGGAAGACGTGTGACCTTGGGCGTATTACTTGGCTCTCTGAACCTCATGTGTTGAATGGAGTTTATATGTCCTACTCTGCAGGGTTACTGACACGACTCAATCAAATAGTATCTTGTAATGTGTTTAGTATACCGGGCAGCGCAATGAGCACTCAATAAATGGCAGTTACTGCTTTTTAATTATAAGCTGACAGAGAGCTGGGTACATTCACATGCCTTTCTTCACTTAAATCCTCTAACAACACTGTGAGGTGAGCATTCATACAACCAGCATTTAAGAGGCTACATAACTGCGTGTCAAAATGACATCCTTCAACTACAGGCCTTGAGCCTTCAAAGACTTCAAAGAATATAGGATATGGTAAAATTGTGGTTTTGGAAGAATTTCTGCATGAATCCCTTCTCAGTTCACTTCAGGAAATGGGAAATATTCTAACCCCCACGTAGGGCTCAGCAGGAGAGCAAAGTGATGCAGAGGGCAAGCTGTGGAGTCACAATGCCCGCCCTGACGTGGCCAGCCTCTACCACCACACAGCAGTGACACCGGGACCGCTTAAACCTTTCTGGACCTTAGTTTTCTCACTAGAAAAGGGTGCTGTGGGGAAAAATGAGCTCCCACCTCGAACACTTCCAGTGGTCAGCACACCAGAAGAACACATCAAATACTAGATCCTACGCTTAGAATTACCATGGGCAGCTCCTCCCTAGTGAGTTATGGAAAGATATGGAAAGAATCTCATTGTCCCATAAGAATTATTATTTGAGATCTAAGAAAATCCGACATTTGAAATGTTCTTTGAGATGCTCAGAAAATTTTGGATTTTTTAATATCTTGTCAAGACTGTTCCTCAGTCTCCTGGTTGAGATTAAGTGTACACCTTACCTACCAGTGTTTTTTTGCTGAAATAGGAAAGAGCACTGGCCAGGGCCTCCAGAAACTTTGACTACAGTGGGTAAAGTGGACTTTGGAACTCCCAGTATCTTGACGTAAAATCAGGTGTAGGTGGCCTTAGCCACCTACCTCAGCCATCCAAGTTTGCTAAGCCTCAATTCTACTGATGCTATATAATAGCAGTGCACAGACCACTACAGGCCACTCAGTGGAATAGATACTGGAAAAGGGAACATATATTTCACTTCCTGGACACATATTTAACATCCTTAGGGAGAGAACTCTGAAACTCTCTAGGAATTGTGGGTGTGCCTTCAGCACACTGAACTCGTGCTGCTGCAGAATGCCGGAGTCCGCTTGGCAGGGCTGCACTGCCAGCCGCGTCATGGCTGCAGCCTTCCCTGTAGCACAGTTAAGGCCTCAGGACTTACTACTGAACGACTCTTTGCTCTTTGCCCTCCCATAATATAATTATCCTGTGGCCATCTGCCTTCGGTGTGGCACAGATAACTTTGAGCACGGACATCTGAATGCCCCTGCCCTTCCCCCAGGCCAGGGTACAGCAACAATTAGGCTCTGCTTTATCTTTATTAATGGCCAAGTTTTGGTTGTTTTTTTTTTTTTTATTTATTATTGCCAGATTGGCTACGCTACACCACACTGCCTGAGATCTACTACTGCTGCCTTCTTTCCTTTCCTTTCTCACGCTTCTCCATGCTTCCATCTACAGTTGCCATCACTGCATGACAAGGTCAGTCTTCTAAGGGCAAGAAACAGCCCTCACTATCCAATCGAACCCTCTCCCTCCCTTCTCACGGGATACTTGCATTCCCTGGGTTGAGTGCTTGCTGTCCTGCACTAGGGACTGCCTACTTGGGACTTTGAGCATGGGATTAGAAATCAGAAAATGCAGGTCTCTGCCACCATTCTACTACCTGTTAACTATGGGACTCTGGGTAAATATGCACCTTAGTGTCTTCGTATGCACATTGTGTATATCAACTATTTCTCGGAACTGCAATGAGGTACAAATGAGTGCATTAAAAGGTGAAACCAAAGGGCACGATGGAATAATTTCAGCTCCTTCAAGGGATGAAGAAGCTGTTCCAGAAGGCTGAGTGCATTGGCAGGAAAGCCTCCAGAGAACCAAGGTTTTCCTTTATTTGGTCCACTAAAAGCCTGAGAGAAATTCTCCTCTTCAAATAAGCTTTCCAGAACAATAATATCTCTTGCACTAACCATTTTTATATAGCCTCTTCAACTTAAGAGATTCATTTTTTGTAGCTGGAGTGTCACCTAATTCAAATGCTTCAAAAATTTTTTCTCAAACAAAAATACAAAACAGTTAAGAAATTTTAAAATCACCCATAATCCCACCACCAAGGGAAGAACATTTTAACATTTTAATGAATGTTTCTATGCTTTTACTTTAATTTTTTTAAAAAACATAAGTAACATATACATATTTATGTACATATTTAGCAACTAGTCTTTTCCATGTAATAATAATATAGCAAACATTTCCCCAATATTCCAACTCTTAATTTTCAAATTAAGGATGTTTTGAGTCTATTTCAAGTTTATTCACATAGGGACATCACAGACCAAAAAATTTTATATGTCAAACTTTTTGGTTTATTTTAGAACACCCAGAATTAAATCTTTACAATCAAGCAAGTTTTATGTATTGGTAAAATTCAATTAAAGAGTAAATGTAAAATGCTAGTCAAAGAAATCTGAACATGCATAAATTCGATACTATAAATATTACCATCTAAAATGCCAAAATTTTCTCTTAGTATTTTTTAAATATATACTTAAGGTAACAAATGAATAGAAACCATGAATAAGACAGTTTTTTATAACTCATCAGAGTTTTTGCCTTCATTCAAACATACATCAGAAACAAAGAAATGCTGCATTCTAAGAGAAAATAAGAACAAAATTTAAGGTTCTATAAAGTGTTATAATCTACTTATAGGAATCACATGTTCCTATAAACCAAGCGGTAGCCTTAACCTGATAAAATATGAAAAATACTTATCATCACAGCTCATCTCTAACTTTAAGGAGCTCTACAGAACACAGGTGTTATTCATTCCAATACCAAGAGAATAAGACAAGAGAAATGCAAAGACTCCCTTCTGCCTTTAATAGGCTAGGGAGACTACTGACAAAATAGACTCCTAAAAACCTATGCTAATCATCTGTCCTTGAATAAATACTGGTATGCATTTTCTGTTTTGAAATACTTATGCCAAAGATAGAGATTAGACTGCCAAACTCAGAAGAATATGCAAATGAACTTCTAGAACTAGAGATAAAAACAATAAACAGGGGATTTAAACAGTCACAAAAGAAACTCAAATGATCAATTAATATGAAAAGACATTCAATCTCACTAATAAAGAAATGCAAGTTTAAATGACATTATTTTCTGTGTATCAAAAAATTGTCAAAATTTAAAAAGAGAGAAAAACACGGGAAAATGAACACTGTCAAACTCTAGGAGGACAATCAGGCAATAATAACAAGATTTAAAATGAGCATGTCCTTGCAGCAGTCCTACCTGCATAAATTTCTCCCAGAGAAATAATAACCCAAGGCATAAGACATGCACAACTATGTTCAGAGAAGTATTATTTGTAAGAGACAAAAACTGGAAAACACCAGAAATGACCTAAGACAGGAAGCTTTACTCAGTTTTTAAAAGAATGAAAGGGACATCAAATAATAACACAGAAGGATAGTTATGTTATATCAATGCATGAAAAAGCAAACTGCAGAATCATGTATATAGTATGATCTCATTTGCTACAGAAAACAAAAAATGATATAAGTGATTTTTTAAAAATTGAGTATGTATAGAAAATTATTTAGAAGGATAAACTCTAATCTATTCTAGCGTTTCTTTGGCATTACAGGTATGTGAAGGCAAGAGGTGGGGACTAAGTTTTTATTTTATCTTCTCTTGTTTTAATTTTTTTAAATAAGCATATATATTAATTCTACAATTTAAAAATAATCAGACTTCCAGTCAAGATAGGGGCGTAGGTAAACACAGCTCGCCTCCTTGCACAACCACGGCAAAAATTACAATTAGACTATAAAACAAACGTCACCAGAATTGTCAGAAAATTGAGCTGCGTGGAAGTCCGACAATTAAGGAATTAAAGAAGTCACATTCATCCCTATAGGCAGGAGGAGTGCAAACAGAGAAAAACATGGAGAGGTGCCGAGACCTAGAGATGCAGGACAGGCAGTCCCACGCTCACACGTGGTGGATAAAAATTGGGATGGATACCTTGGGAACAAGGGATCCCAGCCCCACACTAGACCACCCAGCCCAGGTTTCCAATACCAGGAAGGTAAGTCCCCATAACTTCTGGCTGTAAAAATCAGTGGGGATTGGAGCAGCAGAAGAAAAGTACAGGATTCTCAGGAATCTCCTTTTAAAGGGTCTGCAACAGACTTAGACAAATTAACTCCTGTTGGGCTTCAGCCCTGGGGCAGCAGCTGGAAGGGCACCAGCAGCAACCGGGAGAAACCGGCGCCACAGCAAGTGCTGGGGACAGCATCCTCCCAGATAAAACTCCAGAGGCCAGGCAGCAGCACTGTCCCCTTTCTGAGCCCTCCTCCACACAGAGCCACAGAGCAGCGACACCACATCAGAGGCTCCATCGACCAGGTTCACGTGGGTTGCCCCACACTGGCAATTACCTACAGCTCCACCCCATCCAACTTACTGTAGTGCTTTTCTGCATTAGGCCATGCTACTAAGACAGGGAGTCATAGCAGCTCTACCTAAAACATAGATGCACATAAAAACATAAACACAGGGAAGCTGCCAAAATGAGGAGGAGACAGAGAAATACGGTCCAAATGAAAGAACAGAATAAAACTCCAGAAAAAGAACTAAACAAAATGGAGATAAGCAATCCATCTGAAGCAGAGTTCAAAACACTGGTTATTAGGATGCTTAAGGAATTCACTGGGTACTTCAACAGCGTAAAAAATATCCAGGCAGAAATGAAGGTTACACTGAGTGAAATGAAGAAAAATTCACAGGGAACCAACATTGGAGTGGATGAAGTTGAGAATCAAATCAGTGATTTGGAACATAAAGAAGAAAAAATATTCAATTAGACAAGCAAGAAGAAAAAAGAATTGAAAAAAAAAAAATAAGGATAAGCTAAGAAGTCTCTGGGACAACTTCAAATGTACCAACATTCGAATCATGGGGTGCCAGAGAGAAGAAAAAGAGCAAACTGAAAACTTATTTAAAAAAATAATTAAAGAAAACTTCCCCAATTTGGTGAAGGAATAGACATACAAGTCCAAGAAGTACAGAGAGTCCCAAAGAAGTTGGACCTAAGGAAGCGCACACCAAGACACGTCATAACTGAAATGCCAAAGGTTAAAGATAGAGAATCTTAAAAGCAGCAAGAGAAAAGCAGACAGTTAACTATAAAGGAGTTAAAGGGACTAGAAAGAAGTATTCAAAGTGATGAAAAGCAAGGACCTACAACCTAGATCAGTCTATCCAGCAAAACTATCATTTAGAATGGAAGGGCAGATAAAGTGCTTCCCAGACAAGGTAAAGCTAAAAGAGTTCATCATCATCAAGTCATTATTATGTGAAATGTTAAAGAGACTTATTTAAGAAAAAGAAGATCAAAACTATGAATATTAAAATGGTACAAATTAACAACTATCAACAATTGAATCTGAAAAACAAACTAAGCAAATAAACAGAACAGAAACAAAATCCTAGATATGGATCATTTGGAGGAATATCAGGTGTGAGGGGATGGGCGAGACTGAGGATAAGGTGCAAGGATCAAGAAATACAAATTGGTAGGTACAGAATAGACAGGGGGATGTTAAGAATAGTGTAGGAAATGGAGTAGCCAAAGAACTTATACGCATGACCCATGGACATGAACTAAGCGGGGGATTGCTGGAGGGAATGGGGGTACACCAAGTGGAGGTGGACAAAGGGAGAAAAACTGGGACAACTGTAATAGCATAATCAATAAAATGTACTTAATTTTTTTTTAAAAAATATCCAAATCAATAGTTATTGGGGAAAATGGAAAAATAAATACCGTCTTTTTAAGACTGTAAGATGCACTCACCCACCCACCCCCATTTGGGAGGAATCATGGTTAATGCTGTTGCTGAGTTCTATTTACATTTACATGGGTGAAATATTATGTTATTCATGATATTAAATATTTTACCACATTTTTTTGCTTCAAATTTTTTTTTCCTATTTTCCTCCTCTAAAACCTAGGTGCGTCGTATGGTCTGAAAAATACACTAAATAAAAATAACCATAAAACAGAAGTTTTCTCAAAAAATTAACATGTCACATATTGTCACATTAAAATTTAAAAAGTACCTCAGCGCATCTAAGTTATGTAGTTACATGCTTAATAAGCAAGCTGAGTAGTTAAAGCCTCATTATTTAATGTCATAACTAAGCATCCAATGTGAATATTAGCTTACCTCTTGAGGTGATAAATTTTGTGTGTGTACTGTCCCTTTTCTCCATCCTTCTCGTAAGGTTCATTCTTTAAGACTTCAATTCCTTCTCCACCACCAGTCTCATTCTTGCTAGCTTCTGCAACAGAGTAAAGCTGCCCAACCTGATACTGAAATTTCAAAGAGTGCAGAATTTCAGTAAGTTGGTAGTAACTGTGGAAACTTTGTATGCTACGACCTTACTACATGATACAGAAAGCAAACCCAAACCATTCAACACGTATGTTCTACACGAAAACATAACTTAAATTGGAAATGATGGCTTAGGAAGACAAATACCAGATGCTCATACAGCCTCAAGAAACTCTAATATTTTACAATATTCCCATTACTCAAGAAAACTGCTAGTTACAAACACTCTGGTGCTTTAATATCCACCTATCAAGAAAACACCTTGACACTTATTTGAAGTTTTTGAATAATAAATACACATTTGTATTTTCCAAAGCATTTTCACATGTATTATATTCATTAATTTCACAAAATTTGGACAAAGTTATGGCAGGTATATAATTATCACTTTGCCAATTAAGAAAGCTGAGCAACCAGAAGACCATCCTCAATAGTAAAAGGGAGGGATATCAAGTATAATAATAAAAGCCTGAAAATACAAAGAATCATTACAGTCCAAATTTCAGTAGACCTCTGGAGTCTTTTTCCTAATCACATATATGACATACCCAATTTGGCTTTTGTCTGTCCAAACAGAAACCATATTAAGTATTCAGGATCAGAACTATGTACTGTGAAGTTCTCCAGTAAACAAACTGTTCATAAAGTATTACAAATATACAAGTATTACCACAAAAGGCAAGAAATTGCTGACAGTGGTTTCTATTTCATTTTAAAGTGAACCAGAATTCTTAGTGGTCTGTTCCACCTGTGAGCAGGCAGCACCGTTCTATGCCAATCTGGAGTCACTAACCATTCCAATAAATGATCAAAAGCAAAGCTCTTGTGTTCTAATTTGTTTCTGGTGACTCAACCATAACACTATCTCCAACCTATTCAAATCTGGCAAACTTTCTTCCTCCCAATGAAGACAGCCGAAAAAAACGTTTTTCTTTTTTATAAGTGTATTTTCAAAGAAAAGCTAGCTCTAAAAACTAGTAATTCAAAACCAACGTTTTGAGGGACAAAAATTAGGGGTAGATGTAAGCTCTGTAAATATTCCTATCTAAAAAGCCCATGGGAATATGATGTTATCTTGCAGGTTAATTCTCATCCTCTCTCCCTTCTCTCTTCTCCCTCCTTGCTCATTCCCTGCCTATCTCTGTGTCTGTCTCTCCTAAGAAGCTGGAACCAAGCACATTTTTTAAAATGAATCAAAAGCAGTTTCTATAGGGATTTCAGATTGCAAAGAGGGTTGTAATTCTTATTTTGGTTTTCATAATACAACATCAGTGTTAGTCCAGTAATACTACAATCAATCCTTACGTCCTTCAAATGTACTTTCCAACATTTTTCATAATTTAAAAATAGAATTAAAATGTCTAAGTCAAAAGCCAAATTTGATCGTGGTCATAAACAGAGTAACAAAAACTTACACAGAAACAACAGTATCCAAAAACATGTTCTTAATGGACTAGTAATGTGTGGTGCGCTACTAGACTTCTTCCACTGTCATTTGTAAGATTAACTTAAAGATAGGAAGCATGTTTATTAAGTCTGAGTATAACAAAGAGCTGAGATTATTTTTGGTGACAACACCAAGGCTAAGATTTCAGTAACTTGATCCAACCAGCCAAAACCAAAAGAAAAAAAATTAACAAAACTGAATGTCAATCTCCATATTCACGTTCAAACAATCAATTATAGAAGTAAAGAATAGGGGTGTGTGGATTGTCTGAGTGTTTTAATACAGCTAAACCTCTGGCACTACTGAGATATACACAACTACGTTCAAGTCTACATTAAACAGCGCCAGAAAGCTATTCATTTTTAGTTCCTGCATGTTATTTTTTTTCTTTCTGTCTTCTGTCAGCTGTCACTTCTTAGGTTATCAGTTTGTTTTGTCCCACTTCCAATTCACTGCTTCTAATTTACTGTCAGCTCTAAGAAAACCAGATAACTGAGCAAGGGCAAACTGTGTGCAAGTTACAGATGGACCCAGGTTTTATGTGTTTTGCTACACATACCTTTATTTCTCAGAAGTCTCTGCTTTTATTTTCCTCATTCTTAGCTACACTATAGGTAACTGCAGAATGTGCAACTTCTGAACTGGTGGTGTATTTCTCTGTCATGTGCAGATCAAGAGACAACAATCTCTCAGTTATGTGCTGGTCAAACATGTCTGGAATACCATTTTCAGTTGAAAGCAGTAACTACCACCACGCAGCAGTGAGACCAGCTGGTAAGGAAGTCTAGAGGTCATGTTATATTAAGCCAAATGAACATGCTGGGAATGTTTAACCTTGTAACCTCGAGAAGATGGAACAAAAGGGAGTGGGGGAGGAGAAAGAACTCCCAGAAGAAAACCTGACGGGTTACCATATGCAAGGCAGAACAGGCCTATTTCCCATTGCTCAAGCGGCAGGTACTTAAACAAGTCAAGCATTATAGGAAAGTAGATTTTGGTTTAAAGTAAAGACAAATGTTTAAAAACTCCAACAGTAAAGCAGGCTGCTTCTCTAAGCAAGTTACTTAACCTGAAAGTGCTTAAGCTGAGGCTGGAACCTCCTTTCTCTGGGATATTATATACAGAATTTCTGCACTAGACAGGAAGTTCTACTCCACACTTTAGACCCTTAGAAAACAAAACAGTGTAACAGAAACTCACTTATAATTATCTGTAGTTAGCTGTGTAACAACTGTTAACACACCTTAATTCATTCTGTCACATAAACTAAAATATAAAGTAAGCACAAAAAAATATAACTTCAGATTAACATAGCAAAATGAACTATATCAATAAAATAACAAAGAAGCAGGCATGACTTACCTCCTGAACAGAACAGGGCAAAACCACACGGCTAAAAAGACAAAAGGAAAAACAATATATGTTACACATGAAATAGTTGGCTGTAAAACACATTTATATGCTTAAAGGAGCTTCTACTGTGAGTCCAGTGAGAGCATGGTAAAAGGCTGTTATTTACGATGCCTACAGCTCTAAATAAGTGTTGAACTGGGTAAATTAAACTAGCACCATTCTGGGTTCTCAACAATCACTTCATTTAGCATCCAAATTGTACCAGGACCCCAAAAATGCAGTTGCAGAGATTCCTTCGAGGAAAAAAGAACAAGAGAAAACTCATCACTGAAAACTGCAGGGTGGTAAGGTCATACCATCCTGAGCGCACCAGATCTCGTCCGGAAACCACAGGGTACAAAATGTATTGTTTGTACACTGTCTGGTCAGGGTGCCTCCGGGCATTTTCATATGGTTTCATTCTCCATCTATACACTATGCACTTTTTGACACTTCTCACACAATGATGTCTTGAACTTCATGAGCGAATGCTTCCCAAAACTGATCCCTACTACCCAATTACATCTCAATTTTATTAAGAGAAAAACAGCCCTGACTGGTGTAGCTCAGTGGATTGAGTGCGGGCCTGCAAACCAAAGGATCGAGGTTCGATTCCCAGTCAGGGCACATGCCTCGGTTGCAGGCCAGTTCCCGGCAGGGGACACACCGGAGGCAACCACACATTGATATTTCTCTCCCTCTCTCCTTCCCTTCCCCTCTAAAGATAAATAAATACAATCTTTAAAAAAAAAAAAAGAGAGAGAGAAAAACAAGTAAACAATCCTTTAGACTTAGTAATAAAAAACTTTACATAAAATACCTTGAGCCTTATAAATATAACAAACCCTTCTGCGGTAGACTCAATATAAGGTTGATATATGTTTGATCTTGTCCAAGAGTTTGTTATTGGACACACAAAAGGAGACATGTGGAGGCTACCACTCCTGAAGATGAATTCCAAAAAAGAATACCATGGTGAATTTTATCAGAATATTGCATTTTACCTCCGCATTTTTTATACAGATGTATCTTTACATAGTTGTACCCAAAACTCTAAAAACCATCCTGAATATCAATTTCTCATGATAGATGACGTCCAAAAGAGAAATATACATGTGTGTGTGTGTGTATACCTGGTCCTTCTCAGACTTTCCTTCCAAGCTATTAAGCTACCACAGCAGGAAATGACATTCTTTTTACTCTTTCCATTATACGCAGAGGGAAAAAAAAAATCTCACAATGGTCAGCTCGTAGAAAATCACCAACAGTGTTTCTCATTCCAACTTCTTAGCTCCACTTTCCACCTACTGCTCTCTCCCTATTCTCTTCAAATAGCTATGCTTGAATACTCATATCACCTTAATCTTCAACATGTATGAAACATCTCTCCTGTAATTCTTTCCTCCCTGACTATTGGTGATCACTCATCACTCCTTGTCTTTCTCCTAATGATCACCTAAAGACAACGAACATTCTCAAAGTCACAGTGGTCACTAATTTCTATTCTCATCAAGAATTAACTAGCTATACAAAGCCCTTCCATACCCAGTCATATTAGCCATCTCTTTCAGGTACACACTGACTTGCTCACTGCCTCATGAACAGAAAATAAACTGGGGTGGAGGGAGTGCAGTGGTCAGGGGAAGACTAGGATATAGGTTAGGAGCTTATTTTGAAAGTCATAAAAAGATACAGACAACAATATAGGTTGGGAGAATACTATCACAGCCTGCAATATAATGGTATGAACTCTATTAAATTTATTAGGCAACAAGGAATCCTGGGAGGTTGTTCCAAGAGTTAAGAGACATAACTACAGCTAACCTGAAGAAGGCATCAGTAGGCTGTTAAAAATGTTGAGGAGCAGGAGCGTGGGGAAAAGGCATTTTGGGGAGGCTGGCCTTACAAAGGTCCGAACCAAGATGACGTGCTGCAGAGGAAATGGAAGGAAGGAATACAAAGGTGAGAGTTAAAGCCTTCCCTGAAGTTTCACAAAACCAAACAATCTCTGCTGAGTAATTTTAAAATATATAAAAGTTCTCACTAGCAAGCAGATTCCTACTTTTATATAACACCACTTCTGGAAAACTTATTTCACAAAATGAAAGTGACCAATTAAGATGCTCTGAATGAATGACGAATGGAGTAACTTCAAGATTTACTTAACAAAAAGTAAGAAAGAGAAAGACCAGGCAGGTTTTGATTTTCTATTTGTAGTCTGAACACAGTAGAGGTATCCCTCATGTTTTGAAAGTTTGCCACTTCACCTTTATTGAATACCTACATTAAAACCTATTTTCACTAACTGAAAGAAGTACACAGAGAGTTTTGGCTACCACAAATAAAGGAAAAAAGTGAAAAGAGTGTTCAGTGTTCCGTTTTGCTGGACTGTCACAGAGATAACGTGTGACCCCAGGCAGCAAGGGTGGACCCCGCCAAGCTCCTCCCCAAGGAACTGCACTCACGATTTCAGCATCAGGCTGCCACAGCTTTGACCTGTGTCGGTGCGCACCTGCGCTTTATCTCGATTTACTTCGTGCATCTGTCAGCGAGATGTGTCCTAAGGTATCAGAAAAGCCTGAGATCGTAGAGGTATTACACTTAGCATAAAACTGGATGCAAGTAATCATATTTGATGATTTTGTTAAGTTTTGGGGGGAATCTGGCAATGCTCAAATTGTTCACATACAGCTGATCCTTAACATAGGTTTGAACTACGCAAGTCCACTTTTATGCAGATTTTTTCCAATAAATGCCTGTACTGTTTCAATTCTTGGATGGGCACTTGAAGATGCAGAGGACTGATTGTATGCATTGATCTATGTATGCGTTTTATATAGGGTATCTAGCATCAGTGGTTTTTGGTATCTGGAAGGATCATGGAGCCAACCCTCTGTGGGTACCAAGGGACAAACAAGTTTTGGGGGAGTCTAAAGTTATACACAGATTTTTAACTGTGGGGGGGAGGAGTTTATTCCAAGACTCAAATGTATTAATTAATTGTAATCGCTTCTTTATTTTACACTGTTCCAGCTACTTACGAAAAAAAGTTTCATAAGAACACTCTACTTTCCAATAGTGGGAGAATTATGAACAGGCATACCTTGTTTTTTGTGTTTCACAGATTAGGTATTGCAATTTTTTTTTTTTTACAATCTGAAGGTTTGTACTGGGTTGGCCAAAAAGTTTGTTTGGTCTTTTCTGTAAGACGGCTTTAGTAGCGCTTATTTGTCTTCAACCTCATTCGAAACCATTTTGTTAGATTGTATTTTGATGGCTGTTATATCAGCATGCGTTAAAAAAAAAAAACCTTATAAAAATTGGTGAATTTTGGGGGTATCTATTTTAATATTGAGGGTGGAAAAAAATACAACATTTTGGGCATGGTATGCTTTATTATTTCAAGGTAAAAATGATGTGCAGTATAGGGAGAAGGTGCTGTGACTGATCAAATGTGTCAAAAGCGGTTTGCAAAGTTTCATGCTGGAGATTTCTTGCTGGATGATGCTCCATGGTTGGTTGAAATTGACAACAATCACGTTCAGACACTAATTGAGAACAATCAACATTATATCCCACAAGAGATAGCCAACATACTTAAAATATCTATATCAATGAAGTTATTGGTGAACATGAAAAATGTGTCTTTTATTTTATGGAAAAAGTCATACAGACTTTTTGGTCAACCCGATAACAAGACTATGCTGAACAAGTCTATTGGCACCATTTTTCCCAGAGGCTGAGATGTTGGTTAGATTTGTTAGCAAGAAAGTATTTTTTTCATTAAAGTATGTACATTTTTAAGATATGATGCTATTATACATTTACCAGACTACATACACTATAGTGTAAACATAACTTTTATTTACACTGGGAAACAAAAATATTCATGTGACTTGCTTCACTATGATATTAACTTTATTGTAGTGGTGTGGAACCAAAACCACAATATTTGAGGTATGCCTACATTTGAAAATTTTCAAACTTCCCTAAAAATCCTCATAAAAATAATTTTCCAAATGGAACTAGCAACTAGTTTTTTCAAAACCAGGATTCTATGCTAATGTCAACTTCATCTATTTCTCACTTAAGTAACAACTTGAAGGAAACTCCCACCCTGAAAAGTCATTTCTAACCTTTTAATTAATGTTAAAAATAGATGGCATTTTTAAAAACAAACATTTGCCAAAGTATTTTAAATTTACCAACATCTTCACATAGGAATGACCTATTCATTGCTGCCGACCAAAAACAATTTTAGAAAGTTGACTTCCAAAATGGAAGAATCATTTTTTTTCATTCAACAACACTGAGTACTTACAGTGTGTTAATAGTAGATGCTATGCTGGATACTGGGAATACTTAGAAACAGCCCTGGCTGGAGTGGCTCAGTGGATTGAGTACTGGCCTATGAACCAAAGGGTCACAGGTTAGATTCTCAGTCAGGGCACATGCCTGGGCTGCAGCCAGGTTCCTGGTGGGGGGGCATGCGAGAGGCAACCACACTTGATATTTCTCTCTCTCTCTTTCTCACTCCCTTCCCCGCTCTAAAAATAAAAAAATGAAAAATAAAAAATAGTCTCTACCTTCAAAGTCTAGGAGAAAGTAAATTCTAGGGGAGACATACATGAAGAGTGAATATCAAGAAACGTTAATTTATAACTTTAAGGAATGTTATATTTTGGTCATATTTTGGTATTTGTTACCTTGGTGCACTCACACTTTATAATGAAAGTAATGGTTCACAAAAAGCATAGTGTGTAACTTCCCAATGGGAATTGCTTTCCATAAGTTAGCTTGATACTCCTCACATAACTGTCAATGGAATCTACTGAACACTTAATTCACATTTTTAGAGGGAGGAAATTACTCTAACAAAAGAAAAATGACTAGTCCTGTGATCTAAAATCAGTTCTGCAACTCACTTGCTATGTGACTTGAGCCAAGTCAATTTCCTTGTCATATTTCCCCAATTTGTCTTAATATCTGCCACCTACATACATTACAAAGATGTAAGAGTAATAAATGAGGTAACACACGATACACTGCATTAACAACCTGGAAAAAAATTTCTCTGAAAATCCAAAGTTCAATACTGTAAATAAGCTTTAACTGAAATGTCTTTTCTCAGAATCCCTGTTGAGGTTATAATTTTTCATTAATTTATTTAACAAATATTTATTGGACATTTACTACATGCCAGGGACTCTAAGAGCTGGGGACATGGGAATGAACAAGACAAATTCACAGAGCTTACACACAATAAGAGAATACATACAATAAAATAGACAAAATAATTGTGTTGCATGGTAGATGGTGATAATTGCTATGGGGGAACAATAAAACACGGAAAACAGATACCAGAAGGTGAGAGTTACAATTAAGTCTTCGGAGAGGGATTCCCTAAGAGGGTGATATTTAAGAAAAGACCTGAAGGAAGGAGGTAAGTTAGTGACATGCAAAGGAGCACCTCAGAGAGAGGGAACAAAAAGCAGAAAGGCACTAAACTGAGCTTTTCTTTCTTGGAGTAGTGGAAGAACAGCAAGGAAGTGTGTGCACGTGGCCTGGGCAAGGAAAGGGCTGTACATAAAATCGGAGCGCTCCCCCCCACCACAAAAAAATAGTACAAGACTTCCTAGGCCATTGTAAAGGCTTTGACTTTTATTCTCAGTGATATAGGGAATCTTTGGAGGGTTTTAAGCAAAGAACAAGAATCGCTTTCTTTGTAAAGAAAGGAAGAATTTAAAATGAAAGGAGCATTTGAAAAACCAAAGAAGGGCCATACTTGAAATCCCTAGAAGCCCAAGGGATGATGACGAAACGAACCAACTGTGACAGCTGAGTAATCACTGCCAACCAGATTTCCTGTGATATTCAGTCCTTGAGGGTGAGAAACGCGAAACTTTTCAACAAAATCACTTCACTGGTCTAATGAACCTAGAAACCCTTCTATTTGGCAGACTGCCCATTACCGCCTCATCTCAACCCCGTAAAGTAGGTGGAGTCTAGAATACCACCCCACCTTACAGAAATGGAAACTGAGACTGAGAGCAGAGAGATGGCTCTGCTGTCAAGTCAACAGTTGCCCACTGGGGCGCAGGTTTTCCGGACTCCCCGGGCACCTGCACGAACTTCAAGGCGCCCAGGTCCCATCTCGAGTTCAGACACCGGTGCTGCCTTCACCCAGCAAGCCCATCTCCCTCGGGTGGCAGACTCCACCCCAGACGACAAATCACGGTTAAACCCACCCCTTCTCTCCCACCCTCGGTCCCACCAGGGGGCCTAGGGGTGGGGGAGGTGGTGAGAAGACGGGTCCCAGCGGAAACTCCTGGCCGCGGCTTCCGAAGCCACGCGCTCCAGCTGGGACATAGCCGCCTGTACTCTGGGACACAGAGTAGCAGTGTTATCACAACCACGACTGGGCGAGGAACCTAGGGGAGCGCCGAGGAGGAGCCAAGAGTGGGCCGGGGGCGCGGGCTGGGGGGAGGGGATGCGCGAAGGGAGCGGCCGGTCCGAGCCTCGATCCTTCTCGGGAATGTTCCACCACATCCCCGTCAATGAACCTCCCACCACAGCCATCTCGGAGCCTAGCTCGCGCCCGCGGACTCACTCACAATTCCTTAATCAGCACCATCTTCCCGGAACCCCCTTACAGCTGCTGCCGCTACCACCACCGCCACCGCCGCTACCGCCGCTCACGGCGCCTGCGCGGCCCCGCCTCCCTGACCTGAGAGCAACCGCGGCGCCTGCGCGCCCACACCCTTCCGCCGACACCGGTCGCGTCAGCGCGGACCACGGACTGTCTCCGCCCAAGTCCCGCGCCGCACCCAGGGCGCACATGGCCCTCCGGGCTGCGCGGCCGGCGGGAGGGGGTGCGGCTTCTACTGCGGCTGTGCGAAGCGCGCGTTAGGTCGCTCGTCTCCTCCCAAAGGCTCCGCCCCCCAGCGAAGTTCTTTCGGGCGTCTGTGCCGCCTACACTTTCCGGTGAGTGTTCCAGCCGGTTCCCTGAAAACTGTTTTCTGGTGACTAGAGCTAAACTCGCTCGCTGCTTTTGAGTGGAGGCCCGCCTTTTTGACGGACGCTGCGCTTTTGAAGTCCACACTAAGGACGCCGGATGGGTGCGAGGGGCCGACGTCACCAGGTGCTGCTTCCCTCAGTGGCTCCGTTAGGTTCCACGCGAAGAGGTTCACCTGGCTCACGTGCGTGTTCCAGAAGCCTCGTGAGTGCGGCCGTCTGATCATCACTCACCTTGCCAGGGCCAACAGCTGTGGCCGCCTTCCCCCCGCGTCCAAAGTGACCCATGTCCTGGAATTTAGAATCCCATCAGTTGCTGTGATTCGGCAGGAGGTGCTTCCAACATTCCCGAACAGGTCTTCCGTGGGGAAAATGCTCCGCCCTTAAGACCGAGGAAAGGGACCTGTTTTCTGGGAAGACATCAGCGCAGCCACAGTGAATGCCGGGTATACCGAGGCTCCAGCCCAGAAGCCAAAATGTGGACTTTATGAGAGTCGTAGCCCAGGGATCACTCTTACTCTATGCCAGGACAGTTGTAGGCACTGGTGAAACATCTGGAAACAAAATAGACACAGCCCCCTGTCCTCACTTGAAAACAAGAATTTGCCATGGTAGTAAGCGCTGTTCCATGGATAAAATAACATAGGGTAATGGGGGAGGCAGAGTAATCAAGGGAAGGACTCTCAGGAGGTCCCCTTTGAGCTTAATGTTATAAATAGCCCAGCCTGTGAAGCTAGCCAGAGGCATACCCGGTTAGAGGAAAATAGACCCTGGGGCTGGAGTAAGCTGAGTATTTGAGGAGCAGCAAGAGGTCAGGTGTGGCTAGAACATCTTAAGTGAGAGAGGAAAATAAGCTGGAACTAAGCTGATCGCTAGGCCGTAGTAAAGAGTTTGAATTGTTCTTCAGGAGCCCTGAGAAGCTGTTGAAAAGTTACTGAAATAATAAATCATTAAAACACTTCTATATAAACCTATGCGGTATATCTGGTACTGGAACAAATTTATGGAATTAGGGCTGCCTCAAAAAGAGTAATAGTAGTGAAATATTTACTAGAAACTTCCTGCTAAGGCAGTCCCTGGGATTCACTGAGTTCCTGCGATGTGTGAAGCGCTGTGCTAGTTGCGAGGATTCAAGGAAACACATGCTCGCCTTTTCAGGGAGCTTAGACACTAGAAATAGCTTTGAGGTAATAAAGATGCTTTATTTCATTTCATCCTTAGAACATCATTATGATGGGTATTTTAGCATGCTTTAAAAGGGGGATGGGGAAGCAGTTCGGAAAGCCAAGTTAAGTAACATGCAAAAATCACTCAAGCGAGCTTGTTTACAGAATCAGGCTTCAACTCAAGTTTTTAATACTTCAATATCTGGTCTTGCCACTACTCTGACTTTTTTCCAGATAAAAATAGAAAGTCGAGGCACGCAGACAATCTTTATGATGTATAATTGTTCCCAATTACGGGAGGAAGGATTTTATGGTCAAAGTCTAGAAAATACTTAGAGATAAGAATAGATTAACTACAAATTTGAATACTATATTACTGTACATAAGATGTTATTTAAGTTCCAAGGAAGTCATCTTAATTGCCAAACTAGCAATTAATAAGTAGTCATTTTATGTTGTAGCTTCTCCCTGAATGTTATGCAGGCTGAAAATATCCTAGCTTTAAAATTTATGGTTAACATGCTTTATTAACCATTAAGAAAAATTAGGACATTGTAGAGCATTTCTGTAACTTTTTAATTCTTCCCACAAGTATTCACTACTTCCATTGTTTGCCTCGCACAAATCTCTATGAAATAAGTGAAAAGATGGTCCTAGTTCACACTATGGACACCGTCTCCCTTTCCCATCTAAAGATTCATATTAAAACACTCAGTTAAAAACCACAAGGATAGATTAAGAAAGTAACCAGTTTAGATGTATTTATTGAGGGAAAGAAACATGCTCAAAATTAGCTAGGTTGTAGAAAACATATCTATGTAACTGAATAATTGTACATTACATCTGAAGAGAAAAGTGATAGAATGAGGGAACATTGAAGAGGACTAGAGAGTAGGAAAGATCTGAGCTATCACCCAGGAAATGTGCGAGCCACTGAAATTATATACATAATTTCATATCTATATACACTTTTCTTGGGGAGTGATCCATAGCTTTCAGTTGCTTTGCTTACTCTGCATTTTGCCATCCTATTTAACTTTTCCCCATTTGAGAACTATCTTGATTGAGACTATTTCTTTGAAAACTAGAAATACCTCCGAGAATCGTCCTAATATGGTACCACTGTGGGAGAGACAGGGTTGGGCTCTGCAGTAGAAAGCCCTTGGCCTGAATCCTGGCTCTGCCACTTGCTATCTACCTTGAGTAAATTATTTAATCTCTGAGACACATTTCATTCACCTAAATAAAAG
Source organism: Anoura caudifer (assembly GCA_004027475.1). Classification (NCBI taxonomy): domain Eukaryota; kingdom Metazoa; phylum Chordata; class Mammalia; order Chiroptera; family Phyllostomidae; genus Anoura; species Anoura caudifer. Next base: position 958,670 of record PVKU01000017.1, read on the forward strand.
GAACTAATAATATATACAACATATATTTGTTATGAGAAATTAAAGATACAATGCATATAAAATACCTATCTTAACATTACCTGATCTGTAATAGGTGTTCAGTGTATGGCAGTCATTTAAAAAGGCTGACAGCTTTCAGAGAGCACTACAGTAATTTAAATTAGGATACAATTTCCACCCATCCCTCTTTATCCCTGGAGCTAACTACTGTGATTAATCACTTTTCATCCTCATGTATGAATAAATGCATAGATGCGTACATGTGTTACCAAATAGCATTTGGGGTCCTGCTGCCCATCACCACCCTTGGGCAAAATTCCAGAGGCAAAGATTTGGTAACATAGGAGTCTTTATTCAAAAGCTTCACACGTTGGAATAGCAGTTTTCCAAATGCATTAGTCACTCAAGCCTATCAGTTAAGGCTAAACTCTTTAACACCTGAGTTCTATCATTACCCCTGTTAGTTTTAATTATCTTATTTCTATGGGGTTAGTTTACAAACTAAAACAACATAAGATACAGAAGCTACACAATTTTGGAAGAATGACAGGCTTCTGCCTCAGAGGTCATCCTCTCTAGAGCACCCAAAGAAAAATCACCCTGTCACCCTCTGCCAGGCCAGCCTGATCCTAAACTGTGCCTGGCATTCCTTCCCACCCCAAATACCATCTGTTGGAAAGTGCAGGCAGCTGCAGCAGAGCATCCAGGCATCCTCAAGGGAGAGCTTGCGAGAGAGAAACTGAATGCCTCCAGAGCCCCCCGAGGGCCCTTCTTTTATTTCAAATCTTGCCCATAATTCCATACGCTCTGGAGGCATTCAGCTTCTCAGCTAATCCTGTCCTAGACTTTTACTGTGGCCTCTGCAAACTCCTCCTATGGCCCCTCCCTGCTTCTCCCCAGCGATCTGATCAGATCTCTCCTTACAGCATTCATATTATGTATCCATATATGGCTATAATAATTTGCCCTTTCACCTGCAGCACATATATAAATTGCTTTTCTGTATTGTCACCAACACTTGGTATTGTCAGAATTTTTTATTTTTTGCCACTTTATTGGTTTTAAAATGCTATTGTGCATACTCACTTTGCATTTCACTGTAGAGTTGAGGATGTTTTCATGTTTACTGGCCTTGTTCTTATTCTTCACTTGTTTTTTTTATTGTTTTTTTTCCTTTTTCATTTGTAGAAGAGGAAGATATATATATATATTTTGCACCATTTTGGATTTGAATTTTATGTTAATTATGTGTACCTTAAACAAGGATGGGCAAAAGTAGGTTTACAGTTGTGAGTGCACAAAACAGTTTGTTCTTGTATTATTATTTATTATTGCACTATTTTCTCTTTTTTGAAAGATTTTTATCTATTTATTTTTAGAGAAGGGAAAGGAGGGAGAGAGTGAGGGAGAGAAATATCAATGTGTGGTTGCCTCTTGAGCGCTCCCTACTGGGGAACTGGCCTGCAGCCCAGGCATGTGCCCTGACTGGGAATTGAACCGGTGACCCTTTGGTTCATAGGCCTGTGCTCAGTCCATTGAGCCACATCAGCCAGGGCTAATTATTGCATTATTTTCCATACAAACAACTGTAAACCTACTTTTGCTTGCGCCTGTATCTTTTTCCATCTATGGATTTTTGTGTCACTATTTACAGCAGGGTTTCTCAGTCCTTGCAAAAACTATGTCAGAAATGATCTGACACTTTGGGTCAGATAATTCTATTGAGGAGACTGTTCTGTGCCTTGTAGGGTGTTTTAGCAGCATCCCTGGCCTCTGTCCACTTGATACCAGTAAGCACCCCTCTGATCATGGCAGTCAAAAATGTCTCCAGTTATCCCCACAACTATTGTAAGTCCTCAAAACAAAGGATATCTCTTGCTCTTGCCATCCCTGTGCTTCCACCCTGGCCTTTGGCTGCCCTTACTTTTGCCTCCCTTACCGTTTTGCCCTGAACCTATGCCTTTCACCCCCCTCCTCAGCAAGACCATGTGAACATATCACCAATAAACCTTGTTTGCGCACGCACATGCACAAATGTATACAGTTGTTACCCAGTGTCCCCTGGGGGGTGAAATTGCCCCTCCTCCATTGAGAACCACTGGTTTATAATGACTCTGTTTTGCAGTTACTTATCTTTAAGAAAATTTTATCCCACTAACAGTTTTTGAGTTTTTGTTATATGCCAGGCCCTAAGTGTTTCACATGACCTAATGCTAACCCTAACCCATTTACTCATCACAGCACATACAAAGTAGGTACTGTTATTATCCCTGTTTTATAAAGGAAAAATCTTGTTTATGTCTTCTAATGAGCAGAAGGTATTAATCAATTTGAGCTATAATTTATATATAATAAAATGCACCAATTTTGAATGAATTTTGTCAACTACATATTGAATACTTATGATAATCCTTGCCATAACCAAGATATATGACAGTTCCATCTCATTAAAAAGTTTCTTTGTGGCCCTGGTTGGTGGCTCAGTTGTGGGGAGCATGGACCTGTATACAAGGAAAGGTTGTGGGTTCAAACCCCAGTTGATGATGGGTACATACCGGAGGAATGGACTGATGTTTCTCTATTTTTTTTTCTCTTCCTCTCCCTTTCTCTCTAAAATCAATAAACACAGCCTCAGGTAAGGATTAAAAAAATTGTACACTTCTCTATCAAGAGGTAGTAAAAATATTGTATATTCTGAAAGTGTTTAAGTTTCACACCTTACATTTGGGTCTTTAATCTACCTGGACTTCATTTTTGTATGTGGTATGAGGCGTAGGGATCCAGTGGCTTTTTTCCCCTCACTTGGATGACAAATAATTTTTGCATCATTTATTGAAGAGTCATTCCTCTGAAATATATGCTAACTCTGACATTTATCAAATGTTTTTCCAGGCTCTTTATAAGTGCGACATTTTTGTAAAGGTCTTATTCTTAGAAAATCTATTTTCTCCAGTTTTTGGACTATTAGGTGAGGTTTATTTGTTGTTCAAATTTCTAACTCATTAGTGATTGTATATATGTTTGATCCAACAATTACTGAAAGAGATGTGTTAGAATTTCCTAATACAGCGATTTATGTACTTTTTTCTCTTTGTAGATCTTTCAGCTATTAGGTGCATAAAAAGATAGGTGAACTTTTATATCTTTCAGGTGAATAGATACTCATTTTATATGTAATGCCCCTCTAGCAGTGATTTTACCTGTCATCCAGTATTTATACCAAGTTACTTTGGATTAATGTTTTTCTTTATAAGCTTGCTTATTATTATAAAAGCTTCTATATCTTATGCAAATTGGAAAAGTATAATGAATTCCCATGTGGCTATCACCTACCTTCAACAGTTATCAGTCTGGCATTTTTGTTTCACCTACCTCCCCCGTTTATTTGGGGGGGGGGAGGTATTTTAAAGCTAATGCAAGACATTATATAATTTCTAAGTGTTATTTTTTTCCACCCCCTGACTTTCAACCTTTTCTTACATTTTAAATGTGTGTCTTATTAACAGAGTGTAATGAGATTGTCTAACATTCACTTTCTGAATTTTTGTGCATTGAGACTTTTTCCAGTTTTACTGAGCTATAAATGACATACATCATTGTATGAGTTTCAGGTATATAGCATCATGGTTTGACATACATATATCGTGAAATGATTACCACAGTAACTTCAGTTAACATTTATAGTCTCATATAGAGACAATAAAAAAAAAATAAAGAAAAAAAATTTCTCCTTGTAATGAGAACTCAGGATTTACTCTTGACTTTCATGGATATCATGCAGTGGTGGTAACTGTAGTCATCATGTTGTACGTTACATCCCTAGTACTTATATGTCTTATCCCTAGGAGTCTGTTCTGAGCCTCCTCCAGTTCCCCCTCCTACCTCTAGTAACCACAAATCTAGTCTCTTTTTCTATGAGTTTGGGTTTTTTTTGTTTGTTTGTTTGTTTGTTTGTTTAAGATTCAACATATAAGTGACATTATGCACTATTTTTCTTTCTCAGTCTGACTTATTTCACTTAGTATAATGCCCTCAAGATCCATCCATGTTGTCGTAGTGGCAGGATTTTCTCATTTTTTTACAGCTGAATCATGTTCCATTGTGTATACATACCATTCTTTATCCATTCATTTGCCGATGGACACTTGAGCTGTTTCCATGTCTTGGCTATTGTAAATGCTGCTATGAATGGGGGGATGCAGATATCTTTTGGAGTTAGTGTTTTTGTTTCCCTGAGATACAGTCCCAGAGATGGAATTGCTGGATCATATAGTAGTTCTGTTTTTAATTTTTGAGGTTCCTCCATACTGCTTTCTTTAGTGGTTGTGCCAATTTACAATCCTACCAACAGTGCACAAGGATAAATCCTCACCAGCATTTATCTCTTGCCCTTTTTATGATAGCCATTCTAACAGGCATGAAATGATACAATAGTTTTGATTTGCATTGCCCTAATGACTAGTGATGTTGAACATCTTTTCATGTACCTTTTGACCATTTGAGTGTCTCTGGAAAAATGTATATTCAGGTCCTTTTCCCTTTTTTTTAATGGATTTGTTTTTCTGCTGTTGAATTGTGCTAGTTTTTAAATATATATTTTGGATATTAACCTGTTATCAGATATATATGGGCTGCAAGTACTGTTTCCTATTCTGTAGGTTGTCTTTTCACTTTGTCGATTGTTTCACTTGGCTGTGTAGAAGCTTTTCAGTTTGATGTAATCTCACTTGTTTGTTTTTGGTTTTGTTTGTTGCTTGTGCTTTGGGTGTGATTGCCAAGGACTTTTTTTCCTACATTTTCTTCAGTGTTTTATGGTTTCAGGTATTACATTTAAGTCTTTACTCCATTTTTTTTTTTGAGTTATTTTTTGTGAGTGGTGTAAGATACCGGACTAGTTTCCTTCTGTGCATGTGAATATCCAGTTTTTCCAGCCTCATTCATTGAAGGGACTGTCTTTTCTCCTTTGAGTATTGACTCCCTTGTCAAATATTAGTTGACTGCATATATTTGGGTATTTCTGGGTTTTCAATTCTATTCAGTATAATGCCAGTACTATGCCATTTTCATTACTGTAGCTTTATAGTTTAGCTTTAAATCAGGAAGTGTGATGCCTTCTGTTTTGTTCTTCTTTCTCAGGATTGCTTTGGCTATTCTGGGGCTTTTGTGGATCCATATAAATTTTAGGACTGTTTTTCTACTTATGTAAAAAAAAATGCCATTGGAATCTTGATAGGGATTGCATCGGGTCTACTGATAGCCTTTGGTAGTACTGACATTTAAGACATTGATTTTTCCAGTCTGTGAACACAAGATATCTCTTCATTTATATGTCTTCTTTGATTTCTTTTATCAGTGTCTTAGTTTTTAGAGTAGACATCTTTCACCTGTGTGACTGGACTTATTCCCAAGTATTTTGTTGTTTCTGATGCAATTGTATTTGATAGGATCAGTTTTTTTACATTTTTTCCAGATAATTCATTGTTAGTGTATGGAAACACTGCTGATTTTTATATGTTAATTTTGTATCCAACTTTACAGAGTTTGTTGATTAGATCTGATAGTTTTTTGGTTGTGTCTTTAATATTTTCTATATATAAAATCATGTTATCTAGAAATAGAGACAGTTTTACTTCTGTCCAATTCTGATGCCTTTAAAAGTTTTTACTCTAAGAATTAAAATGTATAAGCTTAATTTTTCTAATCTACTTAGATTTAAAATTTACGTACCACAGCACATAAAATATAAGGTACTTCTTAGCCAAATGGGTTCATTTACTTCAGTCCCATTTGTTATATACTTGTGTACATAATACATGTAGAAATATGATTAACTCCATTATACAATTACAATTTTTGCATATACAGTCATGTATTTTAATGAAATCAATGGAAAATAATAGTCTTTTATGTTTGACCCATATTTACCATTTATAATCCTTATTTCTTTGTAAAAATCTGTTTTCATCTGGTATCTTTTGCTTTCCACCTAATGGTCTTCTTTTAGCATTTCTTGTACATCTACTAAAAGTGAATTTTTTTAGGGTTTTTTCAAACCTGAAACTTTATTTAACCTTAACTCTTAAGGAATATATTTTACAGGATATAGAATTCTGGACTTACTACTTTTTTTTTTATCATTTTAGAACTTTAAATATGTTGTTCCATTGTTTCTTCTGGCATTTGTTGTTTCTGGTGAGAAGTCAGCAGACATTTTGAATCATTCATTATTCTCTT
>PVKU01000017.1:965003-1041100 GCA_004027475.1 Anoura caudifer
TTTTTTTTTTTTTTTTTTTTTTTTTTTTTTTTTTTTTTTTTTTTTTTTTTTTTTTTTTTTTTTTTTTTTTTTTTTTTTTTTTTTTTTTTTTTTTTTTTTTTTTTTTTTTTTTTTTTTTTTTTTTTTTTTTTTTTTTGCCTCTGGCTGCTTTCAAGATTTTTCCTTTAATTTTGGTTTTCATCATTTTGGTTATGACTGTGTCTGGGCATATTTTTCTTTTTGTTTATCTTTCTTAGGCTTTGCTGAGCATCTACAGATTTGTCTTTCACAATATAGAGTCAGATTTTGTCCATTATTCGTTTCTTCAGATAGATTTTCTTTTGCATTTTCTCTCCTCCTAGGAATCCTGGTACATATGTTAATCCTCATGTCCTTCAAGTGCTTGAGGCTCTGTTCACTTTTTAAAATATATTTTTCTCTCTGAATATTATCTAATTTCATTAGTGTCTCTTCAAATTTCCAATATCCTTCTATTCTCTTTAACACATCCAGTGAAGTTTTTATTTCAGATATTATAATTTTCAAATCTAAAAGGTCCATTTCTTTCTTTTATATAGTTTCTGTTTCTCTGCTGAGCTTCATTTTTCATTCCTTTCAAGCGTATTCTCCTTGATGTCCTTGAACATCGATCGTGGTAATACCTGCTTTACATTCCTTGTAGATTAACATCTGGAGTCCTCTCAGGGTCAGTTTTCATTGAATGTCTCAGTATGTTCACATTTTCTTGTTTCTATTTATACAAAGTACATTTGGATTGTATCCTAGTCATTGTGAGGGATGTATTGTAAAGACTTTGGATTCTGTTATATTCCTCCTAATTGTATTGATTTTTCTTTTTCTCTTTTAAAAAAGTCAGCCCATTAGATTGGCTGAAATGGAACTTGAAACTGCTTATCTCCTCCATCATGGGCAGTAGCTGACATTTTTGTTTGGTTCTTTTAGCCTTATCTAGGCTACTTGGAATCTGCTTTTTTCTTTTTTTTTAATTTGCTCTTTACACATGTACTTTATGGGTTAACCAGAGACTGGAGCAGTGTTTATAAACACAATTTGGAGATATTGCTTCTTGCTCTCTTCTTTGTAGTACTTTCCTCCTCACCAGCTGCTACATTTGCCCTGAAATCTTTTCCTCTGAGACAAAAGAGTAAAAGTATATATTTTCTACCTAAGCTTTTCGCCTCTTGGCCTGGCATGGATTGGGGTCTGTCCAAAGTAGAAAACAGGAAACTCAACCCAATGCTCAGTGCTCAGTCCTCCACTACAGTGTCTTACTGGTTTTGATTGCTTTCCAAGGCTTTTAGGTAGTTGTGGGGGGGGGGGGGAGGGTTAAATACAATATTTTGTCCAGATTTTATAGATGTTACATGTGAAATTGTTGTTCTAATACGAGTTACTCGGCCACAATTAGAAGCAAAATCTCTGAGCTCTTTTTAATGTAAGAGTTTTATGGACACTCATCTGAGGAGAGCAGTCTTACATGGGCCCTCAGGAGTCCCTATTTTCAGACATGAATTAGGTGACAGGCTTATGTAACCTTAGCCATGACTTCACCCTGGGCTTTAGCTGTTCGATTTGGAAGTAGGAACCCTTAGTTAGAGTTAGTGAGATCAAGTGGGGGTGCTCCTCCAAACAGCACGTGATCGGTGCACGCAAACGAACAGGACCAGTAGTTTCAGCAAGTCTTGTTTCATATTCACGTAGAGCCTAACAAGGGGAAAGCCCATTTCATGTGGTCAGTAAATGTCAAGTCATTATGATAAACAGTTGCAGTGCTTGTAAATGATTCAAAAGAATATATAATTTAGACTAGTGATGGATTTGGGTCTGCCCAAGGAAAAGAAAATTGCCTACATTATTCGGAAGTTGAAGATACATAACCATCTGTGACTTGATGGAGGGGGTGTAACATAAAGATGTATGATGCCATTTGTAAAACTAATTTCTCTTTCCATTTAATCTCTTGTTGCCTAAGAAAATGCAGCTAGTAATTAAGATACCATTTTGGTGTTGCTTATAAATGCTGTTGCCTTCATTAAATTTCACACTTGTGAAAAGGAGCTATTAAGAGACAGCCTAAGGTAACACTTTTGAATAGCTAACTTTGTTAAAAATACGTTTCTAAATTTCCTGCAATAAAATGTAATTGTATTTTGTTTTCACTTGCTAGAATCTTCTCACATATTATCTATTAGAGATAAGACTTGGTCCTGGAGGGAACATTCTGTTAAACTGAAGTACAGTGACTTTTGACTTCCCTTCTCTTGCCATTCATAGTAAACAACATGTTCTGGCTTCTCTAATTTTTCTTATAACTCACTTCTCCTAAGATTTAGCAGTGGCAGGAGAGAGATTTCAGAAATACACTATTTGAAATTGTCAAATTTTAAAATATTTATTATTAAATTAAAGTGGTTAATCAATAAATAATCATTGAGCATGATTGCAAAACTAGTATTTGTTCTAGTATTACAAGACTAAACTAACTTGATGACATGCCTATAAAGATAAAAGCAAAATAAAATGGTAGGAGAAGAGGAAAATAAAGGGGAAAAACTATATAACTTTGTTGTTGTTGATGTCATGTATATGAACATTGAACTTATGTGACATGTCTATATTGTTTTGTGTGTTGCAATTTATTCCATTGGAATTCTAAGTCATCATTTCTGTGACTAGTCTGTAGCGAATTTAGTGTAAGATGAAAACGTTTTTAGATTAAAGGTTAGTACTATGTTTAAGCATCCTGTATTGGCTTATCTTAAGATAGATCTTAATTCAGATACCTTTATTAATCCCTGTCATACAGGAGAAATAATGAGATCTCTCCTTCCATTAATTAAGTCCATTCCCATTCCATATTTTTAAAAAGTGATAGTATTAACATGCTCACTGCTAAAGATTTTTCTTCAGATACTGATATAAGCATTCTTTTCTATTTGCATTAATTTTAACTTCAGAAGACCATCATTGAAGAAAAGATGTCTATTTCTATCTTTTAGGTTTATTTTGTCCTTTGCTTCTTCCTAGGATTATTAATAGAATGTGCAGTTAGTGGTGGATGAATTTTGTGATGTGAATACCTTCTACACAGAAGACTAAAACTCTAAACTTGGTCTGAATGCAAATGTAAAATTCTTTTGAATCCAACAATTTTTAACCTAGTTTGAAATCAAATTACTATAAGTTATGCAGTTGAAAGCATCTTTTCTTCAAACTAACTCAAAAAATCTGTAATGCGTTTGTATAACTCATACACTGACCACATAGAAGATATACTGGAAGAGAAATTTTCATTTTTAATAGCAATAAAAAATGCCTAGGAATGAAGTTAATGCAAATGTTTTAAAGCTATATGAAGACAACTTTATGACATTCTTGAAATATACAAATACAGACTTGAACAAATGGAAATATATTCTATGTTCTTGAAGAAGAATTTTCAGTATCATAAAGATGTCATTTTCTCCTTGTATTAAAAAATAAACATAATCTCAATACCAACAAGTATTTTTCCAGGACACAGAAAGACTAATTAACTTCATATGGAAAAATAAGTAAGAATAGTCAGGAAATTCAACCTAGCCAGCATTTTTTATCTCTTGTCTTTTGATGATAGCCATTCTAACAGTTGTGAGGTGACATGTCATTTTGGTTTTGATTTGTATTTCCCTAATGATTAGTGATATTGATAATCTTTTCATGTACATGTTGGCCATTTGAATATCTTCTTTGGAAAAAAGTCTGTTTAGATCCTTTGCCCATTTTAACTGGATTATTTGTTTTATCTGCTATTGAGTTACATGAGTTCTTCATATACTTTAGATAGTAACCCCTTATCAGATATATATGGTTTGCAAATTTTTCTCCTATATGTTCCCTTTTCATTTTGCTGATGATTTCTTTTGCTGCACAGCTTTTTAGTTTGCTGTAGTCCCACCCATTTATTTTTTAATTGTGTTTCTTGTACTTTAGGTGTCATATCCAAAAATATCATTGTCAAGACCCATGTCAGGGAGGACTCAAAAATAGAAGCGTATTGGCTCACAGTCCTGGAGGCTAGAAGTTCAAAATCAAGGCGTCAGCAAGGCCATGCTCCTTCTTAAGCCTGTAGGGGAATCTTTCCTTGCCTCCTCCTGGTAGTTTGCTGGCAGCCTTTGGTGGTCTTGGTTTGTGGATGTGCCACTCTGATCCTCTGTCTTCACATGGATTTCTCTGTGTCTTTTCATGTCCTCTTCCCTCTGTGTGTGTCTGTGTTTGTGTCCAAATGTCCCTTTTAAGGTCGTCAGTCATGCTGGATTAGCTCCCACCTCCATGACCTTCTCTTAACCTTTTTACCTCTGTAAAGATGCTGTTTCCAAAGAAAGTGCTAACTGGGGTTAGCACTTTATTTGTCTTTTTTTGAGGGACACAGTTCAACCCATAACAAATTTGTCCAAAGTTTCTCTTCAGGGTAATGAAAATATTCTGGAAATGTGTAGAAGTGATGGTAACATACACAACATCGTGCACGTACTTAATGCCTTTGAGTTGTACGCTTAAAAATGATTAAAATGGTAAATTTGTTGTGTATGTTTTACCATAGTAAAAAAGTATTTAGAAAGCTGTTGAACAAATGCTAAAAGTAATTTTATCTAAGTAGTGGTGGCATTTTGGGTAAGTCTGTCTTCACTGTACTTTTATGTATTACTTGTATGTAGAAAATATATTTATTTTTACAGAGTTAATCCTAAGAGAGCATCTGTGACATCTGTGACATTGATAAAGCAGAAGAAACTCTGTGAAACTTTTCCACCCTAAAATGTTTTGGTTTTCCTCTTTAAGGAGTCTGGATTTTTGTAATTCAAACCTTGAAATGTTTAAAAATTTCTTCAAAATGAGAATTTTCTGTTTGGTGTTAGTAAAGGGTGCCAATTCTGTGGGCCATTTTACTGTGTTAAAAACCTAGAAATAATTTCAAATTTAGATTCTCATTCTTCACCTTTAGGGAGTATGGAGGTAAATGCCAAATTTCTGTCACTTGGTCATGATAAATCCAACCTTTGGAAACATCACTTGGTGCTTGGTTGTGCTAGAAGAGTATTACAGAAAAATATAACAGCTTTTCATTGTCACTTTTCAGGCAAAATTACAGTATTAGAGTTGAATAAAATTAGTTGATAAAATATGATTAAAATGTATTTTGATTGGTTATGTTTTATTTTCTAGGTATGCATTTATAAACATAATTTCATTCACAAAAAGGAGTAGATTATTATCTCATAGGGCAATGTTACGTCTTTTTCATGATCAATTGAGGAAAGATTCTCGGTTCAAGTAAGATCTACCTTATGTGAATTATGGAGATGGTCAGCGAATCCAGAGTGCTTTCAAGTTAAGAAATTTAGAATATCCTGAACGTTTCCTTACGTCATGCAGAATGTTCTTATTGCCAAATTATTGTATGATACAGTAGTCTGAAAGAGGAATTCTAAGCTTATCTGGAAAACAGTAGAAAGATTTTTGTTTATCTGTTTATCATATTCTAATCCTAATGAATTAAAAATTTTACTTTCACGATATCATTTTAATGTTCAGCCAGATTTTCAGGAAATGGAAATTAGCAATACTATTCATTAGCATTTTGCCCTTTAAAAAACTTTTTAATACAAAATTAGCAAGATATTAGAGCTGTGGTAATTAGATTTCTTTCAGGGTAATAAACCATTAAAGTTTATGAGTCACATTAACAGAAAGACCTCTCAGTTCTGCCATTTCCCTTTATCAGTTCCTTCTACAATGAACATAAAATCCTGTGCCTGGAGTTCAGAGCACAGCAAGGGAGAGAGGGAAGAGCCAGAGCAGAAGACCCAGAAAACAGCAAGCGGGAGATGTGCAGTAACCCTCCGCTCCTCAGGCTCAGGACAAATGCCTCGTGCTGATGCACTGCTGGGAGCAACAGGCCTCAGCTGCGGTGAGACTTCCTCTCGGTGGCTTAAGTAACTAGCCTGTGGTCTCAGATTCCTGGAGTCCCCACGTTTGTTTTCTGGAAGTCACCCCAAAGCCTTCTTAGTTGTTTAAAAAAAAATAACAGCAAGGAATAAGAGAGCTCTGGCCTTTGTGGGGGAGGATTTACCTGATCATTCCTTGGTCCCTGGGGTGTTGGTAGAAGCCTTCAGAAAGGGCCACAGGCCAAGACTCTGAGGACAGAGTGGATGCCATTTGTCGCTGGTGTGAACTCCCAGAAATTTTCTCAGTGAGAAGAGCGCCGTACTGCTCTGTCCCATCCCTACTTAGAGAAGCCCTGGGACATGCTGTGGCAGAAGCTGTGTGCATGACCGCAGACCAAAATCTGATGGGACCTCTAGTATGTACGGAACTCACTTATTTTCTTCCTTTGCTCTCTTCATTACTTGACTCTTACTTTTGTTTTTACGGATTTTATTCTGTACTTTCATTGAGAACATCTCACAAATTTTTGGAAGCTGAAGAATATATATGTATATATGTTTCTGCATGCATTATTGTAACAAGAATATCCAAATTGATATAAATATAAAAACAGGTTTTTAATGATTTATAGAAAGTATTTTCCAAATCTTGTTACATATGGGTCTTCTTTCAAAAGAATTCTTTGATTACATATTTTCAAAGAAAAAAGCCATTGTTTACAACTTATTCAAAAAGAATTTGCCAAATGCCAGATGCTCTTTTGTAGCTATGAATATTTATCAAAAACACATCCTTCTGTCAAAACCGCAGCATCCTTCTGTAAGTTCCAAAAGTTTGGGAAGTCCCATATGCAGTTGGGTCTGTGTCAGGGCCTGGTTAGGAATGCGGTATGGAGGGTTGGGGACTGGAGTGGTCTCAGAAAGCAACCTGGCGTCTACTTGGTCAGTTGTGATGACACTGGTATTTTTAGAACCTTGCACATATAAGCACTTTTATTGTTTTTTTAAGATTAAAATTAACCTAAAAAATTAAAAAGCCAAAGTGAGCGGCAACAGGTACTTATTTGATATCGTTAAGAATTGCAATCCAGAAGCACAGATTCAGGCAGAAACCCAAATTATGTCCCAATATGGGGTAAAGGTAGGGGGTGTTTATGGGAAAGGGAAGGGAAATAATGACATGATTAGAAGGAAGGGATTCTGTAAGGACTAACCAGCTAAGTTATTCTTTACCTGTGCATGATGGTGGTGATTCTTAAGAATGTCCTTAAATTTAAGTCCTCTTAGTATGTCTGCAAGCAGTTGTTCGGAATATAACGTTAGTTTGTCCCAATCCAAAGGTTACTTTGCCCAGTTGAAACATTCCAAAGGCTCAACAAGGAGCAAGACCTTCACGGCCTTTTCTCTGGGATGGCAGCTCCAACTCCATTTTGAAATGGCTCCATTTATGTGTTTTCCCATTAAAATCAAAGTAAGCATTCTTTAGTCCGCATAGCCAACCTAAATGAGTTTTCCATTTTGCCCAAAGCCTAGGAAAGAATCATCTCTACCCTATTACCTCTGACAGGAGACTTTAGACTCTTATCCTATACTTCATCTGATACGTGTGCTTGACTCCCAATTAAAAATACAAATTTTGGTTGCTAAGTTAGTTGTTTTAAAGAGAGTATGTGCAACTCTCTATAAGTATGTGGCAAACACCCATTTATTTTATATTATACCCCATCAGCACTGGTTGGTAATAGCTAACCGACTCAGTCTTTCAAGATGTATTAAAGCTTCATCAGTTATTCAAATCTGGATGAATTATCAACTTGGTCAGATTCTAGATGGAATTGATAGCCTTTGCTACACTGTCAAACTAGCCAAATGTTTTGGAAATTATTTGTTAATGCAGTGAAAGTGTATCTGATATTAGTTGCATAGAGTTAGTTTCCTTATGAGTACAGTTTTCAGAAAACCTGTTTTAGCAATGTTTGTATTTTAACCAGTTTGGATGGAATGTTTTACAACTTAGATTAGTAACATTTTTTCAGTAAAAAAGTTTCAGACGTAAAGAAGAGAAAATAACAATGAAAACCCATGTCTACCATCAATGCTAGGAAATAAAACATTATAAAGATAGTTGAAACTGCTGATGTATTCCTCTCAGATTGTATTCTTTCCTCCATACCCACCCTGTAATTTTGCTGTTATAATTCCCATGCTTATCTGTAATAGATTATTTTTATTCAACATTGTTGATGGGGTTTATCCATGTTGCTATCTGTAGCTCTAGTTTATTCTTTTTCATTGTTGTCCATTTCATCATTCTCGTTCGTGGGTATTTAAATTGATTTTAACATTTTGCTATGATAATACCAAATGGACATTCCAACAGGTCTCTTCTTGTACATGTGTATGCACTTTTCTAGAATATATATTTATAAGTTAAATTGCTGTGTCACAAGGTATAAACATCTTTCATAGTTCTCAAATTACTTCCCAAAATGTTTATACAGTTCACAGGCCAGTTGTGTTGTAGAATGTCCTTCAGTTTGAATTTGATGTTTCCTCATGATTAAATTCAGGTTGTACATCTCTGGCAAGAATATCACAGAAGTAAATGTTGTGATCTTATCAGCGTATCCAGGAAGGGCCTTCGTTATAAAATGGCATGATTCCAATTTGTCCCATTTCCAGTGATATTTATTTTGGTCACTTTGTTAAAATGATATCTGCCAGGCTTCTCTATGTTAAGTTACTCTTTTTCTCTTTGTAATTGGTAAATATTTTGTAGCGAGCTACCTAGAAACAGTGTAAATATCTCATTCTCCAGTCCACTTACAGGCTGGAATAACTGGAGTCCAGACTTCCTCAAAGGTCTTAAACAATAACAAAAATCTGACAATATGGGGAACAGCAGTTTCCAGACATTGGATGCTAGGCAGTGCTGGAGACTGATCTCTCAAATGTGGTGAGCCCCAGCGTGTTGCCTAGAGAGAGTGTCCAGGCCTCATCACACAGGGAAGGGAACTCAGGCCAGCTCGTGGTCTCTGTGAGTCGAGGTTGAGGATTTAGGGAGGTCAAGGCGGCTAGAATTCACAGGACAGAGTATCAGAGAGGAGAGAGCTACTTAGAGCTTTGGAGATCTGCTGGGGATAGAACCACCATAATGAATGACAGAACGCTGTGCAGCTCTCAGGGATGGGACTGGTTCATGTTTTCACCAGCTGGAGGGGAGAAATTTCATAATAATACAAGGCATTGGACAGATTCTCAGCATGTAGTCACCTCAGTGGTGGAGATGAATTAGCCTCAGACTGTAGGCGGCTCAGGTCCTAACCTAACAAAGCTTAAAAAAGCAAGCCCTGAAAGGATCGTTTCCAAGTAACCATGTCCCAGAACAAAGCACAAAAATATTTGAAGGAATACCCTCCCCCTAAAAATCAGGCACACTACAATGCGAAAGTTACAATGTCCAGAATCTAATCAGTAATTAGCAGGAATGCAAAGTAGGAAAATAACATTTAATGAGAAAATTCTTTTTAAAACTGACAGGAAAGGGCACAGATGATAGAATGAAACGTGGACTCTAAAACAATTACTAGTATACTTAATATTTTCCACAAGATGAGTGGAGCATGAACATGATAAGGAGTAACATGGAAAATCTTTAAAAAAAATTTCCACAGATGGAAACTATGTTGTTCATCATACTTTTAATCTATTTATTTTTAAATATCACTGTGGATTTAGGATTTCCTTTTAATTCAGTGCATTATAACTTGTAACTAGTATCATTTAGATACTCAAATTGTACATGGTCTGGCCAATGGGAGCCCCTTTAAGTTGTGTACTTTTGACAGGTCCCCAACATTTTGTGTGCACTTTTTAACTTCCTCATACACAAAGTGTTCCACCCCTGGAATCAGCCATTTTCCAAGGAGAAGAGAATTTAGAAGCCAAACTATGAGTGTTAGGCATTACATTCATGCTGGGGTTGCTGCTGCCAGGCCCACTCGGTCAGAGGTAGGGAGTGTATCTGTATATCAGTCAATCGACCCATCAATTGATGGATGTAAGCCATGAGTTTCTATCAATACCGCCAATTCCAATCCAATGGCATCTGGGTTCATTCTACTTTCCTATATTTATAGCTCTTGTTTCTAACAATGAGAAACCTTACTCCCATTATCCTTAATGCTAGTTTGTGTACTTGTGTAATCCCAGTGTGTGTAACACATCTTTACTGCCAAGGTCACCAGTGCCCTGGGTGGGTAGTCCCCCACCGACTCAGGCGCGGCAGCCCACATCGCCACCACTGCATGCGGACGCCCTCCTCAGCCAGCCGGCGCTCTGATGTCCTGCACTTCCTTCCCCGCCCATCAGGTGTGCCCTCCTCACCGGATGGGACTCTTAGCTCCCTAGGCCACCGAGCTTCTCCCTCTATTTGGATGCCTGCCTTGCTCAGAACCACCTCAGGCTTTTCGTCCTGAATGTGTTGGGAGGGCAAAGAGGAGGGAGAACTTAAGATGCTTCTTGATATGCAGAGGTTAATTTCTCTTCCGCTTTATAATTTTTGCATCTTAAATCTTTGAAATCATAAAAATATTCTTCTATAAAGCTTATAGAAGTTATTTTCACATTTAAGGCTTTAATTCACCTAGAGTGGATTCTTGTGTATGGTTAGAAGTAGGGGTCCAGTTTTTTTTTTTTTCCTTTTGAGGTGGGTGTTTAATATGAAATGGGTTCTAGCAGTATTGTTAAATAGTTCCTATTTTAATCTATGCACTGTCTAAGAAACTGATCTGCATGCAGTTTTACTTCTGTAATGTCAAATTTCCATATATCATGTGTCTAATTCTGAGCTTTCTCTTTCATTTGTCTGGTTGTCTATTTCTGTGCTGATCATTACCACACTGGCTTATTTACCATCGCTTTCATTCAGCCAGGGTGCAGCCAAGAAAACAGACCTCTTTAAGAATTTCAAGGAAGAATGGATTTAGTTTGGGAACTGGGTGTTTACAAAGTGGTGGCAGGACTGGAGGAGTAAAGGTACAGGAAGTGACTGCTACCTCTCAGGTTTGACGCCATCTTTCAGGGAGTCAGGAAGGTGCAGCAACTACAGAGAGTCTGGAAATAATCAGTTGTCACCAATACTTAGGCCGGTGGTTTACAGAAAACACCTGAAGGGTGCTGCAACATATCACATCTGCTAAAGTCCATCAGGCATTTGCCCATCGTTGACAAAGGAACCAAAATATACTTCTGCATCTCTTCTGCCTTCAAATTGTATACAAGTGTCCTTCATTGAGAAACCAACAGAAACCCACTGAGAGTGACCAGGGAAATGTAGCTCCTGACACCCAACCTGTGAGCTAGAGGAGAGCAGGGAAGGGGCATGAGACCATGAATTGCCCACGGACATTTATTGTGTAGACTCCTCATCTGGTAGGACAGTTTTCTCCCTCCCTGCACACATACCCCTTGCTCGTATTGTCATGGCTATTCTGGGTCCTTTGGGTTGCCATATAAACTTTAAGATGATCTTGTTAAATATTACGAAACACTCAGGATTTTAATTGGACTTACACCTAATTTTCAGACTAATTTTGGGTTCATTAGCCCTTTATGATATTCAGGCTTGCTATCCATTAATATGGTTCATCTTTCTTTTTAATGCTTTTTAATAAAGCTTTATGACTTCTACGTGAAGGTTCTCTGTCTTTTTCATTATACTCAGTAATTCAACAATAGTCATTGTGCTATTCTAGGTGTTGAGGATATAGTTGTGAACAAAAGACAAATACCTACTTTAACAGATCTTATGACAGCAAACTAATTGTTATTTAACATATTACCATATAGTAATAACTGTGAAGAAAACTAAAGCTGGAGTAAAAGGGATAGAACAGGATGGCAAGGGTGTGTTTTAAAATTGTCAGGGCAGACCTCAGAGGGGTGACAGGGTAGAAAGCTGAAGGAGGTGAGTGAGCAAGCCAGGTGGCTATCAGAGAAAGCAGCATATGCAAAGGCTTTGGGGCAGGAGCAGGCCTAACACACCCAAGAGGCAGCAAGAAGGCCTTCGGCTGGAGTGGAGTGAGCAGGGAGAGGAGAGATGGGGCCAGATCACAGAGCACTTCATAGGCACAAGAAGGGTTTTGGCTTTGGAGGCTTTGAGCAAACAGATACATTGAGCTGACATATGTTGTAAAATGGTTGCTTGACTTCCATGTGGCGAACAGACCGACGGGAAGAAGGGTGGGAGCTGGTGAAGCAAGTGTGGAGATCATTACATTAGTCCAGGCTTGTGAGGACAGGGGCCAGTCAGTGGGTCGCAGAGGTCATAGCCAGCAGGTTTGCAGTGGATTGTACGTGGCACATACAAGACAAGATGAGTGAGGCTTCATTGGCTTTTTCCAGAACAGCTGGGTAGAGTTGCCATTTTATTTTGGAGGGAGCAAGACTGGGGAGAAAAATCAGGTTGGGTTTTTCTTTTTAACTTTATACATATTGATATATAACACACAAATTGTAATTGTATCACATGATGAATTTTTACCAAGTGAACCCATCCAGATTAGCAAGTACAAGAGTAAACTATCATAACTTTAACACTGTAAATTTGCTTTGCTAGTTTTTGAACTTAATATAAGATGGAAACATGTTATATACTGTATTCTGTCTAGCTTCTTTTTAAAAAAATGTTTTTATTTATTTATTTTAGATATTGGAAAGGAGGGAGAAAGAGAGGAAGAGAGATACTAATGTGTGGTTGCCTCTCATGCATGCCCCCTACCCAGGCATATGCCCTGGCTGGGAATTGAACTGGAGGCCCTTTGGTTCGCAGGCTGGCACTCAGTCCACTGAGCCACACCAGCCAGGGCCTGTCTGACTTCTTTTAGTAAACATTTTACTTGGGATGTTATCAAATATTTCCTTTATAGTTACTTTTTATATCCTGTTTAAGAAACATTTTCATACCTTAAGGTTGTAGACAGTCTTGTATTTTCTGTTTTCCCTAGACTTACTGCCTTTTAGTTTTACCTTTCAGGTTTAGATGTACAATTCACCGAGAACTGATTTTTTGTACGCGGTATGATGTAGAGGCTGCGATTAATTTTTAAAAATATGTATATTCTATCAACCCAGCTCCACTTGTGGAAAAGGCCTTTTTTCCTCCATTGCACTGCAGCGTCGCCTTTGTCATAAGTTAGGCGTGGGGCCGCGTCTGGACCTCCTGCGGCGTTTCTGCCATCTGCCCATCCTTGCATTACACCCACTCTTCTTAGTTATTAGAGCTTTATAATGCAGCTTGATTTCTGGGAGTGGGACTTCTCCATCTTTGTTCTTTTTCTTGACTGCATTGGATATTCTTGTCCCCTTTGCATTTCCTTGTAAAATTTAGAGTCAGCTTATGAATTTTCACTGACCTACCCCAAGAGTATAGTAAAGGAGTATATTAAAACTTGTTTGGGGGTGTTAATATAATTTATATACAATAAAATCTATACATTTTAAGGGTGCAGTTTGATGAATTTTGACAAATGGATCCACTCAAGATACAGAACAGTTCCATCACCATAGAAAGCTCCATCAGCCCCTTGCCAGTCAACACTCTCTGCTCTCCAGAGGCAGCCACTCTTGGTTTCTATCACCAAAAATTGGTTTTGACTAGTCTAGGACCTCATATAAATGGAATCACAAAATATGAATTCAAATCATAAAGCTTCTTTTGACCCAACATAATGTGTCTGGTATTCACTCATGTTGTGTCTATCAGTTTATTCCTTTGTAGGACTGTACCAAATCTGATTATCCATTCACCTACTGATAACCAGGTGAATGTTTGTTTGTTTTTTTCATTTGGGGACTACTATGAAGAAAATAACTATGAACATTCCTGTATGAATCTTTTTGGGGGAATCTGTTTTCATTTCTCACAGGCAAATACTTAGACATAGAATTAGATCGTGGGTGTATGTTTTATGAAAAACTCCAAACATTTTTTCCAAAGTGGTTGTATCATTTTTATTCTCCAAGTAACAAGGTATGAGAGTTCTAGTTCTGTATATCCACCAACATTTGATACGGTCAGTCTTTAAATTTAGCCACTGTAAAGGTGGCAAGTGTTTTTTTAATTTGCATTCCTTGATGACTAATTATTCTGAGCACATTTTCATGTGCTTATTAATCATTTCTATATCTTCCTTTGTGAGGTTTCTGTTCAAATCATTTGCTTTAGTTTATTTTTTGATGTTTTGTTACTTAGCTGCAGGTATGTTATACATTACAGATACAGGTCTTCGTCAGGTAAGGGCATCATGAAAAAATGCCATGACTGTGTTCTTCCAGGATGGGCTTTCCTGTTCATGTTCTGAGTGGTGTCTTTTGAAGTGCAGGTGGTTTTAGTTTTGAGATTCCAATTTATTAACTCTTTTTTCCCTGTGGTTCATATTTTTTGTGTCTTAAGAAATCTTTGCATGACTCAAGGTCTGTTGGGAACTGCCCTGCCTGGTTTCAGGAGCTGTAACCCCCCCATGGCTAAGGCTGAGTGAGTAACCTTCAGACCATAAGCCACTAAGGAGACAAGGCTTATCTCCCTGACAGGGGCGCTGCTTCTGCTCCTTCCACTTCATCCATAACTGGACCCCAGTGCTTGATCAGTTAGCCAATGATGGGTAAGATTCCCCAAGGGAGGAACAATCTAAGACAGGCACAATATGTGGAGGCCCCAAGGAAGGGCTTGGGGGGCTACAGGAAAAGGGGGTGATGGACCCTCAGCTATGACATAGCCTGAGTTTTCATTCTGTCTCCTAATCTCTTGGCTGCCTTGCCTGACTTAAGCCTGAGACAATGCCTTAAGCCTGAAACAATGCTGGTGGTGGGTGTAGCCCTGTGCTGGAAAGGGCAGGTTCCCCCGGTGATCAGGCCTAAGAAAGAATATGTAAAATCCTGTGAAACCTGCTTTGTTTAGAATGCTCTCAATTAAATAAGGGTCCAAGCAAGAAGTGAGTTAGTTCCTCAAAGTTTTATTGCTCTTTAGCTATTTGACCCTGACTCAAAATAGGCCCTCAGAGTTCTTTGTACTTTATCTATTGTTTGACCCTTACTGCCTGACAATGATTAATGAGCCTGTATTCCTGTGCAAAACGAACCCAGTAAAAGCCCATTGAGGAAAGGGCTCTTGGCCCTTCTCCTTTGAGAGATTGGCCATCTTTCCTCCCCAGGCTTATGTCTTGGTAGACTTATTCTCATCTGTGGTGGGCAGGGGGTGGGGGGGGAACCCTGTGGGTGAAGCCCTCCCACAAAGGTCAAAGAGATAGTCTTGTATGTATGAAGCTTTATGATTTCAACTTTTATGTCTGTAGGTTTATGACCTAGCTTGAATTAATTTTTGAGTGCGGCTTGAGGTAACCATTGAGGTCTTTTCTTTTTCCCCCCTCAATGACACGTAGCTGTTTCTGTACCATAGATTGAAAATACCGTCCTTTACCCATTGAATTCCAGTGGTGGGCTCTGTTGAAAATCAGTTGACCGTGTATGTTTGGGCTCTTTTCTCTCCATATATTTCTAGACTCTACCCAGTTCATCTGCTTGTTTACAGACTAAAACCACAGTCTTAACAGTAACTTTGAAGTCATGAGGTCAACTTCTTTTTCTATCAATATTTTCGTTGCAGTCATGTTAACTATGTAGATAAATTTGGGGAGAATTAGCATCTTACCAATATTGAATAATCCATCCATGAAAACAGTATCTCCTTTTATGCCTTTAATTTTTCTCAGCAGTGTTTTGTAGTTTTCAGTGTAAAAGTATTATCTGACTTTGCTTAATTTATTCCACCTACAATATTTTTCTTCAACCTCATTCAGGTATAATCTACATTTTAATTGCACCCATTTTAGCTATACACTTCAGTATGTTTTAATCAGTTATTTTATGCTTATTGACATAATGGTAAGCAGAATTAGTTTTAACTTTGTTTTCCAGTATTTATTGCTAAAATCTAGAAATACAATTGTATTTGCATTTGGTTGTGACCTGTCTTACCTAAAATTCTTTTATTCTTGAAGAGTACCTAGCCTCTATTTTTTCCTTTAGTATTGGTTGAAGAGACCAGACCAGTCCACACTAGACATATAAATAACTTAAAATTATATTGAAATAACAATTCAGAACCTTGGTCAGACTGACCATACTTTGGTTGCTCAGCAGCCATGTGTCTAGGGGCCGCTGCACCAGGCAGCCCGGGTCTTCATCACTGCAGAAAGTCGTGTTGAACAGCACTGTGTGGGGTAAGGGCCCTGCTGTCTGGGTTTGCCTCATTGTTTTCTCCTGGTGTTATCTCATTCTCATAATCTGTGTTTACAGTAAATTGAATGTTTTATGCACATATTTAAAAGCTTAATTTTAAGAGCAGATTAAACTTTTAGTTAAAGGCTACCTTGTTAACTGATGCTCTGGCCTAGTCAGCTGCAGTCAGGAGAGTAGGTCCTTCCACACAAAACACAACGGCCTTTACATGCTGTCTCACCCCTCAGGGCTGGGCCTAGGTGATTCTGAGGAGGGGCAGTGGGGGCAGGGGCGCAGTCATTGGCATTCTCACTCTTCAAGCTGTGTGAGTTCTGTGTAACACAGGAGAGAATGGCATCTAATTAAGGAAAGTGCACCAGGTTCATTTTATGGACTTTATAGCACCTATTTAACACCTATCTTAACTTTCTGCTTATTTAGTTTTTATTGTCTGTATTCTGTTTGTCACAACAAACCCTCAGCAAATATTTGTGGAATGATTTTTGAAATAAATAAGACCTGACCCCTTTTGCATTTTTGGTTCACAAAGAAAATGGCTATACTTCAGAAAGCTCTGTATAAAAAGAAATTGGACATTTGGCAATATGATACTAGATCAGAAATCAAGTTCAAATGAACTTTACCTGTCCCAGTTACCTGAAAGGGTAAACTCTGGGTTCTGCTGCTGGGATCTAAAGTTATTTTAGAATCATAAAGCTTTAATATAAATATATTGAGAATATACACATCTTTAAGAATACTGTTGTTCTTTATAGCCCAAATGCAAAATTGCTACAAATTCAATAAATGTTTTTGAGATTGGATATGAATTCATTTGAGAGGCAAAATGTTTCCTTAATGCCAACATGTCCTTTAATGTATTTGGACCCAGATGTTTCGGCCTCATTTGCTGGAGTAGATGCAACATTAGCCTGTCAGTTCCCTGCTGTTTGCCATTATTTAGTATTATTAGAGGCTGTAAGCATGCATACTCATTGGGGAAGTTGAAGAAAGGCATTAAATTGAGAAAGGTACCAGGTTTCAAGATGGTTGTAGGGTAGGTGGAAGAAACATTCACCTCCTTCCAGTGCTACACCGGATTTACAACCTCAATGACCAACTGAAGGACAGCGCACAGGAGTATTATATCCAAGGATTTATAGGAAAAGCTACGTAGAGACTGGTTGGAAAGGGCTGGTCCTTGCACTCAGAGGTGCGGTGGCTAAGAAGCCAGAGGGGTATTTTGGCTGCATAAGTCTTTGAGGAGCCTGGAGCCGCAGCCCCATGCAAGGACCCCAAACCCAGAGCACCAGGGCGGGGAAGTGGAGCTGGCCTAGCATCTGGCAGTGAAAATCAGCGGGGACTCTGTCCTACAGGAAGAAGGAGGAGTCTGCTAGAAGTCCACGTGGACTCCTAACCGGCCAACACACAGGACCTTGCTCTCAGGCACTCACCCAAGGCTGCAGTAGAGGGAAGGCCATTCGGCTATGGAAGACATAAAGAGAAGACCTGGGTGGCGTGGACCAGAAGAGACATCTGGAGGGTCAGCTACTGAAGTCTGGGTCCTGAGTACACCCGCACCACACTCAGGCACCATCTTCCCAGGGTCAGGTACTCCTATTCTTACAGCACCTGCTGGCAGAGTGTGCTAACCTGATTCTCCAAATACTGGTGACACCACCCTGCCAAGCTGGAGTCCGGCAGAAGGGACTGTTGGCTGCACCCGGCAGGGACCTTTAGTGCACTCTTTCTCTGGAGAAACTATGGGAAGATAGATATTGCACTGAGAGTCTTTGGAAAAGTGCCAGTTTTCCCCTCCATCTGCAGGCTCAGCGAGCCCCATCCCCCATGGGAGACTTAGTTCTATCTTTCCAAGTCCTGCTGGCCACATCCTGCTGAGCTCAGGTCTGCAGGGTAAAGGGAATGCCGATCAGAGCTGGGCCCTTCAGAGCTTAGAGCTGGGACCCTCTAGCAGGTGTGGCTGTGCAGCTAAGGGGAAGTATAGAAAGCCAGCCCCTCCCACACACTCGGCCAGCACTATCCTAAGGGAAGACTGTCTTGATCTGTTTTCCCAAGTCCCACTGCCCCTACCCTGCTGAGCTTGCTCCTGCAGTGGGGACAGCTGGCTGCACTCAACCTGAACTGGTGTTGCACCCCTCCTGGAGGAGCTAGAGTTGGAGACTCCAGCAGAGACTAGGTGGTATGGCTCTGGAGCAAGGGCCACATTCTCCCCATTGAGTTCCTGGCCACACTGCCCCTAAGTAGGGGACCCACTAGCCTCATCTTCCCAACCTGTATGTCCCACCTTACTGAGCTGCTGCCATGTACAAGAGGACATGGGACATGGCCACCTGGGGCCCACTGTATAGTCCTTCAAAAGGCTCTGGGAGGAAGTCCAGGCAAGCTCAGGGTGATAGAGTAGCTGACAAGTAGACACCAATCCCAGAGAGCTTGGGGCCTTTTGTCGATTTGTCTCCAGCTTAAAACTGCCGAAAGCTTAGAACACAGCTTGGCCCCTGCTACATACACCCAGGTCCAGTAGACACAGCCACAATCAGAGGATAGTGTGGTAGCTCCAGACAGGTAGCCCAAGGCTGGTTACACAGAACATCCGGCACTGACCTGCACCAGAACCCGTCCAAGTGGGCCCAGAGCCAACACAGCAGTTGTGGGCTTCGGAACCTCACTAGAGCTCGACCCAACTAGCCACACAAACGGCACAGCCAAAGGGGGATTCTGGCAGGCACCAGAACCTGCTGGCAACAAAATCTACTTCAGGGGGCAGCCCTTGAACAGTGACTCATACATGGTGAATGAATTCTATTATTATAGTCAGCCAGGCTGAGGGTTAACTCCACCCACATGTGGGTCAACAGCAGTCAAGACTCAACTACAATAGGAGGGGACAAATAAGAAACATTTCTGGAGCACCTAGCTCAGGTAATCTAGAAGATTGTGCCACATCACAAACCCCTCATAACAGCTTGGGAGTCCTAGCACATCTACCTAATACACAAAGTCAAACACAAAAAGGCTGAAAAATGGAGAGACAATCCCCCAGAAATCCTCAGAAAAGAATTAAATGAAATAGAAGCAACCAAGATACCAGATGCAGTTTAGAACAGTGGTTATAAGGATGCTCAAGGACCTTAGGGGAAGAATGAATGATCTCAGTGAGAACTTAAATGAAGAGACAGTTAGCATTAAAAAGGACCAGAAACCATTAAAAAAGAACAAGTCAGAAATGAAAAATGCAGTATCTGATATAAAGAATACACTAGAAAGAATCAACAGCAGAAGTTAGGTGAAGCAGAGAATTGAATTAGCAATTTAGAGGACAAGATAAGTACCCAAGAAAAACAAAGAAAAGAGAATTTTTAAGAATGAAGTCTGGTGGACCTCTGGGACAGCATCAAGTGTAACAACATTTGCATCATAGGGGTACCAGAAGGAGAGAAAGAGTGAGCAAGGGATCAAGAACCTCTTTGAAGAAATAATGGCTGAAAACTTGCCTAACCTGGTGAAGGAGAGTCATACAGGTTCTAGAAGCACAGAGAATCCCTATCAAGATGAACCCGAGGAGACCCATACCAAGACACTTCATAATTAAAATGGTAACGATTAAAGAGAGATTCTAAAAGTATGCAAGACAAATATGGATGTAACCTGGCAGCCAAGGAGAGTGGACTGGAATGCACATGTATGAACAATGACAACTTCACTGTACTAGTTAGTGGAGGTGGTAGATGCCATTGAGTGAGCATGTGTACTGTGTGGCTGTCACATTCAAAATGAGTAGAGCAATGAACCTGCATCAGATTTTGCATTAAGCTTGAACATTCCTCTGGCGAAACTATTCAGGTGATTCAGAAGGCTGCAGCTATGGGCAACTGGTGATTGGCAGCTTCATCACGACAATGCTCATGCATCACATCTCATGCAGAGTTTTTTTTTTTTATGAAGTATCAGATCACCCAGGTGATTCAGCCCCCCTGCAGCCCAGATTTGGCACTGGACTTCTGGCTTTTCCCAAAACTAAAGTCACCTTGGAAAGGGAAGAGGTTTCAGACCATCGATGAGACCCAGGAAAATATGATGGAGCAGCTGATAGCAACTGGGAGAACTGTGTGAGGTCCCAAGGTGTCTACTTTGAAGGGGATTGAAGCATAATTCTTCTATGTACAATGTTTCTTGTATCTTGTATCTTCAATAAATGCCTTAATTTTTCATTAAAAATAAATACATGTAAGAGAAAAACAGTTACCTACAAGGGGGCTCCCATAAGGCTGTCAGCTGATTTCTCAAACAGTTCAGGCCAGAAGGGATTGGTGTGAAATATTCAAAGACATGAAAAGCCAAGACTACTCTATCCAGCAAGACTATCACTTAAAATTGAAGGCAAAATAAAAAGCTTCCCAGAGAAAGAAGAGCTAAAGGTGTTCATTACCACCAAACCAGTATTGCAAGAAATGTTAAAGGGCCTTCTTTAAGAAAGACAAAGAAGAAAAGAAATAGAGAGATATAAAGAATAAAATGGCAATAAATAAGTAGCCATCAAAAATAACTTTAGGCCTGGCTAGTGTGTCTCAGTGGACTGAGTGCAAGCCTGCAAACTGAAAGGTTGCCAGTTCAATTCCCAGCTGGGCACATGCCTGGGTTACAGCCCAGGTCTCCAGTTGGGGGTGTGTGAGAGGCAACTGATAGCTGTTTCTCTTCTTCTCTTTGTCCCTCCCTTCCCTTCTTTCTAAAAATAAATAAAATCTGAAAGAAAAAAAAGCTTTGCGATGAATGGATTAAAATGTTCCAATCAAAACATATAACGTAGCTGAATGGATAAGAAAACATGACCCATGTTCATTGCAGCATTATTTACAATAGCCAAGAACTGACAATAGTCCAAGTGCCCATTAATAGATGAGTGGATAAAAAGTTGTAGTACATTTACACAATGGAATACTACTCAGCCATAAAAATTTTAGAAGGAAATCTTACCTTTTGCAACAGCATGGATGGACCTGGAAAATACTATGCTATGTGAATGAAATAAGCCAGTCAGAGAAAGGTAAATACCATATCATTTCACTTATATGTGGCATCTAGTGAACAAAATAACAAAATCGAAAAAGCATAGATACATAGAACAGACTGACAGCTGTCAGAAGGGAGGGAGGTTGGGGGTCTGGGTAAGAGAAAAGGTGAAGGGATTAAGCAAAAAAAAAAAGTGTGTGTATATATACACACACATTTATCAGCAATTTTCCACTGGTGTGCCACAAGAAGTTTTGAAAACATGTGATACCCGATTATGTAGTCAGGGGCACTGACCTTTTCCCTTAGATGGGCAAATAAAGTGACAACTGTCAACACAACAATAGCCATCCGGTGTGAATGGATCAAAATTTTACCTATTTTTTGTGAGATTCGCAAAAAATACACTTTTTGGTATGCAACGGATTTTTAGTAATTAGTTTGTGTGGGCCATGAGATAAAAAAGATGGAAAATTTTTCCCTTTTTTTCTCCGTTTGTTACTTCGCTGACTTCTTGGATTCGTCACCTAGCTCAGTGGTTTGACTTTTTCCTAGTATACACCAGTGCCCGAGTACCACAGGACTGGCTGCTTCGGGCGGGCAGCCCTCGGTGGGTCCTCAAACAGTTATGTGTGTCGAATATTACTACCCTTGAATATAAACATTTAGAGACATACATTTTTCTGTAAAATGTCACTTTGACTGCATCCCATCAGCTTTTATGGAATTTTGAATCTTATTCTTAAACTATTACATGCTGTATATGTACGCCCAGAAAGTAGCAAGGAAGCAGAAATGGTGGCAGGGATGCTGATTCCTCAGTACCTGGTGAGACTCGCTCTGTGGCCTCTACAAGGGCTGTTTTCATTCCGTGCTCCCCGTGTGCTTGTGAAGAGTGCGGGTTCACAACCGGGGACCAGGTTCTCTCCATTTCGTAGCCCTGTTTGCTGATGTGTTCGGACCTGCCATACGCTTTCTAAATTTTTATCTGCTTCATCTATCAATTATTGGGAGTGGAGGGTAGAATTTCCAATTACAGTAGTGTAGTTTTCCAGACTTGTAGTTCTGCCAATTTTTATTTTATGAATTTTGAAGCTGTATGGTTAGCTGCATACAAATTTAGAATTTTGTCTTTCTGCCAAGTATTTTTTAAATGTTAGACTATGAGTCCTCTTTGTTTTTATTAGTTCTTTTTACTTTAAAATCGATTTTGCTAATCCTTTTATTGTCAATCATTTGGGGCCTAATGCATTTGTAGTTTTTGGGTTTTTTTCCAAACTGCATATAGTTTCTTCAAAGAGCAAGTGGCATGTTGCCATCATCTAATTGTTTAGTTTGCTGACATAATAATGATTACCGGCAATTTTTATTTCTTCCACCTTATTTTATATTTGTCTTGCTTTTAAAATAATTTTTGTTGTTACCTCCTTTTTTCTATTCCTTTAGATCAATTAAGTTTTTAAAAATTTGTTTCTCTTATCTCCCAACTAGTTTGAGTATAACCCTCTAGTTCTGTTTTTATGGGTGATTATGTATATTTATATAATTTACTCTAAAAGTAATCTACCTCTTTTCCCAAACAACCTAGAACACTTTAACTTCCTTGTTTTACGTATTTTTGCCTAGTACTTCAATTTTCTATTGCTACACAAGTGAAACATTACTTTTTATACAATCAGTATTTGTTTTGATTTATTCACATTTACCTAGTTTGTTCACTATTCCTTCATGCTTCTCAGACTTTCACATGTAGGACTGTTTTCCTTTTTCCTGAAATACTTTCCTTGGAAGTTTCTTCACATCCAGGGATCTGGTGATAATGAACTCTGTTTTGTTTTGTCTAAAAACTTATACAAATGTAGAATTATCTGGTCTTCCAACTGTATCACAGAAGATCAGAAGCATTTAGCATCTAAGTAGCAACCCACCAACAGGTACCTGGTGCCCTGGGGCTGGAGTAGCCTGCTTTCAGGTTGGCTGTGCTGTGTGCTCTCTCCCGGGCTCTCCTCCTGGCAAATGTGAGGGTCCAGTGTATCTACAGGGATAAAACTCCACATAGACACATGCTCATTAATGACACATGACCACTCTGTACTGCAAAGAAAGCTAGAAAGTGTGGGATGTGCACAGAAAGCAATTCAGATTCAGCACTTAAAACAGAGGGAACTCATGCTTTAATAGACACTGAAATCACAAAGGAAGGCCAAGTGCCTTAGCAATCTCAATAAAAATATGAAGTTCTTTTTACATGATAAATTTCATAATATAAAAAGTTTAATGCCATCTGGAAACTGTATTTTACAAAAATGTCCACATAGGCCAAAGATGGCTAACACTGCATATAAGGGGCGTGAGTGCCAAGTGGGGAAAGGGTCTGAGGGACAGGTGACCACACATGTCCTTACGTGGAACATCTTTGAAGGATCTGGCACAAACAAGGCCCAGTTCACAAACCACATGTACAATCATTTTAGATAAAACAACAAAATATGTGATCAAATATTATACAATTTTAACGTTCTGCCTACTTATGACAAGCAAACCAGATTATTGCATGGTATTTTTTCCAACCTGAACTGAAGCTGACAAAGTGACAGTTCTCCTTGTGTTAGGGGGTGGTGGGACAGGCGGGCACCATACTGGAGACTGGCTGCAGTGGTCACCTACGGAGGGTTCCTGGGACAGACAAGGTCAGGGTAGGGACAGTGTACAGCACCTGGTCTCCTGCTGAGACCCCAGCAAGTGTCAGTGTGGACCATGATTTTTTTCCAAGGGGATGGAGGTAAGAACTTCATTTTATCCCACGCTAATGTGGATCATAATGTAAATTTTAGTAGCTAATTGTGTCTTGCTATTTTGACTTAGTTAAAATTAGCAAAATAGTTGAGTCATTCACTGCTAAGAATTAAGGCAGAGTCTACTACTGCCTTGCTTTGTGGTCATACTAAGGTTTCTAGAAAAGAGATTTTATTGCTTGCGTTCAGTGCGTTTGCATCTGATGGAGTACAGTAGGGGCAGGACGTTCAGTTTTCTGAACTGTGAAAAAATTGTATCCAAAGGTATTTGCATATGGAGAAGAAAAAATATTTTTGTAAAGTTTACCCACATCCATCGACTCCTTCCAAAGTGGAACAAAGAGCCAATGATTGTGGAGCTGTTGCTTCTATCCGTGCGGCTTACGGTTCTCCTGCACGCGATCAATTTTTGTCCACAACCTGACGCTCACTTCCCCTAGCCTGTAGAAACAACACACTATTCTAATTGTATTTTCTGTTATCTATACCAAGAATTAGCAAACTTTCTTAAAAGGCCAGGTATTTAGGTATTTTAGGCTTTGTGGGCCAAGAGACAAAATCAAGAATATCTGTAGGTATTTAGATAACTATTTAAAGATGTAAAACCCATTCCTAGCTCATGACTATAAAAATCTAGGCCTCTGACCCGATTTAGCATGTGGGTTGTAGTTTGCTAACTTCTGATCTGTACAAAAAAATCTGTGAATTATACAATTTCACGTAATTTTTAAGTGCATACTTTTTTCAGTGAAGCCTGAAAAATTCACTCTCATTTCACATCCATTTCACTCATATAGAAAACACCAAGACTGACAGTAAACATAGAGAAGCCACAACTCTACAGTGATTTTTAGTTTGGTCCTATTATTTCACCATCTTAGCTTTCCTTCATTGAAGCTTATAGCTAGAACAACAACAGAAGAAAAACACATACCATTTGGCTTTTCAACAATGAAAATGTAAAACAGCAATGTACGTAGGGCTAAAACCAGGTTAGGGTCCATGAGTCCTCCTAGCGGGCTCGATAACCATGGGAAGCGGTCTGGGGGTGGAGGGCATGCTAGAGGTGGGCCAACGGGGCAGCACCCTCACCCCCACGGGTGGAGCACAGACACCGGCCTTTCCTCCAGGGCTCCTTGGCACTTGGGAAAGAGGCTGAGATTTGCTGAGAAAGGAACAGCCCAACTATCTACTTAAGGATTCAGAAATTTACTTTGAGGTTTAGTTTCATTATGGAGGACCTGATTTTGCTATCTAATGCACAGTGCTATAAACTTGGCTTTTATTTACTACACTAGTACTTTTATTACCATTTATTCTTTCCCTACTAACAAAGACCACCTTGTAATTGCTTGCGTCTTTATAAAGTATTTCTCTTCCAGTGCTGGGTCAGGGTTAGAATGGGAAATCCTTCTTGTTTGCTTTAGTCAACATGGCTGTTGGGTTAAGTACAGAAACCTCTAAGACAGAGCAGAGAAGAGTAACACAAGTTGAATAAATACTTGGAGTGCACTGAGGAAAGGGGCAAGTGGTCAGTTTATAAAGTGAGATCCTATCCGAGGTTAAAAACTGGACCTGGGGATCTTGATTGTTAGTGTCCTTCCTGCCAGGCCCCCCATGTCCACTCCATGGGCTGCAGGTGTCCTGGGCCAAGCCCACCTTTGTGTGATACACACATACCCTCACAGCAAGGATGGTAGGCTTTCATTTTAGAATTACCTAAGAGAGGCTTCTTTAAATTCTCTAACTAAATTTAGCACTAATATGATTTTTAGCATTTCACTTCTGTGCTTGAATATGTTCACGGTTACGCCTCCCTAGACTATTCTTTTGTGTCCTCCCAGCTCAACACTTCAGTGCACTGTCAGGAAATCCAGCTTTATTTTCTGTGACGGCACTTTTCAGGGATACATTTCCCTTTTCAGCGACATTTGGATATAAATCCCAGCAAAGGCCCTGCTTTGCAGGCTGTGGACATTAGAGCCCTCTGTGGGAGGGGCGGGGGCCTTGTCCTTCAGACGCCGGAGCAAGGGACCCTGGTCCCAGCTAAGGTTAGGGTCACTGTGTAGCTCACAGACAGGGGGTGCTGGGATTGTGGGAACCTTGCAACAGATTTTAAACAAGTGGTTTTAAAGGCCTGGAGATGGGAAAAGAGAATAAAATTGAGCAGCTAATAAGGTGAATAGGAGCTGGAAGGCTACATTCTGGTTAAATCTAGGTAGCCAGAGGGTTGGTTTTTTTTTTTTTTTTTTTTTTTTTTTTTTTTTTTTTTTTGCTTATAAGGAAACAATAATTTCAGTCTGTCCACCCTTAAGCTTGATAATTACTTACTGATGACTACTCAAAATTTGCCATTTTAAAAAACTTTTTGAGCTTTTAAAAATAATAGCTATAAATGCAAAGTACTATTAATAAAACCAAGTTGTTTATCCATGTACAAAAAAGGTCATTAATGTTTTAAAAGCACAGAGTTGCATTTTAAATCACAATTGCATAGTTCTAAAATGCCTGGATAAGAGTTACATAAATTTTTTAAGAAAATTCAAGTTTGGTTGACAGTGGGCCCCAAGGACATTTGTAGCCTTGATGAAGCAGAGTTCAGGATGGAAGTGCTGTTTTGATGTGAATTATTGCATTGTTACTGTGATGTTACAATATCATGAGACCAAAATTGCTATAATTACAAATCATTGGCATTTTTTAAAACCATTATTCTGTTTTTGGCTAATACAACATTTTCATGTAGAATTCAAGTTAGAGATATTTTATATATCCCACCCCCAATCAGCACCTGAAAGCCTAAAAAAAGCTCTATTTGTGTTTCTGAGTATAAAAGGTACTGTATATATACCTCTTAGCAAAATACACACTCCCTTTCCTCTCCCCAACCCAGAATGAACCATGACCATTTTTATACAAAAATCCTGTTGAATAATCATGTCAAAGATGAGAAGCAGAGAGTTTAAAGGTAAACATTTGGTGAAGTGTGTAGAAAATTCCACAAGCCTCCTGTACCAACCCCATAGAAATCCTCGCTTTCGGTGAATCTGACTGGGAGTCCCAGAGAAGCCACCAGCTGTGTGTGTGTGTGTGGGGGGGGGGGTCTGCATTGTCCAGGCAGGCATGGTGGTGCCCCTCACCTGGAGGGCGCAGCCTCTGTCGGGTGGCTGGTGGCTTCACAGGGGCACTGCGCTCACACAGGGGAGTAGGCCAAGCGAATGATGAGAGCCTCTCTGCAGGCTGCTGCACTCTGAGTCACTGGGTATAAAAGATGCTTTAACATTTAGAGGAAGGAAAAAATCTTCCTGGGGACAGAAACTTGTAGCCATTTCCAGAAGGCAGTCTCAGAGGGCGAGTGGGCGCTGCAGCAGGGGGGCCGGTGGGCGTCGGCAGCATGCTCAGCGTGGTGGTCTCGCTGCGCCAGTGCCCGTTGGGAGGGCCTTTTTGTGGCATTTCTCCACGCTGTTGCAAAGACAGTTCCTTAAGTTCAAGCTTGTCTACTCCTTCCTCCTTCTTGTTGTGCCGAGGTGACAGATTTAAGAGACTGAGGACATCTCTTCTGGAAGTCATGGTTCCGGGCCCCCCCCGGAATATCCTCATTGGCCCTGTGGAGTGCTGGGGCGCGCTCTGCCAGAACATCTTCAGGTTGTGGACGGCCTGCACCTTTTCATCAATGGCTGCCATTTTCAGTTTGTCTATGTCAGGAGCATCAGCTGGACTAGAGCGGGCGGAACCAGCTGAGGAATAGGAAAGAGCTGGGGATGGTGCACTACCAGCAGGAGATTGATGGCCTGAGCTTGGGGACATGTTCCTTGGTGATTTGGAGATGTGGGCACTGTAAGGAGAGCTGGGATACTTCAGTTTAAAGAGAGGCTGGTCGGTCAGGGAAGTCTGGGAGTCAGAGCCAGGCGACGGCCGGCCACTGTGCTGGCTCGGGCTGTCTTTGATGGACGCCTCTGAGGGGGTGGGGCTGCTGTATCCTGAACTCACCTTGGGCAGGGATGAGCTTCTGGCTGGGGGCTTTGGTTTAACAGTGATGGGCGATGGCTGACTCTTCTGATGTGAGAGGCTAGGCCTGCTAAACGCACTGGTTTCTGATGCTCTGAAGACAGCAGCATTATTGGGCATGGAAATGCCATCTTCTGGGTTACTACTCTTGCTGGTCTGACTGCCACCCCTCTGAAGACGCTCTACTGCAATAAGATGACTTTGTGTCTCTTCTAGAATTTTCTGGGCCAACTCTTGTGGATCAAGCTTTGGGTTGCTTTCTTCTTGGGATTTCACGGTACTGTCTGTTTCTGTGCTAGACTGGTCTGATTCTCCCGTATCTGAACTTGCTAGTTTTCCAACCTTTTGGAAGGGTGAGTTTGGGCTGGGAATCAGAGTCATTTTAACTGGAGAATTTGGAGTACTTATGCTCCCCTTGGAGCTCATTGAAACTTTCACACCTCCAGCTGTCCCTCCTCGGGACTGTTTGTGATCTGGTGAGAAGTGTGTCTTTCTGTTTTCTTGGTAGGCTGCCAAAGGCTCAGTGCTGATGATGGAAAACCCTTCATATTCTTCTTCATCTTTGCTGCCTGCAGGGCGAGTCTGGGGGGACAGCTGGCCCCGAGGCAGAGGGGATCGCTGTGGGAAAGCGCTCTTGGACCTGTCATAGTCCTGCCGCCCTCGGGGGCCCCCACCTTCTGACCCACCCTCGGGCTTCGAGACAAAGCTCATTGAGGAGGCGATGGAGCTCAGACTGTACACAGAGATGGCATCTGAGGCGATACTTTCCGCACCAGTGGGAGAGAAGGGGGGGTGCTGGTAGCCCAAGGGCAGGGCGTTGGAGACAGACTGGGCCGAGGCCAGGGACTCCAGGGAAGATGAGCTGTCAAGGCTGAGGCGCTTGGGCAGTTCAGTGGAATCTAAGAGAAAACGCATGCAGTTAGCATTCTGTATGGTTTTGAGTTTTCTTTCGAAGTCACACACATCTTTATATGCACAGAAGCTAGGAAAGCATTATACAAATGCTACATATGACAACTTGAATTCATCTTATAATCCTGAAAAACACAGTTCTGTTGGAAACCGGAAGTCTTACACAGGGACAAAAACACCCTAGGGGACCCTGTGTCTGCCTCCTGCTCTGTAAGGCCATAGGGCCCTGCGGGCAATCTGTGATGTCCCCTGTGCTAGACCCAAACCCATCACTGCACATTCCAGCAGCCTCCTCTGGAGTTGTTTACACTCACTCTCTGTACCGTGTCTCCACTTTCTCTTAGCCAACTTCACTCAGGCTTTTCTCCCCCTCAGTTCTTGTAAAGGCACCAGTGACGTCCCTGCTGCCACATCAGTGCTCACTGCTCAGTCTGCAAGGTCGATTGCACCCTGTCTTCACTGGCGGCTCCTCCTCATCTTTGTGACCTTTGAACCCCGGCATGCTCACAGGACTGAGTCCTCTTCTCCTCAGGCCTGTCTGCACATGTGTATCTCCTCCATGGCCTCTCCCTGACCTCCCAACTCATAAAAACCAGTTGCTTATGTAGGTGTCTAATGGATACTTCAAAACTGAGTATGTCCAAGAAGAAACTCAAACCTGTATCTCCTGCCACTTTCAAGACTCAGCAAAAGGTAGTCCCTCTGGCAGTTTTTAAAAAAAAAAAACAGGGTCTCACCTTTGATCCTCTCTTTCTATCTGACATATATTCTTCAGCAGATCTGGTTGGTTCTGCCTTCAAACTATGGCTACCATCTGAGCCAGCATTTCATTTTCAGGCTCCAGCCAGCTTGGCCTTTGAGAAGGCAGGGCTTCCCCCCAGGTCTGGAAAACTGCCTCCCAAATGGTTCCTCCCTGTCTTGTCTGCTCTTCGGCCACCCTGTCTCCTCCTAGTCCTGCACTCTGCTTGTTTTCTCAAAAGCACTTGGCAGCAGCTCCACTAACGTATCATGTGTGCTTGAACTGTAAGTTCCATGAGAGTAGGGAGTTTTTGTTTACTGTTCTTGAACGGTCCCTAACACACACACGCGCGCGCGCACACCCATTTCTTTCCCCTTCCCACAGTGTTGCTGGGTGTGCTGGCATCTGCCCCTGAGGCCCTGGGCAGAGCTCTTACCGAAAAGGGCGAGCAGGGACTGGAGTGCAAAGTGCACAGTTCTTCGACTGGCTTGTTTCCCAGTTTTCAGGATCACCTCCTCCTGACCAACTTCACAGAGATCAAAACCTAGAGGAACAAAGAGTAGGAGCATGTGCTTCCTCAGGGAAGATTCCATGTTCTGAAAAGGATGGGAACTGTAGGGCTCCTCATACAGTGTCATGGGAATCCCCGCAGGCCCCTCAGCAAGTGCCCTGCCTGGGGCTGCCCTCTGTCCCTTCACAGAGCACTGGCCACTTTCCTGCCTAACCACATTCTTCAGAGCTGGGGGTCAGAACTAGAAAAGGCTTGCTAACATTTGTTTTCTCCATTCTTTCGCAGAACAGTCCACTTAAAGGAGTCTGCCCAGGGCAAAAACTGGCCACTCCCTTTGGCACTGAGTCCAATATTTAAAGCTGGTGCACGGGAAAGTAGAAGCTTCTCAAGGGCAAGGACGATGTCTTCATACGTGCTCATTGTCCGCCGCTGAGGGCTTTGGGACAAACTCTCTGCGATGGTGGAGAATCTACCTTGGCTGAACCACCCTGCAGAGACTCCACTCTGCCAAGTCCCAGGAGGGGTTGCTCCCCAAACCTAAGGGTTCTACTGAGACTTGGAGCAGATGCAACAAAGGGCGTGAGCTCCGGAGCAAGAGGCTGGCTGGTGGGCTGTTGTGCCAGCACTTGGACTTCCTAAGAGATGCTGCAGAGGCATCCAGTACCTCTCTCCAGGAAAAACTCAGGAGGAAGGAGCCAAACACGCTGTGACCAAGGGGGGACTGCGTCCAGAGAAAGGCCCTGCCAAGCAAGAATTCAGGGCCCAGAGCACCCTCAGCACTGTGAAGCTTCACTGCGCCTCCTTAGCAGAAGACTGAGCTCTGACTGAAACGCTGCAGGCACTTGGTGCTAAAGGCCCGCAGGCAGGAACCTGTGATACCAGGCCCTTTCCCTCAGTGTTCCAGTGACAAGAATCCGTCATTTACAGTGCTGCCTCCGTCAGCACGCTGTGCGTTCATGATGGAGAGTGTTTACCAAAGGAGAAATTGTGTCTATGTTTTTATTCCTGAGCAAGGATTCTGATTGTGGTGTGAGGCTATCATTTCTTTGGCAATTAGGTTTACTTAAGGAGCCACTCAGCATTCTGGGTACTATAGGGCATTTTCTTCTGACTCACAAACAGTACCTGAAAGCAACAGGAAGGTCTCAGAGAACTCAGCATTTGAAAACAAATCAATATAAATATAATAGCTTAGTTAGAACCTCTACTTTTACCAAATGATTTGAATTGGTCGCTCCAACAAAATCGAGTCTTCTAAATAGCTTGTAGCCCTGCAGTGGTTGTGATGGCACGTGCTTAATGTTGAGTGCCGGGAGGGGGTGTCTCTGAGACTCCGAGCCCTCAGTGGGACGGCCACTTCTCCAGCTGCCCAGCCCGCCCCTAGTCTCAGTCCAAAGGATTTGGAAATAAGTATGTGCACACCCCTCACCTCTTGAGTATCAGTGGGATTTGGAAAGTACAGAGAAGTAGATGAACATCAACAAAAAGCACCCACAACCCGAGCACCAGAGAGCTAGCAATACACCTGGCAAAGGACATCGAAGCATCCAGTTCATAGGTGAGGAGGGCTGACTGTCACACCCACACCCAAGGGAGGCTTAGGTCCTGCTCGAGAAAGAGCATTTCCTTCGTAAAGAAAGGTCTTGGCTTTATCTTCTTACCTCTCCTGGGTCACTGGCCCAAGACCAACCCTCCACTGAGAAGAGATCCATCCTGGCTATAGACCTGGCCTATCTCACTCTTGCTCCACATGCTACTGACTACATTTATGTAGATATAAATTTACTATGTTTACACCGAGACGACCGCTTTAAGGCCCCAGGAAAACAACTAATATAAAGGACATCAAAGGTCTTCACAGGGTATGTGGCAGTGGGAGTGCTGTGGGTTTTCTTTTTTACCTTCAGAAACAAATGGCTCCAGCTCTAATTGAGGTGGGATGGGGAAGGTCATCTACGAAGTGGGTTAGAAAAGATGGCCCAATACTGAATATCTGGGCCTCACAAGCTGAGGAAAAACTCTTTTTAAAGGACTTGCTACCCTGCCATGTCTGATTGTTAACCCCTGTACCAGTGAATTCAGGCTGTGTCATTCTCCAGACTCTCCACTCCCTCAGGTCACCGGGGCTGCTGCCTGGGCCTCCCTCAGGTGAGATATTTACTGTCTGTTCGCCTTCCCCACTGAGAGGGTGGGGCCTTCTGTCCTCGGCTCACTGCAGCCTGCGCAGTGCCCGGAGCACTGCCTGGCACGTAACAGGTGTGCGAGAAAAGCCGCGGTGCAAATGGCTCTCACGCAGGTGCGCAGCGGCGCAACGTGAGAGCAGCCTCCAGCATCTCGTGGAGTCACGTCAGGTGCTGCCTCTGCCAAGTCACAGTGCTGACAGAGGAACAGTGAGCCTCCTCAACTGAACAAGGGTCTTGCATGTGTCTAGGTCCCTACAGTTAAGGTGGCTTCAACAGTACTCCTTTCTGCCAGTTTCCAGTAGACAGTGATAGAAAACAACACTGAAACCATTGCTTTATGACTGTTCAGCTTTTAATCACAGCCTGACTCCCAACAATACTGAATTTGCCAGATTCATGTGAAAATAGACATGAAATCACAATACAGGGGCCATAGGGGAAATGGGATGAAGCTGGGGAGCCACTTGGGAATTGTACTAAAGCACTAGAACCTTTACTATTTTTGAGTAATATCTGAGAAGACAGAAAACCTCTACCAATTTTACCCAATGGAAATTAGAAAAGTAGATTTTTAAAAAATGGAACTAAAGAAACCAGTTAAGTATGCCCTACCTAGAGCCGCCAAGAATTCATGACATCCTGGGAGCCGCCACAGCTGGACACTGATGGAGACTTGAATGGGAGCCGAGGCAAAGTCCTGCTCCTTCTCGCAGGCTTGCAG
The DNA here is from genome assembly GCA_004027475.1 of Anoura caudifer. Taxonomy (NCBI): domain Eukaryota; kingdom Metazoa; phylum Chordata; class Mammalia; order Chiroptera; family Phyllostomidae; genus Anoura; species Anoura caudifer. The sequence continues at coordinate 998,106 of PVKU01000017.1, forward strand.
CTGGACCAGCACCTGGTGGAGCTGAGCAAGGGGGAGCAGCGTGAGCTTTCACTCCTTTCCAACATCTTCTACCCCTCCGGCCCGCCAAGGATTTGTCCCTGAGTTACTCTTGCATCACCTCTTATGTCATCACTAATGACCTTAGATGTGTGTAGCATCTGAAATTTTCTTTCCAGTGCCTTCATGCCTGTTGTCCTCTTTGTAGGAAGCTCAAGGGGCTGTGGGGTGTTAAAGGTCAGCCCACAGTGAGGGTTTCTGCTTCCAGCCTCACATCTTCCCTCAAGCACACTCGCTATGGAGCTACCAAGCAGAAGAGAGGGCTTGGGCCTAGAAGAGGGGTAGGTTATAGGCCTGGTCATCTTCTCTTTTTATTTAATTAAAGTCACCTTTACTATCTGAGGTAAATAGTGAAGAGGAATCCAAGGCTATATTCTAGGCCAGGGGTGTCAAACTCATTTTCACCGGGGGCCACATCAGCCTTGTGGTTGCCTTCAGAGGGCCAAATGTAATTTTAGGACTGTATAAATGGAACTGCTCCTTAACTAGGGGCAAGGAGCTCGGCGCTGCCGCCAGGTAGAAGGTGCTGGGTGAGATCAAGCAAGGTGGAGGGCTGGGTTCAGCCCGTAGGCCTTGTGTTTGCCACCTGTGTTCTAGAGCCTTACTTAGCACTCAACAAACCCACAGAACCTGCTGAAGTACCCACGGTGCTTCAGGTTTCCTGGCTCTGTGAACACTACTCAGGAGTCTTGTGTGGGCTCACAGTGGCACTCACTCTGAGCTGCTTCTGCCCCTGCTGTGCTGATGGAGCTGAAAGGTCAAATTAAGAACACAAGAGGGTGGAGCAGGAAAGGGGGAGCCAGAGCAGAGGAAGGGGATGGACTGCCTGAGCCAGCGGCACTGGCCACCCCAGCTCGAGTGCATGTTGGCATGTGCATGCGACTCAGAGAAACAGCACAGCACCTGCGCACTGAACTCGGAGCATGCCAAGGGGACCTCGGGGGGTGGGTGGGTTGAGGGGCTCACCTGACAACAGTTGCTACTTAAAGTAGTACTCACCATTCCAACCATATTTTTAACAGCCTTCGGCCAGCAGATTATAAGGAAAAGAAAGAAAGAGAGAGAGAGAAGACAGTTTAGATCCAAGCACAGGTTGTTATGCAACACGAGCTGACCACTGCTTTAGGAAGCGCCACACCAGGCCTGCGGCTCTGATGGGGAGGGGAGAGGAGCAAGAGTCAGCAGGGACACACAGGAGAACGAGCAGCCATACCCAGGCCAGAAGCACTCGGGGTCAAGGGGCTCAGGTCAGCCAGTCCCTGCCCTTTTTGCCAGGAGAGGAGCAGGGCAGGCTGGACTCAAGTAGGGAAGGGTTACAGCGGGTATGAATGGGCCACTCTGAATCAAAGTCTGCAGTTCCAGAGTGACTCAGGAAATGTCCACCATCCCTCAGCCACAGTGGGTAGCCTGGGACACTTCCTTGGGGCCAGGCAGGAGGACGTCAGGTACAAAGACCCTGTGCTGCCACCAAAAGCAAGAAATTACACAGCTGGCTTTTTGGAGTCTCAGTCTTGCCCTGAAAGTGTAATTCTAACTCACTGTTTGTGGAGCACAGGCTTCTAGGCCACCTGGGGTCATTCCACTACACGACATTCTGGAAGCGTCTTCCTAACTACCTTCACAAGCAGACAGAAGCACACTTAGTATAAAATGAGCTTAACGAAGGAGCCAGACCACTGAGCTCTGTTCGCATCCTAGGTACAGGAGGCTCCAGGCACCACTCAGATTTTCAGAGGTTAATCCTAGATGCTGGAGCTTGATTTCCACACAGAAACATTTCTGCTAAAAATGGTATCTGCTGATAAAAGTATAATGTGTATTGTTTTTTCCATATCATTACACTCAGGATAACCAGAGAAAACTGCTCTGTGCTCTTCAGGGGTTGCTACGCCCTCCAGAAGCCCTCCCACACACGGCTGCCCGCTGGGGCTTTGGCCAGACCCTCACAGGCCGGTATGAAGCTCAGACGGTCTGAGACCAAGTTGGGAAGGGCCTACATAGTACTGAGAGTTAGACTCCTCCCAATGCCTGAGTTAGATCTACATTTTCTTAAAAGAAAGCGCATTTTTAAAAACCTGCTAAGTGGTATCTTGAAATAGAGCTGTTTGTGTCACTGCTTTACCGTAGTGGCTGTTCTGTTTCAAGTGGAGTTTGTGCTCGGAGAGTAAGTGCTAGAACACCTGCAGCCAGGCTCGCCCTGCACCTGCTGGCTTAGGGAACTTGGCTGTTTAAAACGTGTCAGTCAGCAGGAAAAACTGGTGGGTGGGGGTGACAAGGTGCAGGAGGCTTCTGAATGGAGAGGTCAGGAAGTGCCCTGGCACTATAGGTGACAGCAGCCCCTTAAGTGTCCTCTGAAAGCCCTAGAGCACTTGGGACTCAGCACCCTCCATCTCTAGCATTTTCTTACTCCCAGCATTTGCCTTTTCCTTCTAATCACAAAGGCAATGAAACTGTACTGCTTGCAAGTTCCTATTCAGGGCCAAGTCACTCTTTCCTCAGCACAGCTCTCAGGCCTGAGCTCAGCAGCTGTGGCTCGACTCACCCGGCTGATGAGCTGCTCGCCTGTCTCCGAGGCAGTGATGAGCTTGCAGAGGGCTTGGAGGGCAGGGGTGGGAAGACCTAAACCAAGAAGCAGATTGGTGTTAATCCAGAGGGAGCTCTGCACCCACAGTCCTGCTGCCTTCCCAGGGGAAAAAGCCCAAAATGCTCAGCATTGATGGCCTTCAGGACAGCCAGACCTGTACATCCATGTGTGACTCGGGAGAGAATGGTCTCCGAGAAAGGCAGGTGGGGGCAGGCGCCATCCTGACCCAGCTGCAGTCCTGCAGGTGCACAGTCACACTCTTGGGACCCTTGGTCATTCAGGCTGCTGCATCCCCTCTGAGTGAAGCACGAAGGGTACCCTCAGCTTCTGCACCATTGCACCCTGGGCGGGGGGGCTGCACAGCTCTCTGTCAGGTCTGAAGCTGCTGATTAAATATTAACAGCAGCTACTGTCTGCCCAGCATCACCTCATGTCACCCAGGAAGAGGCAGAGCCAGGGCAGAGGATGCCTTGCCATTACAAGTCCAAAGATAAGTTAAGAGCACCCATTCCCTCCAAATCAGAAGCCTGTGTCTGGGATTCTGTCGTGTCTCAGCAGAGGGACTCAGCACACTCGATCACTCCTTCCCAGCTCTGGGATCCAGCATCCTCCTACGTGCAGGAGCCACGGCCTCCCGCCCATGTGTCAGTCAGTCCCTCTGGCTCTGCCCTGCCCAAGGCTTACCCAGCAGGGACTGGATAGTGCTGCTGCACTGCTGGAGCCGGTCACCAGGGTCAGAAGTTGGGAAGAAGACAGCTGCCGGCAGGCCACTGGCTGGGGGGTCCAGCCGGAAGCCCACAGCAGTGAGGAGGGCCTGCCAGCCAGGGATGCCGCCTACTTTGTTCTCCACACTCTGCTGGGACGTGTACATGGCATTGCGCTGTCCATTCTGAATGCGCTGCAGGGACTTCTCCACCTGCAGAGGGAAAGGGGAGTGAGGTGCTGCTCTGTGCAGGGGCTAGCCCTGGTTCCTCTCCAAGTGGCTTTGGGGGAATACACAGCCCCCTGGGTGCCACTGACGCGGGGCACCCAGGCTTGAGGACTAGACATGGCCTGGCTCCTTGCAAGGGAGGACACAGAGGGGAAGGATGGTATAATCAAAGCTAGCAAGGGCTGGTACAACCTGCAAGAATTCTGTTCCTCCCCTAACCTCCCTCCTTCCACACCAGGTTCTCCACAGACACTGAAGTGATGTGTCTGCAAGCCAGCCTCAGGTCAGGGACAAACCATGTACTGGCTTCTATCACTGAGACCCTCAGGCCTTCAAGACCCTCATACACCAAGCAGTGCCCATCCTGGGGCCTTGGCTGGCAATGACCCTCTTCGTTCTTTCAACTCATCCTTCACCTGCCCCCAGCACTGGCCTCAGGAACCTATGCCTCCTCCATGATCAAGTTTCCCTCCTTCCTTCCAGGGCCTAAACTGGCCCCTGGGACACAGGAGCTGAATCCACCAAGTAACTACTGTGTTAACACTGCCCACGAGCACTCCACAGAACTCCCAAAGGCCTCGGTCCTTCCCCCAGCAGCTTCTCTAGAGAACTTCCGTCCATCCTGATGTACTGTGTGCCCTGGGGTACATGCCCTTACCATCACTGGAGGGACAAGAAAGTCCTTCCAAGATGTCACCTGACACTTTCCTTACAGCAAAATCCTGATGCTGTGGGTTGACATCACAGCAAAACAATGAGTGTTCCTAGGCAAAGCAGAGGACCAGCCAGCTTGTTGTCCATTGGGCTGGAAGGGCCTTGGTGAGACAGTGCATGCAGGGTCCAGTGGCACCCAGGGTAATTAGAGATAAGGGCTGGTGAACTTGACCCATGGCCCTTGTAGTCACACCAGACATGAAGCCAAGAAAGAAAACCTGTAAATGTGCATGAGGAGCCTCAAGGCCAAATGGGGAGCAGCTGAGAGGCCTGGCTCTTGCCCCACAGCCTGGCCTGGGAGAAGTGAGCCAAATGGAGCGAGCAGTTCAGTTACCTAAGAAAGGTAGTCTGGGGGCTTGTGCAAGAAAGAGGGTCACTCCGGGTGCGACAGGGACCTGAGAAGTGCTGAGCAACTTAAGGACTCTGTAGCTTTTGGGCACAGGTTAAAATTATTTGAGATAGCCTCCCCAAATTCTCAAAGCACGTGAGCACATCTACCCTGCAGAAGGCAACTGGGCTACCTGAAGGCTGGCCTGAAAGCTGTCACAGGTGGTCAGGTTAGAGCTTTCTTGTTCCCGTGGTGACTTCCTTCAGGCCCGAGAAAAAACTCAGGCCGACCCTAAGCTTGAGAAACGTACATGGCTGATCTGACACCTGGGGTGCACAGAGAGCTCCAGTCCCCAGGACCATGGGGCAGTAAGTTTGCCCAGCTGAGGGGACATGCCTGCCCAGAACCCAGCCCCCTGACTCTGCGCTTCCCACCCAAAGCCCCCAGCTCACCTGCAGGGCCTGTGCGGAGCTCTTCCCCTAGTCGGCCCACAGGCACACCTCTGTCCGATGAGGTGGCCACAGAGCAGAAAGAGCTCAGCTGGGGTGCAGGCCCTGGGTTGGGACTGGGCTGGTCTTTCTGCATAGAACTCCAAGCAGACTAAGCATTCTGAAGTATTTGAAACTGCCTTCCAGGTTATCAAGGTGGAAGGGTAGAACAAGTTCTATGTCACTGTTTCTTGGCTTTATAATTTTTAAAATGCGAGCACAATGTCGTGGGGCCTCTGTACTCTCACCCAAGTCCAGCAGAGATTAGGGCTGACTAAGGTCAAGGTCAGGCTTGGACTCCTTCCAACTGAGTTTAGGGGAATGCCAGTATCATCTGATTATAAAATACCATCTACTGACTACTGCCACCCTATTGTGTGCCAGCTACTCATCTTTCTTCTAATCTTTGCAATAACCTTGAAAAGTTAAAGTTTGATCCCCACTTCTAGATAAGGAGATTGAGGCCCAGAGAGCCAACGTAACTTGCCCAAAGCCACATGGCCCATGAATGGTTGTGGAGTGGGCCCCTGCTCCAGGTCTCTCCTTGGCTGCCCCCTCCCCCGGGGTCTTGGCGAGGACTACTACAGCCATCTATATGACACCACGCAATGTGCCCACTGCCTGGACCAACTGGCTTGACCCACAGACATCTTGGGACAGGGTCCCCTCCACCTGCTCATGTGCCCTGGTGCTAAACCGTTCAGCCCCGCCCCATTCTCATGCATCTCCAACTGGGTTTGGCTCCATAGGAAGCCTGGAGGAGGAGCTCCCTGGGCCCTCTTACCAGGTGCAGCAGCACTCGCAAGGCATCCCGTGCACGCTCTGGGTGCTGTAGGATCTCAGTGAGGGCCTGGCCGATGAGCGAGGAGGGACTGTTCAGCTTGACGTCACTCCCAATGAGCATGAACCCTGTGGAGAGCACAGAAGTCATCACCTAACCGGGGCTCCGGTAAGAGCAACCAAACTGAGCCAGGCTGGGAAGGTCCACACGTCCACCTAGAGCCTGTCCCCCTTCCCAGGCACTGCTTCTGTAAGCAGGGCCTGGAGGAGGCACAGACAGAGTGGTGTCCTCAAGCCACCACGCCACTGTAGGGCCAACCTGCCCTCAAATAATGGAGGGAAATGGTTTTCAGAAAGAATGAATGAGTCAAAGCTGTTTTTAGGGATAATGGGACATCATTAAACATCACTTTCCCCAGAACAAAGTTGTGACCTTAAATTATCTGTCACTAAAACTAAACAAAGACAAAAATACCATGTCCCTAAGCACACTGGGAAGACGGGGGGGGGGGGGGGACTGCACAGAGGAGCAGCGGACTCATCGGGAATAAAACATAGCCAAGCACAGGGACCGGGTTCCCACGGCCCTGCAGACTGTTCTGTGGGCCCAGACCCCTTTCCAACTGCCGAGTGCACATCATTAAAGGGACATGGAGTGCTGAGCTTTCCATGATCACCTGGAAACCACCGGCAGCGCCTGCGATACCGGCCTCTCCTGGCAACAGGAGCAGTTGAGCAGTGTAGCTGGGCCCAGGGCCTCAGCGCCCACCTGCCTGCGTTGAGGCGAGGCCACCAAAGAGTAGGCCTGCTGGACCAACTACATGTTTCTTTTCAGCCACAAGAAGAACTGGGTGGATTCTACATAGTTGTTTTTGGATACCTTTTTGAAAACATACTATGGCTGTGTTGTGTTTGTGATATAAACAAATGCGCCCGCATGTCAGTAACAGCTCATCTGCTTGGCATTCCCCCAGCACAGCTCTGCACCGGGGCCTGTGGGCTCCCCGTTCGCTGGCCGGCTGGGCCTGAGAGCACTGTGGCTCCACCTCAAGGCTTCTCCAGCATGCGGGTGACACTGACAATATCAGCACACATTGGTTGACTGGACTGATTCTGAGAGGAGGAATAAATTGAAGGCCATTTTGTTACCAACTTTTAAATATATCCATGGATGGTACATTTTTGGCCATTAAAACAAAATGTAAAAGTTTAAAAGTAGTGTATTTGTTTATCAAGGTTTGAGACACTGCATTATGGGCCAGTACTGTCATTATGGCATCCGCAGAGCATCCTGGGAGGTGTAGGGCCAATTCTGAGGGGCCACCACAGACTGAGGTCAGGAGGTGTGTCAGCAAAACCAGCCAGCAGGGTGAAAGGCTGGGCGGGAGAGTGGTCCTGAGTTGGGTGTGGACTGCAGCCTCGCAGGGAGGTTCTCCCGCGTGGGAGGAGGGCCCACAGGGACCCTGGAGGATAAAGCTCATCATAAGACCTTTATCCTCCAGGAGCTGAGAGACAGTCCCTTGTCCCCCCTCCTGTGATCAGCTGTCACAGGGAACATTCTCCCTTCACTCCCAGACCCTCCGACCCCCACAGCAGGCCCACTGAGAGCACCCGTGGTGGGTGTAGTACACCGTGCACATCACAAGACATTCATCCTACTCCTTGAGGATCACCTCGCATGCAGATGGAGGAACCGTCAGCACCGCCTCCATCAGCTCCATGTGGCCACTGGGGACGACACTGAGCTTCAGAGAGGGTTAGTAACCTGCCTCAGGTCATGCAGCCTGGCTATGGAGCTGGAGCAAACGCAAGTCTTCTGAATACAAACCTAGGTTCTTCACCACACTGCTGCTCTTCTCTACAGTGGTCGGATTTTACACGAGGGTGCCATAAAGTGGGTCATCCAGGAAACACCTCGGGGAGTTTTACATTCACACTCCAATGGCAAAAGACTGTTTAAGCTATGGTGGTAAAAGCCTGATTTGGTGAGGGCAAGTCTCAGCAAAGGAGGCTCTCCCCAATCTCCCCATGCTGCTTTCCCAACACCCAGCCCACCCTCCCAGGGGCACCGCACTCTCACCTGCCCAGTTGGAGGGGTGCGAAAAGGCCTTGCTGCTCTGCACCACTTTCATGGCCTCCGCCAGGGCAGCACTGGCTTTCAGGCTGTTCAGCAGGGATGAGTAGAAGGCGTGGAGAAACATTTTGGAAGCAGCCACGGGCACAGGCCACAGAGACACCAGGACACACTGTGCACCGGCAGCCAGGAAGGCACGAGTCAGTGCGATGACTCCGTCGGCAGTAACTTTGCTGTTTGACTCCTGAGAGGAGCCGAGGACCACCAGCTTCACGGGGAGCCGCAGGTCCAGGACGTCAGCAGCTGTGAGCAGCAGCTCCTGCAGGGGCGGGCAGTCTGAAATGCTCTCCCCGTCACTGGTGTCATCCTGCACCCGCAGGGACTCGGGGATTGTGTAGGGGTGGCCAAAGGAGCTCTTGCTACTGGCAGGATTGCCATCCATGCTGGGCGTGAGGACCAAGGCTGACAGTTTCCAAGAGATGTGGGTGGCAAAGTGGACACACTCAGCCTGGGTCAGGGCGCTCATGACCCGCTCTTTGGTGGCTACACTGCCCACCAGTGGCTGGCAGCCCAGCAGTTCCGACACCATGTAGGCTTCCTCCTCGGCTGACGGCATTGGCCCCCACAGCCACCTGTCCATCACTGCTGACGGGAGCTTCGGGTTGCCGATGACAGCCGCCATCGATGTGGAACTGGAGTAGGTGGGCGGGGCCTTCCTCAGGTGATACTAAGAGGGAGGAGGACAAGCACATCACCATCAGACCAGGAGCACGGGGACAGGGGCCAGCTCTCTGCGAGGGCTGGGTCTGCCTTGACCCCACCTGTTCTCCCAATAACCTCGTTCACTCTGATTCCCAACACCTTTTGACACAGGTGCAGGTCTTACTGAAAATCACACCTGCTATGACAAGCTCTTGAAAATAATCCAGACTGGGTGGTGAGGAGGCCACTCTGTCAAACCTCAGAGGGCTGGGGAGGTAGCACTGAGGGACAGAAAATGTTGGAGGCAAGGGTCTGTCTGTGGTGGCCGCCTGTCCCTCATCTCTCACCCCTAGGGGCCTTCCCCAGGAGTCCCTAAATAAGGGGAGACCACTCCTGATGAGTCAGGGGTGGGGGGTGGCTTTGTTTAAACTGTGTAAAAAGCAAGTCAGACTCAGGGAAGACAGGGCCAAATCCAGTCCTTTAGGGAGCTGGCATTGCTGAAAAGATTATCATCCCTCCATTTCGTGTGCTGCAAAGTGAAAATGTCACTGAATTACAAAGCCAGCACAGAGAAGTCCAATGAAGTTCTGATTTGCCCCCACCATGTCTTTTGATGCCTTCTGGGGAACATCAAGTATGAAATTATTTCAAAATAACTTTTTGGTGCCTGTGGGTGCTGATGCCTTAAAACTTTGGGTAAGAGAAATGCCTCTTGTGTGCCTGTCAGGAGACAGGACTCTTCCCTCTCGTGGTGACACTGGCACACAGCCAGCTCACTGTTGTCACCAACATGAATTCTCTCAACAAAGGCGATCTCTGATCCCAGGGTGCTCCTGGCAGCAGGTGCGGTGGACCTGCCTCTCCCCGCCCTGTGTGGGGCCAACATCCACCCAGGCCAGCGTGCTTCACTTCTGGGATTCGGTCAACAAGGACTAGAGGAAAACTCAGAATAATTTCTTTCACTTGACCTGATTTTGTCCCATGAGAAAGGTACAATTCAGCAACAAAAACAGCCAAAACTAAGATCTCCAAAACCCTGTGAAGCAGAAAGATGACCTGCTTGAAACCATGCCGATGACCAAGGCCAGCAGAGGCCGGCCAAGGCAGGGCTGTCAGGCCTGGACTGTGAGTTCTTAACCCTGCTGACACTTCCTTCCCCCACACGAGGCCCCTCTGACCGAGCCCCCCCTGGTGGTCTGGGGGCTCTGCTAGCAGCCGGCAGCTGGAAGGCATTTCCAAGTCTGACATAGGAGTTCAGGTCCTGGTGGTGACGGCAGTCCTGTGGCTGGGGCAGTGAAGGGCGAGAAGGAAGCCAGGGTTTCGGGGTTTCTGAGTGAGTTTGACAGAGGGAAAGGGAACTCAGGGTTGGCTGAAAAGATGCTCTAACCAGATGGGTAGGGCCAAAGGTGGCCTCGGGGTGGGACCTGTGGCCTGTGGGGGCCACTGTCACCCTCTTGATTTTCACAGGTGTTTCTTCCCACACTGACATTTTTGCTGAATGAGACCTGAGTCCCACCTGGTCCCCTGAAAGCCATCTCATTTTTCAGTTCTTTTGTTGGCCTGTGGCACTCTTTTCCGCTCGACACTAATCTTGTCTGCCATCGCTGCCTGTGGCCCCTGTGCTGGGACTGGCTATGCCTCAGCACCTTGCTGGGGGCCTGCGTGCCGGTGGGTGACCAGCTTCCTTCGGGACTCGGCCTGGCCCTGAGCCTGGCTCAGCATCTCCAACTACTCACAGTCCTGATGTCACAGCAAAGAAAGTTAAAGCGAAGTGGCCCGAATCATGGCTACCTGAAGTAGCAAAGAACTGTCAGGGCTCTGAAGCTGTCCTGCAGAGCCGTGGACAGCTGAGAAGTCGTCCTGCCCAGCTGCTGACTACACAGTTAGCAGTTTGGAGAGGTCACACCCTGTGGCTTCGGGACCCAGGCTGGATGGAGACTGGGCCTCGAGGACTGGAGAACGAGCACCCACAGGTGTGCTGTGCACCTTACCTTGGACTGCGGGCCGAGGGCGCGGATGGAAGGGACAGCGATGAGGGCGAAGCGCTCGTACAGGTACTCGTTGGAGGAGCTTCCTTTCAGGAGGGCGAAAGGGATGAGGTAGAGCTCCCCCTCCAGAACCAGGACCAGCTGCCGGTGCCGACCCACAGGGCCACTGGAGTGCATCAGGCCCTGCAGAGCAAGTGTGGGGCTGACACGGGGCCTGGCGGGGCTGAGCTCGCACACACCAGGCCAGCGCTGAGCAGGGGACTTAAACAGGCCCGAAGGACCAGGCGCACTGAAGGGTCCACAGGGTCACATGGGCGGTGGTCTGGGCATTGCTCACAGGAGCGTCACCAGGTGGGGGCTTCCGCCGCCTCACAGGCCCTGAGGAGGAGGTTAGGGGACAGTCTCTTCAAGTCCACAGGGGAGCGAGGGAGGCTAGGGTCACCAGTCAGGGAGTGGGGGTCCCACAAAAACGAGGCCCAGCCCCAGCAGACCCAGACATTTCCACAGGAGTCAAGGGACTAATGCACAAAGCGGTCACCCCAAAAAGAGCTCAGAGAGTCACAGCGTGCCCCAAAGGATGAGGGCAGAGGGGACACACTGGCACAGAGGCCCTAGCAGCAGTGACAGAATGACCCCTTTCAAAACTTAAGACCTCAGCTGGAGTGGGACGTGCCCCCCATTTCAGTGGACGAGAGGCCAGAAAACCAGTGTGAACAGACAGTGTGGGAGCTAGGATGACGTCCCCCAGGGGAGAGGGTTCTGGACTCTGGGAGCTTTCGTTACCCCCGGGCCTCTGTGTTCCTCTGAGGAGAAGGTGGCCCCTTGGCCTGGGCTCTGCAATGCTGTCCCCATTCACTCCCCTGGGGTTGTCGGGGATGTGACCCTCATCACTCCTGACACCCATGTTGAGGACCCGAGGGAGGGGTGCATGGAGACCCACAGCAGGCAGACACCGCCCCCATTCCCGTTGTCTCCAGATACATTTCTGTCCGGAAGAATTGCTGCTGGAGACCAAGGCCGTATGAACCTTGATAATAGAAAGGGACAATTGGGAACTCTGGCCTGGACAGGCTGAGGGTGAAGCGGAGATGACGCGGAGGCTGCTGCCCATGCTCAGGGAGATGCCGCCCGACAGACCTCGCACACACTGCGCCTCAGGCACCCGCCCAGCCCTGGGCCTCAGGCGGCCCTGGCTCTGCCGGAGTCACAGCCAGACTCCCCTCAGCCTCACCCCTGTCTGCCAACCAAGTGGAGCGCCCACCAGGGGGCTGCCCTGCTCTGGAGGGGCAACTGTGTGCACCTGACGGGACTGCTGTGGGCACTGGGCTGAGGGTGGCAGATGGCACTCAGCTAACCCAGAGTAACACAGGCCTGGCTGGACTTTCAGTTTGTATAAATCCCCTGTGGCTTTTTCTCTTTTTTTAAATTGTAGCTGCATCTAAAGAAAGCAGAAATGAAAATATTAGGTCAATTTGCTTCTTGCTTGCTTTAAGAGCTGTTTCCCAAGAAGGGATAAAAAAATCACTGCAGGACCCAGGAAGGAAGAAGTGGGGCATGTCACAATGCCCCCAGTGCTGCTGGCAATGAGTTTTGGGTAGGCACAGAGGGGTGAGGAGGGCCGGGTGCCTGCAGCCCTACTTCACACTATCTGTCGGCTCCTGGGCCTGGTGACCTGCTGTGGGCCACACAGCCCCCTGCCTGGCCTGGCAGGGGAAGGAGGCTCTGGAGGTCCGTGACCCTGCTGCTGCAGCCTGCCTAGCAGACCTGGAAGCTGGCTGGAATGGCTGGGCTGATGGTGTCCTGACCTCAGGGACAGGTCAGCAACTGTGACAATGACAACCGCTCACTGCTCAGTGAGAGCCCTACTGTGGGCAACATGGGGACTCAGGCCACCTGCCATACGTACTGTAACACCAGACCCACTTCAGCTGACCTGGGGATGCCAGGCTGCTGGATGAGATGCCAGCCCCACCCCTGCAGGTCCTCCCTGGGCTCCTGCTGCCAGGGCCTGGACCCCAGTGAGTCTCTGTCAGGTGTCATCCTGAGGCCACTGACTTACCCAGTACAAGCCCCCCATCGTGACTACACCTACACGTGTGAATCAAAGGCAAGTCCAGGAGCACTGGGTGAGGTCAGAGGGGTGACACTGAGGCCACAGCCTGTGTCGGGGGGGGTGGTGCTGTGAGCAGTAATTCACACACGCTGACGCTCACCAAGAGAAGCGAATGGGAGGCTTGCCAGGCTTGGGAACTGAGCTAATGAGCAAGAAAGGGACACGCCCTGAAGTTCCAGCCTGGGAGCTTGCAACGTTTTTCTCTGAACTGCGTGTCCCAATGCACAGATCTGGGTCGTCCTGGGACATGCCTTGGGGCTGCTACTGAGCTGGCACATGCATGCAGCCCTGGGTGAAGGCCCTGGATGCATCCCCTGTCCAGGCAGCAAGCCTGGAGGTGGGTGACAGGTCACACAGCAGAGTGACAGCTCCAGCTGAAAGGCAGTGGGAAGACTGACTGAACTTGCTGGGAACGGTGCCCTGGAAACCGCCTCTGAATTCCACCTCCAGGACACATAAGCATCACCCTTGTACCGAGAGATTAGCTATAATCCAATGTGAACTTGAAAAAAGAAAATGAAGTGATGTCTCTATCCAAATCCCCATCATCTGTTAGAGGAAAAAGGAGAGGCGGGCCGAGGGGCGCTTCTCCGTGTCTCCATGTGTCAGTCTAGAGGGGACATGTGCTGGCTTCTGCTGGCTTCTGCGGCCTGGGCGTGAAAGGTAACAGGGCTCAGCCCCAGCCCTGCGCCTGCAAACGACAAAGTCCGACAAATTCCAGCAGAGACTCCAATTTTCTGACCTTTGAAGTTTCTGGAAATGGATCTTATGAAGCAGAACAAAACAAGGAGGCCAGGTGTGCTATACAATCTGTCTGTTCCCCCAGGGAGAATCCCTTCAGTCACCAGCAGGCTGGGACCCTGATGGTCACAGTGCGAGTCCACGCAGCACACAGCGCCGGAGAGTTGGCTGAGGGCCAGGCCTGGGATGGACAGGGGAGGGACGAGTGCCTGCCTGGTGGGGCAGCAACGAGCAGACAAATTGGGGAAAGGCCCAGCCTCTGCAGAGGGAGAAGGGTATTCCTTTACCCGAGGTGGGTGGTGGGCACCCTGGAGGTGGTTCTGGGGGGCTGTTATCAGTGCTCGGCCTCAGCTTCTGGTGTCCTATCAACTCCGGCTCTGCAGTCCACTAGGTTCCTGCAGCCAGCGCTCCACCACAAGTGGGCAGTGCTGGGCCTTCTCAACACAGGGCCCTGTGGGGCTTGGGGGAAGGGGCTCTCCTGCCAGTGCTCTAGGTCTGTGGTGCGTGTGTGAGGACATCGGGGAGCCCAGAACATGGTCCTTTTGTGACCTTGCGGTCTGCACATGGCATTAACATCTCTGCTGTCCAGTGGGCTGAACCCCGTACCACACCTTCTCCGGTGCTGGTCCTTTCTTGGGTATGCTCCCTCAGCCAGGGAGAACCACATGGAGTTCATACACACACACCCCCATTTGGGAGGAAAATGCCGTGGCGACCCGGCTCCTGCCTCCTGTGACCCTGCTCCACTGCTGCAACCGCCCCCCCGACAGCAAGCCAGGTAAGCTACATTCAGACTATAAGACACCCCTCCCCCCCAAATTTGGAGGGGTTGCATCTTTTAGCCCAAAAAATACAGTATGTGTGTGTGTGTGTGCGCATGTGTGTGTAAATTTATAGTTCCTCTTTTACCATAGGGAATAAGTCTTCATATTAAATTTTCCCTGGCTAACCTACTATGCAGTTTCTGTCTCCTGGGTGGACCTGGGCTGTCTGTCTAGCTGACTGGGTGGATCAAAGCCTCATCCAGGAACCGGAAGGGAAAGGCACAGCCTGGGCAGAGGCCTTTGCCATGGGATCTGGGTCAGGCTGCCATGTCAGGAGCTCTCCATGGCCTGGAGCCGCTAGATCGTAGGGCACGTGGGGAAGGCCGGGGACAGCTTGGTGGCAAGCACTTCGACAGGACACTTGACATGCTGCACCCCAGTCCCCAAACCCACGGGACAGCACTCGTCTCCACCGCCCCATGAGCCCGGGGGGCAGAGCCGGCTGCAGCAGGGTGCAGGCACTCAGATGGCAACGGGTGGCACCCAGAGGGCACTCAGCACAAATCCGGGCCAAATGTGAACTCCCAAATGTCTTCAGGTGCTTGAAATAAGGTGAACACAGGCATTATTTATACTGTTCTCTCCTCTGGGCCTCATTTATCTTCCAAAATAACTCATTCTCTTTCCCTCTGGTGTTTACAGTCATGTGGCTAAAATGTGTAAATGGTCTCTGGAGGACCCAGCTCCAAATCTTAACCTAGGGGCTGAGATGCCAATGTCACCAGTCTCCTTCTCATGTCATCACCGTCCTCATCACCCACTGCTACTCCCAAGGGCCCACAGCACCCAGCACGTGTGAGGTCTGCTACCAGGCAGTTGCCCTGAGTCAAGTATCTGAGGCTGTAGTCCTCCCAGGCAGCCCACAGGTCCCGCATGTTCAAGTGGGTGGTGAATTCCGAGTCGATGACTGTTTTGGCCAGTGGGGATCTCCCAGATATACTCTCGGTGCCCTGGGCTCCCAAACTCTTTAGAAAGCACGGATATCAAATGTGGTGTCTCACGTGTCCTGACTTCTGGCTTAAGAACTACATGTTCCATGTACATCGCCAGGGGTCACAGGGTCAGCCTGCAGCCTCCAGCCACCTGCGGCACACCACTCATCGTGCCCACCGTTCAGACCCCCTGGCTCGGCCTTCAGACGCCTGGGGACAATACCCCTTCCACCTTCTCATGTGCCCTGGTGTTTCAGAAACCCTTTGGCCTCCCCCCTCACCAGAGGCCTCTCAGAGGGCCACGGTATCACGGGCCAGAGGAGTGGACATCCCTGATCCTCCTGGGTCCATGAGCTTTCGGGAAGACTAGATTTGGGATGAGATGGGCTTTGCTGTGTATAACAAAGATTCAAAGATTCAGAAAGCAAAGAAGTGTTGGTTGGGTCCCCCAAACCATGGACAGGGCCCTAAGGACTTTTTCCTGACTCATATTTTTGATTAAGTGAATTGACCAAACAGAACTTGTTAAGGTAGAGGAGATTTTTCTGTGATGCTTTGGACAGACCTTGGTATCATGGATGGATGTATACAGTTTCAGCAAATGCCACATACAGTTGTCCCCATTTTCCATAGGGGACACATTCTAAGAACCCCAAAGGGTACCTGAAACCACGCACAGCACCGAACCCTATGTGTACAGGTACTGTGTCTCCCTGTACACACGTGCCTATGAATAAGTTTAACCTGCAAGTTAGGCATAGCAAGATACTACCAATAACTAATAAAGTAGAACAATTACAATAACCCACTGTAATATGAGTTATGGTGGCATTTAGTAAAATAAGGGTTATGTAATCACAGGCGCTGGGACGCCATGACAGTCGACCTATGGACTCAGACAACTACTATGTGACTACCAGGTGGGCAGCATACACTGTGTGGGAACACTGGATGAAGGGGTGACTTGTCCTGAGGGGCAGCGTGAGAGCTCATCACAGTACTCAGAGTGGTGTGCAATTCAGATTACGAATGGTTTATTTCTGGGATTTCTCATTCGGTATTTTCAGACCATGGCTGTCCGCAGGTAACTGAAGACGCAGAAAACAAAAGCATGGATGTGGGGAGGGGCTGCTGTGCTTGCTGTGAGTAACCCAAAACCACAGCCTATGTCCACTGAGATTACAGACACCGTGTTCCACCAGAAATGCAGAATTCAAGATCCAACCTGCTCAACAGTATCCTTTGGCCAAACAGACAACCAACCACCAGCTTGCCTGAAGAACCCCACAAGGAGAAGGGTGAGGAATCCGGGTGCTGGAGAGTCATGGCCGATGGCCACCAAGGGTCAGGGACCAGCCTCAGCCACATCGGCCAAAGGCGCTGCTCACGCTTCGGGGGCCTTTGTGCCAAAGGGGCCCTCTGTTTTTCTGGCTGACCTCATCAAAATGAGCCCATACACCTGCAATGGCAGGACTGCCTCAGTTTACCCAGAATGTGCCAGGATGAGGCTGAGATGTGGCTGTTGAACACCAGCTTGAAGGGAGCCAGAACCCTGACCACTCTTACCCAATAGCAGTGACCTGGGTGAGGGCACCAGCGACCTCATGGGAACCGGCTGGTGAGCCTGGGAGCTCTCACCATGGGGTTCAGTGGCACAGACACCTGTGAGTAAGCTGCCTCTGTTCTTCTTCCCTGAGTCCCCTGCGGAAGTGCCTGCTGTCCCTGGGGGTGGGGTCCGTCCTCATCTGAATGTTACTACATATGTCTCAGTCAGAAATCAGTTAGTTGCTGGCCCCACACGTGCCTGTCTCCAGGGCCTCATCTCCCACGCAGCACTGTGGGGTCTGAGGGTGGTCATTTCTGGGCACGAACACTGTTCACTATCTCCGAACCCTGCAGTCTGTTTAGAAAACCGGCACCTGAATGGTCAGCCTCATCTCCTGGGGCCTCCGTCTGAGGGTCAGCTGGTCGCTGTGCTGCTCAGTTTTGCAGGCGTCCTTCCCCACCAGCAGCACGTGCAGCCCAGCCCAGCCACAGCCCTGCTCTTCTCCTGGCTGAGCCCTGGCAGGGCCAGCCCCACCCTGCATTCCTGGAGGAGAGCTCCAGCATTGAGCAAGGCGGTTTCCCAACCTAACCAACACAAACTGTGAGTTTTAAAGCAAGTTACCGGGCCCTGAAACAGGTAACTTGACAGGCAGCCACATTCGCCAAGAGCAGAGGTGGGGGGTGGTCTTTCCCTTCTGATCAAAGTCCTGTCCTAGAACCTTGGTTTTCAGATGCAAATATAGGAAACAAGGAACTGAAATAAATGGAAATAATGATAAGGATGCCAAAGACTCAAAGAAGTCCTATCTCTAAGTCCCTGAAAGTCCCCAGCATGGACCTTCAATGAGTGCTTTGACCAAACCCTAAGGAATTTCCTATTCTGAATCCGTTTCTTTGATTAAAGCAGTTTCTGGCTTTGGTGAAGGCCCCATTTGGGACTAAAGTGAATGAGCAGCTTCACCTAGAGTAGCCCTGGGGCCTGGCCACACCTGGTGTGACCCCAGAACTCGCTGACAGCAGTGGTTCAGAGCCTCCCCACCAGGAGGCCAGGGCCAGCAGGGCTCTGCCCTTTCACTGGAGCAGGGAAGCCTGGGCTGGAGGCACGGGTTACTGTCCCTCATTCTAACGGATGAAAAACAAACGCCTCGGACACACACAGGGTTCCAGTCCCTTTCACACTAAACACTTGCAACTCTTCTGTGGTGACATTTTCTCCATTTGGTAGCAGACAGGATCTGACTCAACGTTTGCAGAAGGCTCCTGTGCAAATGCAACTGGGCCCCCTGATGTGTTCGCCCTGTCTTGACAGCACAGGACAGGGCGGTTCCAGGAAAGAGCCACAGCACTGCCCTTGAGCAGATTAAGTCAGGCACCGGTGCAAGCCTACGGTAACGTGTTCTGTTCCACATTTCCTACTGACGACCCAATCCCTTAGCAACAGGACTGTGGCTAAACGTAAGCAGTTGTTCAATTAATTACAAGCCCCACGTGAAGAGACTAATCATTTTAGTCTTGAAGTGTCAGTGATTTGTAGTCTTGGACTTTGTTTTGACTTGTATTTTCAATGACAACATGGAAAAGGCTCTGAATCTGCCTGGCAGCCGCCAACCAGGACAGGCTGATGGTGTCGTGTCGCCCTCTAGTGGCCTCCAGGCAAGTGGGTGTGCGGCCACGGGAAGCCAGAGGAGGACCCCGGCCGGCCTCCTCCTGTAGGGGAGCAGCCTGTTGGGAAGGAGCTGGGAGGCCTCCCCAGGCTCAGTGCGGCCTCTGACCCTGGCCTGTCCGCCCCCCCCCAACCCCCCGACCCATCTGTGAGCATCAGACGTGGGGCCACCGCCAGCTCCACTGCCAGCTCCTCCACCACCTCCCTCAGAGTCCAGGAGAGCGAGCCAGCACGTGTTGATGGTGCTTCAACAGCTGGGTGAAGCCAGGGTGGGACAGGCCCCTGACCAGAGCTCAGCTTTGCAGCTGAGTGGTGCTGGTGAAACACAACAGGCACTTTGGTTGCCAAGGACAAGCCTGTGCTCCAATCGGTCCCTTCAGTGGCCCCTGAAAGGTCCACTGTCTTGTTTGAAGCAAACTCTGTCACTGTTCGGTTGCATCAGTCATAAAAGAGGTAGTTGTATCAAGAGCCAAGGATGTGCCTTCTAACTGAACGCTTCACTTCAAGATCGCCCTGCACCCTGTCACCGCCGTCCACACAACTCAGTCCTGAGTGCAGAGGGTGCTGCTGCCGCTCTGGAAGCCCTGCCACACGTCGGGGCTGGGGTCAGAAAGGCGGCTGCAGTCGCTGCTCTAGCTTGTTGAAGGCTCCGACCGACAAACTCTCCCTTTCCTTGCACCTCTGCAAGAACGCAACGTGTCTAGACACGAGCTGCCACTAACCTCACTGGCATGGTTTTCTTTAAGTCACAGGGGGGAGTAACGCTGTCTGAAAAACACAGGCAGACTTTGTAAACTCACAGAGCCCCCGCCAGGATGACTCCCGGCCCCAGAGCAGCTTCTCTCCGGGCAGAGACACTGCAAGGACGGAAGGAGGGACCTTCTCTCCCACCCCAGCTACTGCTTCACACTGCTCTCCACCTGAAGGGTTTGTCTCGGGTGCAGAGCTCCTTCCCAGTCAGTGGGGCAGCATCAGCCACTGAAATGATGCTCAGATGCGGGTCCCCGGGCAGGCTTGTGGCTAGCATTGTGACCCTACCGGGAAATACGCCGGGAACCTGGCACTGTGTTGGCTGGCAGCGCTGGGGGGGCTCACCAGATTTAAAGCCACTCAAGAGCAGGCCCAGCCCCTTCCTTCTGCTTTGTAACCCCTCAAAAAGCTCCTGGGGCCACACAAGAAGGGTCACAGAGAAACCACTAGCTGATTTTTGCTGTGGGTCTTCTGCTTTTTATGCCAGACTAGACCCAAAAAGGTAATGCAGCTTTGGACCACATAGCAGCCCATAAATTTTACTGAGTGCCAGCATGCACTGGGCCCTGTGCCAGCTGCTGGGGACAGAAAGGTGACGGCCCTCCTTGCCTTGAGGGAGTGAAGTGGGAGCAAGGGAGAGAATGAGAAGCATGCTGAGAGGTAAGCCCTGAGTCTATGAAGTTATCAGGTGCCATGGGGGCTGGCAGCAAGGACAGCAGGGGATGAAGGCTGCAGGGCATGGGGAGAAGGGGCAAGAAAGGCTTCAAAGAGGAGGGGCACTTGCGCTGGGCCAGAGGAAGGCGAAGAGCTCGCTAGCTCCAGACAACCTGAGCCTCTGAGACACGCTGGAGTCAGCCTTGTCCCCGTCTTCACACTCCACATTTCCCCTGCCCACCCCAGCTCCCATTCAACATTCAAGGAGAGATTAATCCAGGACCTGAACACCAAAGGGGAAATGCAGAGGGACTCACTGCCCCAGTGAGTGAAATAATGGAGGGTCCACACAGCCTGCGGAGGAGCTGGAGGATCGGTGTGGAATGCAGAGGTCAGGGCTGGTGGGAAGCCACCAGAGCAGTGTGCCCGACGACTGGTGGCAGTAAAGAGCGCTGGGAAACCGGCCTGGGTGTCTGGATGTGCATTTCTTCCCCACGGTACCACACATGAATCAGACTAAGTAATGTCATGGCATCCAAGACACTCTGGTGCCCTCTGTGGTCTTGCTCCTCTCAGTACAAGGAGGACACTGAGCGGGTGGTGCTCCTAGGAAGGACAGGCGGCTGCACGGGTTGTGGGGAAGGAAGGACAGGATTGGCTGCTGTAACTGGACGCTTCAGGTAAGGGGAGGCTCAGCTGGCAGAGGCAGGTGTGAGCACAACAGCCCCCACTCACCAGGTGCGTGCCCGCTGCTGCCTCGGCCCTATGCGCTTTTCACATTCACCTAATCCCGTCCCCACTCTAACTGGACACACTCAGCAGCAACATCTCCATTTCCTAATGAGGACAGATGTACTCGAGGAGAGGAAGCAGCTTGGCCAAGGTCATCCAGCCTGCAGGCTCCCAAAGGCCTTGTGCTTTCCTCATCCCTGTCTCCCCAAGCGAGGGAAATCCACAGGGCACCAGCAGGCCATGCAGCCTCCTGAATATCACCAGACAATTGGAGACATGCCCTCGGACGGCCAGGCAGGGACATGCACAGACACTTCCTGGAGAGAGGGCATCACTGCCGAGGTGTGGTTTCCTGGATGTGCTCCCCTCTGGCAGAGTACATCCAGCAGAGGGCTGACATGGAAGGAATAGCTGCTGAGAGGTCACTCTGACACTGTGGGACAAATCTACCTGCTGCAGGCAGCCGCCAGGAGGGACCCGCGGGCACTAGAGGCAGACGCTTGCTGCCTGCTCTCTGAGGGCTGATCATCATGCCCCGCCCCACCTGAGGTGGGGTGCTGGTTTGGTTTAGATGAAGTCACAAGGGCAGGGGCCCCATGATATTAGTGCACCTATAAGAAGAGGAAGATACTTAAGCTTGCTCTCTCTCTGCCAGTTGAGGATGTAGTGAGAAGGTGGCCATCTGCAAGCCAGAAAGAGAGCCCTCACCATGAAGCTGACTGCACTGGCACCCTGATCTGGGACCCCCAGCCTCCAGAACTGTGGGAGATCAGGATCTGTTGTTTAAGCTATGCGGTCCATGCTGTCTGTCACAGCAGCCAGCACTGACAAATACACAGTCATATACATGGCATATGATGGGCTCACCATTCACGTTCCCAAAGATGCTTGAGTCCTCACCCAGTTGGAGAGCCCTGTGCAAAGGCCAGGGCCTCAGAAATCTGGCAGTGGCCACTCTCAACCACCTTGAGAAATCGCAAGCGCAAGGGTCCCCAACATAGTCAGTGAATCCTGACGACAGCAAAAGCTGAGGGATCTGTTCTCACCACAAAGCACAGACCTGGGCTGAAGTTGCTCAGGCAAGACCCTCAAATGAGAGGTGGGGCCATGGGGACTCACCCCCAGCAGGGTGTGGCAGAGCCACTGGCACGTCCCCCATGGTGTCTGCTCTGGAGGTTCCTACCGACAACGGCTGGGAGGTGCCCTGTGCCTTCCTGAGTCTCCCAATGTCTGAGGAAACTGGGGAGGGAGCGTTACTCGGTTTGTCCTAGAGAGAACTGAGGCTGAATTTACCAGGCTACAAGGAGCAGAATTGGGACTTGAACCCAGATCTGCCAACTCCGAAACTCAGTGTCTTATCTAAACAAGCAGCCAACTTCCAAATGCTGACTGAGAAGTCAGAGGAGACTGGGGTTCTGGAAACCTCCACATGGGCCCCGAGCAGTAAGTGGTGCATCCTGACGCCACAAAGCCTCACAGCCCCGGTGGCACTTACCCCTTCCATGGGCGAGATGAGCAGGTCATACAGAGCACGGAGTGGGGGCCTAGCGAAGGAGCTCTGCCTCCGGGGAAGAGAGGAGGTCCCATCCTTGGTAGGTGACGTGGTGCTGCTCACCAAGCTCGTCATGCTCTGGCAGCTCCTGGGGAGAGAAGGGCTGGGGATTGAGCAGGGCCCAGGGCTGGGCAGGGGGCGCAGCAGGGACTTGCCCCCTCCCTTCTGGCTTCGCCCCTCTTCTCCCCTTTCAGGAACTCTGCACAGAACAGCGAGCATGGATGGAAACCACGGGCGAACCGCTGTACAGCCACTCCCATTTCTATGGAGTCCATCCGCATGATCAAGTGTCCCAAAGTGCTGCTCAAAGGGTTTAATTACATCCTTGAATGGCATGACTGCGCACAGGCGAACGTGAGGAACATTAGAATCAGCAGCAGCCACCAAGCTGATGGAGGACAGTGGCCCAAGGCCAATTAATTTTCGCAGGCAGGAGGCACTGGCAAGACAAGCAGCTTGCTGGCCCCAACCTTGGCCTCAGGTCAGCCACTGGGAGGCCACCTGAGGTCACCTGAGCCCAGCACGGCACGAGGCCCCTGAGGTCCCCACCCCCGCCAAGGGGAGGCAGTGGGGACAGCTGACCAGGCAGCACCTGCGGAGTGGTCCACTCAAGCCTGACTGTGGGCTGTGTTTTACCCTCTAACTCACGTCCCAGGTGTCCAGGGAACGTCATGTTAGCATGGATGGTGTTGTCAACCCCGAGGGCCCGAAGTCTCACTCCCGACACAGGGCAAGAACGTTCCTTTGCTAATTTAGAAAATGCTTCCTGAGCACCAGCGACCTGTCAGGGACTGGCACAGGCCCCAGGGACCTGCAGAGGACAAACAGTGCAGGTGAGCAGAGGAGCCAGCAGGAGGAGAAACAAACCCATTTCCAATGCAAGGACCTGGCTGCTCCGCCCAGCTGTCTGCACCTGCCCCTCAGCCCAGCTGGCGTGGCCTTGGGACAGTCTCTGGGGGTGTTCCCTGCATGGCTGGTGGGTGGTCAGTGGTCTTTCGGCCTTGATAGAGACACTGCACTGTTCTGGGGTTTCTACTGAGTCCTCGAGGACAGGGGCCAGCTCTCCTGCCAGCTCCACTGTTGAGCTTTGGTTAAGTGCCCTAGGCTGCTGGTAGTAGCAACTCCTTGGTTGTCACCTAAGAAAAAGAAAGAAGGTGGCTTTCCCTCCTGGGCAAGGCCAGGATCCATGACCATCAGATGAAATGATTTAAAAGATTTGTGTTTTCCAGGTTTGGCTTCAACCCTCTGGTCTTCCCCCATCCTTCTTGTTGTTCTCAGCAATGTCCCCCTTGACCTAAATTCCAGGGTTGTGACAAGCCAGGCTGTGAACCCTCTTGGTCCCCCCGCCCCCACCCCACTCGATGTCAGGGAAGAAAGAGCCAAGAGAGGGGGCTGGGCTGGAGAGCTGCACACATCGTCCACTCTCCATCTCACTCACTCAGGAAACATGTAATTACAAGCGACTGTGGCTGCGGCCTGTCTTTGCTGTCAGATCAGTGATGCACAGGGAGCCCCGCAGTGCCACTCGGGCCTGCTGAGTCCACTGTCTCACTGCATCAAGCAACACTCCCCTGAAGGGGACAGCACCCAGCCGCTCTCCAGGGGGCATTCGGGCAGGACACACTGTGTCAGCCATGGCACCATGTGCTCCTGTGCACAAGCCCGTGCGTGGGCTCACGCTCCAGCAGATGGACTGCAGCTCGGAGAACCTGTGCTGCCTTTGGGACGGCACAGCGGGGCAGCAGCAGGACCACTCAGTGCCCGCCCCCGACCCCCATGCTCCCCTCATTTCACACCCTAGACGTGTCTGCCTGGACTGTGGAGGCCCAAATCTGCTGGACCCAGCCACAGACATACAGGGACAGTGCCATGTCCCCAGACAAGGCTGTGGCCGCAGGTGACTGCTGGGGTTGCTCTGTGAACCCCAAGGCCTAACTAAAAAGCTCCCACTGGAGAAAGACAACCAGCCCTAGAGCACCTCCCTCCTGCAGCCCACTCCAGGCTCCTCTGTGGGTATAAGGAACCCAAGCTGTGCAGGGGACACACAGGGCACTCCCTCCAGCTGACCTGAGCACACTTACTCCAAAATGTTAGAGGCACATGCTTGGCCCATTTGATGCCCCCTGAGGGCATAGGACCTTAGCTGGGTGCACCCTGGGGGCCTAAGCAGGGGACTCTGCTGGTGTTGTGAGCTCGAAGCATGATGTCTAGAAGCAGCATGGCAAGGAAGTGCCAAGGAAGGGTAACTCAAAAGAGGCAAACGTCTGAGGTGGAGACCTGGGGAGGTGTATGGTGGACAGACCAGCCGGGCAAATAGTCTGCCTCCTGTGCCTGGAGTGCTCATCTGCAGCAAGGAGAAATGTGACCCACAGGTGGGGGCATCAGGACTGGAGAGAATGACTGCAAAGCATCCAGAACCTGAGAGGTGGTAGGAGTCTTAGCTGATGGGGGAGTAAGATGGAGTCCTGGGTGGGAGGCCACAGAAGGCTGGGGACTTGAGTGCAGGTGTGGATGGCAGTGGTGTGTTTCTACGAAGCCCATGTGGTGCCAGAGACATCTACAAGGGCCCAACACCGCTAACCCATTCCACACGCCGTGCTGCCCACAATGTGTCAAGCAGGCAGGTCCACATGGGGCGAGGCCATGGTCCCTGCACCAAGCCAGGAGGAAAGGGACCTGCTCAGCCAAGGTGGGGGGACACTGAGGTACAGATCTTGACCAGCTGCTGGTCAGGCAGAGCTGAAGGGGGGCTTCCTGGAGAGACCATCTAATGTGGTACAAGGGATGAGTGGGAGTTATGCTATGGACGAGGAGGAGGCCACTCCAAACTGAAGGAGCAGCGTGGGGAAAGGCACAGACGTTGGGGATGGAGACTGGGGTGCTCAGGGCAGTCAGTGTGGGGCAAGTGGACAAGAGGGTGAGGGTCACAGGCTGGAGGGGTAACTGGTCTGGAGGCTGGGGATGTTGTGTTACCCTACAGGGAGGAGATGAGGCCTGGGGAAGGTCAGCTCATCTCCTTTAACACCAGGCCAAACAAAGGTGCTTCTCCCAGGCCAGTGCCTCCCTAGGGACAAGCAGATGAGGCTGTCTGAAACACGCACCTTGCCTGAGGACTTTTCCCCAGGTCTTGTGGGCTGTGCAGAGCACCCATCAGGCATGTGAGCCCACCCTCACCCCTGGCCAGCTTCTGCTGTGAGGCCAGTCAGATGTTGTTGCCCAGGGCTGGGAAGCATGAGCCAGACCAAGGCTGCTGTCTGCCCTGCAGAGGCTTCCTGGGACACCCACTCTGGCATCTGTGCAGTTCCAGGCAGTGCAGATTCTTCAAGAGCTTGGCCCTGCGGCAGGGGCGGGGTGGGGAGCAGGGTACCCCAGGGCATGCAAAGCTGGCCATGGGAGCCAAGCAGTCATATTCGAGCCTCAGCAGAGCTCCCCTGCCTGTGGCACCTGACTCTGTCCTGCTCCCTCCAAGGCTGCTGTGCCCACCCATCTGCTCCCAGGTGACATGAACGCTGGCTCTCAGCCTGCTATCCTGGTCCCTTTCGAGGCTTGGCAGGTCCTAGATGAACTGCCTGAACCAACAGCTTCTGGGCCGTGACCCTAACCCTAACCCCACCCAGCCCAGGCGGGCTGGCACCCCAGGACGCAGTCTCATGGCATCTGCCCTCTGGGCTCCTCTTCAGTGGACAGCACATATCCCTGGAGATGCCCTTTTCAATGTAAACAAAGCCCAGAAAATGCTCAGCTGGTGATTAAATAATAATGAACAAACAAAACCCAACCAACCTGGAACAATCATTTGAGGTCAAAGGCTGTTTTTCATTGAGACTCTTTTTTCCCCTGTGGTGGAGGTGCCTGTTTCAAGCAGCCCCAGCCTCAGGCAGCAGCCCCCCCAACCAACCAGCCTCTCTGCTGCGCCGCCCCCCCCCTTTCTGCAGCAGTTTGTCCAGCAGGAACTGCCGCCTGCTTTCTCCACACGGGCAACCCCTGTGCCATCCTCAGCCCAATAGCAGCAGCAGGTACCAGGCCCACTGGAGAGCCCTCCCAGGACCACAGGCTCAGAGGCTGAGGGCTGGGGGGCAGGAAACCAAGGCCAAGAGCAACTGAGGGTCCCTGGACCCCAGAGCCCTCCCAAGGCGCAGGTGTGGGGAGGGCATCAGGCTAGGAGTGGAGGCAGGACTTGCCCCTGCACTGGTCATGGTGGCAGCCAGCTGTGCCGTGCCCTCCCCTCCACAAACAAGAGGCACCACAGCCCCCAGGGCAGACTGTAGTCAAGGAACTCCCCTTCATGTGTTGCTCTCCACTGCAGACAGTAACGGCCCACAGCTCTTGTGCCTGGGGCACGCCTACCTAGACGTCTTCCTAGAGTTGCCTCCAATCATTCAAAACAGCTGAGCAGTCAGCTGCTCAGCCCTGGGCCTGGGAATGTGGCGGTGTGACTGGTGCAGCCCGTCCCTTTTCTGCTCCTCTTTTCCTTGCTTGTTAAAAAAAAAAGGGGGGTTAACCAAAGTCCTAGTACATCTCTTCAAGTTTTAAAAAATTAAAAATTTACCCCACCAAGGAAGCCATCATAACCATCCGCTGACCAATGGCGCCACCGCAGTCCTCCCCACGCTCACCCCATGGGAGCACCACATGCGCACGTGCCCTCAGGCACCCTGCCCCGGCCCGGAGAGTGGGCATCACTGCTGCAGACCCTGTGGTCAGGTCTCCAGTCACAGCTGCATGGCAGTGGGTCTTCTGAGCTCTAAGCCTCTGGCTGGCAGTGGCTGACAGGCATGAACCGTAGTGTGGGGTGACCTGCTCCCTGCTGTCCTTGCAAGCACAGCTGGCTCCTTCCTGATGGCCTAGGGCATCCATGGCACTGCGGGAGAATGGCCATGAGGCCAGGACAGGGGTCCTCAGTTACGGGACCTCTCAGCCATCACACTGCCTCGATTTCTGTGGGGCCTTCCAGCCTGGCTGACTTCTCTCTGCCTCAGCTCTCTGGACTCTAAGACGAGAGAAGTGTGCTCTCCATTTCCCATAACGGAGCTCAGATGGGTGGAAACATTTCCCACCTGGCAGGAGAGTGCGCCCCAGGAAGAACTGTGGTCCTTGTTTAGGTACCAGCCAGGCCTGACACATACACAGCACCCTCTGGGGGCCTTAGGAAGCGGGGTTGCTCCTCCTTTAGAGTTAAGGAACCAAGGTTCAGAGAGGGCAACAAAATGTACGAGGCCACTGTGGCCTCCCATCTGGTGGGATAGGGCTCTCATTGCACCTTCCCAGCCTTTGGGACACACTGAGCAGCCTGTAAGCCTGCACTCACTTCCAATCCCTGCCCTGCTGGCTGCTGGGTCTGAAGGGTGGAGCGGACCTCAGACACTTGTGCCACTGGCAGCAGTGCATGAAGGAGGGCAGGGGCTCCAGATCCCCCGCAGCTGCACCACTGCACAGCTCCAGCAGGTGGCACTAACTCACTTTCCTCCAGGCCGGTCCATTTACTGCCAGGGACCCTCTCTGGCTAATTGACAGCCCAGTTCTCAGCATTTTCTCACACCACATTGTCTTTATTAGCTCATTCCTCAGATGATGTTTATTAATCTACTTCTGGAGAAATATCTGTTTTCTCCACTGCATGGCCATCTGTGTGGTGATGGGGAAAGGAGAGGGCGCAAGCGCGTGTCCGAGGAGAGGGAAGCTGGCAGGAGAGGGGGAAGCCGCCTGGTCTCCACTCATACAGAATGCAGAGCTCCGAGATGATATGTGAAGTGCTACTGAGGAGGGCAGAGCATCAGGGTGTAGTTGATGTCTCTGGAAGGATGACAAACACCAGGCGGCCTGGGGAGCACTCACTGCTCATGAATCTCCTTCCAGGGATGAAGAGCTCTATTTCCCGGGCAGGAAGATTTATAGCTGGGCCAGGCCTGCAGCAGACCCGGTGTGCTGGCCTCACGTGCGGTCACACAGGTGGACTCAGCCCACATGCAGCCACGTCAGGGACTGGTGTGCCTGCCAAGTGGGAACGAGCTCGGTGGAGAGGACGAAGTGGGGGCCCGAGGAGTGTGTGGTGGATGTCTCAGTCAGCACTGCAGCACTGTGGCCCCTGCAGGGCTCTGTTCAGGAGGGAGACAGGCCACGGTGCAGAGAGCAGTGCATGGGAGCCCCTGCCTCAGCTACTGGGTGCTCACACTCAAAGTCAGAGACCTCAATGAGCAGGTGGAACCAGGAGCAGGATCTCGATTGTCCCCTTAGGTGAGACTAGCAAAGGGGGCCCCCTAGTCCGTGTTCTCCAGGGACACTCAGATCCACCCCCGAGAGTCTGTCCCACCTGTCTCTGCAGTCTGGAGGGAGGAACCAGCACCCAGGGCACAGCCAGGAAGAATCGTGAAGCAGCAGAACTTTGGAACAGGCTGCCTGCGGCTCTCCCTTACATGTACCTCAGCGTGCAAGCAGGCAGCGCTGCGAGGAGCAGACTCGGGCAGACCATGAACAAACATGACCCCAGACACAGGAGAGCTGCAGGTGGGAGAGCCAAGGCCGCCATGGAGCATCACCTCCTTCCCCAGCTCTCTCCCACATCCTGTCCTCCTGATCTCGGTTCCCCACTGTGCTCATGGGGCCTTCCCATCTGACTGACTGGACACGGGGCCATGGCATCTGTTGGACTACCATTTGGGAGGGGACAAAAGGGAACAAATCAACACAGGCATCTTCTGTGTGGGCCAGGTCTATGTTGGGACATGCATGTATCACTGGAGTCCTCACCACAAAGTACCCCAGGCCCCTCCACTGACACAGGTGAGTAAGCAGGACTCAAAATGAAGCATCCCACCCAAGGCCATGATGGCAGGGGCAGGGTCTTGCTCCTCAAACAGCCAGGCAGCAGGAAGCCAGCAGCCTGGGGCCTCTGTTCTCTCGGGAGCCTGAAGCCTAGAACTGCTGGGGACTGATCGATGTTTCTCTTTCACATCAGTGTTTCTCTCCCTCCCTTCCCCTCTCTCTAAAAATAAATAAATAAAATCTAAGAGAGAGAGAGAGAGAGAGAAGACTCTGATGCCATTCAGTGGCTCTCCCCTATGAACATCCTCACACAAGGGCCATTTCCTCTGAGGGATGAAGGCTGTCGAGTGCTGCATTTTAAGCCCTTATGCAATAAGCTGTCGGCGCCTTCTGCCTGCTCCCTTCCATAATTACCAAGTGCCTGTTCACTGGGTCTGCTCTCTTCTTGGGAGGAGGGCTTTAGGCTGGGCGGGCTCAGGCAGGGCCCCTCTCAAGATGAGGAATGAGTCCCCAGATAAGAGAGTGATTTGAACTCCATCTGGAGGGAGAAGGTGAAAACTAAGTAGCCTGCTGGCCAGGTGGGCAGCAAGGAGACCCGGAGAATAGGTAAAGGAGTCTCAGCCTGGGGCGGCGGCGGGCGGGGGTGGGGGTGGGGTGGGCGCTGTGGGGACAGGGGGCAAGCCCAGCTCTGTATCCAGGACCGTGACCTCACTGAGCCTCTGTGACTGCTAAGCATGCTCCTGGGGTCACACTGAATGGCGAGTTCTGGAGAAGAGTCAGTATCAAGGAACAGATGTGGCAATGCTAACGGACAGAGGGATGGAGACCAGAAAGGTCACAGGGTTCACTGGGTAGGTCTTCACGTAGTAAACTGCGTCTGGGGCGTGAGGTCACAGGGGCAGAGGTGGCACAATGGCTGCAGGGAGTGCAGGGGGAGGGGTGCTGCTTCAGTTCCAACCTTGCTCTCCATGGGAAGCACCTGGGGACTATTGTCAGTGTGCGGACTGGAGCAGTAGGCCAGGGCCAGGGCGACAGTGGCTGTGCTGCCCTCTCTACTTTGGCTGCTGGGAAATCTCAGGGGCCAATCTGTGCCTGTCGCCTGCAGTGCTAACAACACATGTTTTGTATATAAACTCCACTCCCTCTCCTCTACTTTCATTTTCCTTGATTTTCTCATCCATTTATTTATTTTTTTCATATGATCTGGTGGCATTTTTATTTTTCGGTAAATTGTCAAGTTGTGGAGCAAGAAAGTGAATAAACAAGTGGTAAAGAAAACATTATTTATAAATTAAATTTGCCTTAAGATATATTGGTAAGCTCGATACATAGAGGCAACCCATGGAGAATCCTACTGCATTGGGAACAAGCTTGTCACCACCCAATGGGTGTGATTTTTTTTAAATTTTATTTTAATTGTTGTTCTTGTACAGTTTTCTGTCTTCTACTCCCATCCCAGCCTGGGTGTGATTTTAAAGTGACTTTTGATACACTCCTTCCTGCCACACCTCACCTCATCTGCATTCACGCTGCCTGCAGAGAAGCATCGCAGGGAGACCAAAGAAAGCAGAGTGCTGCTGCAGGAGGGGTGTGTTAACCTGGTGGGTGGCTCAAGGCAGCACATGGGGACAGGTGGGGTCCCAGAGGAGGACAGGGGCTCTTGCCCAAGGCCCAATGACTGGACACACCTATGTAGCTGCTGTGGGCAGAGAAGGCTCCTGCCCAAAATTGCCACCAGGAGGGTTGGCCCCAGTTGGGGTTGGAGAGAACACTCAGCTGTCTTGGTGAGGCCAGCAGGAGAGCAGACAGAATCTTGGCCTGAAGCCTTGGGGCCACCAACAGAGAGCAGAAGACAGGGCTGGCAGGACACCAGCCAGAAGTGAGTACGGAACCTCAGCTCTCAGGGCCAGAGCTGTGGGTGTAACTGATATCCAATCAGACCATAGCTGCGTTTATACAAAGGCTTTCTGGTGTCTGGCGGCCAGAGAGAGGCTGTAAGGGGAGGAATCATCAAGCTATTCAATCAGGTTTGGGAGTAAAAAATTTAATTCAAAAAGTGTCTGATTCACCCACTCCCATGCCATGGAAACCTCAGACCTAAGTGGGGAGAGAAAGAAACCACTCGCTGCACAGCAGGGCCTGTCTGTCCATCAGCACAATCAGTGCATCCTCATAGCAACTCTATCCACAGGCACCTTTATCCCCGTTGTCCGAGGAAAAGATAAGTGGCTCAAGGTCATCCACTACTAAAAGGCAGAGCCAGCTTTCAAGTCCAGGTCTGTCTGGCCCCAGAGCCCAAGGTTTCTTCCCTCTCTGTGCCTCAGCGCAGAGAAGCACCGAGACCGGTGAGCAGCAGACACACACAGAACAGCATCTGCACGGGTCCTCTTGGCCTACAGTGGGCTTCGGTGGCACCGCTGTGGCTGCCTCGGGGTGAACTGGAGGCAGGCCTGATGCAGACGCATCCACGCAGATGCACACACACAGAGTGAACGGGAGAGGGGCACAGGCTCGCAGGGGTTCCAGCTTACTTGCTAGGCTGACCCTGGGGGACAGCTTGATCTCTCTCCCGTCACTGCTCTTCCCCAGGACCTTAGGAATCCTGGGCAGAAGCAGTCCTCTCACCCTACTGTGCAGTACACACCACATCCCTTCCCACCTCTGCTGCAGGCCAGACTTTTGCTCATGGATTTTGGAGAACAGGTAGGCTCTGGGAGCACCCCTCCCTCTCCACTATCAGGGCTTGACTTCAGAGTCGAGGGAAGACAGGGTAGGGGGAGAGGAGGGCAAGCACTGTTATTATGCCTCCACGTGTGTCCCTGGCTTCTGAGGACCCTTCAGGGGCTTCTGCAAGTGTCCCCCACACCCACCAAGGGCAGCCAGCTCTGGCTACCCTGTCCCCCATTCTGGCCACTGGCTACACACCCCACCTGTCTCATTGCTGAGGTCCTCTTCACAGCAGGCAGCCTCCTGGGTGAGGAGAACCAGCAAGTGGCTGGGCCGGTGTGCCCTGCCCATTGGGAAAGGCACATGTCTGCACCACATTAGACATGGGCATGCAGACCACACCGCGGCGGGCCCACTCTTGCAAGGCCTCTCTCTCTAATCTCTTCTCTCCCTGCACCAGTCACAGGGGGCTGGCTATACGAGATGGCAATGCCTCTCTCTTCTTCTTCCAGGACCCCCAATCTTCGTGACTGATTCTCTTGGAGGACCCTGACCAGGCCAAGGAATCCCGGTTGCAAGTTCCCCGATGCAGGCGTCTTTTAGGGGCAGGGGCATGCGGCCCAGGTGCTACCTGGAGGTTGCAGAGACCAGAAGGCGGGCTCTGGCCTTGTGGCATTCTCTTAGAATGGGGGAACTTAGCACTTCTTCGTCCTCTGATGCAGCTCTAGCCACTTATCTCTGGGCAGCAGGAGAGCTGCTGTCCACGTTGCTTCATCCATACAGCCAGAGGTGGGCAGCAGAGACCTAGGGTGCCTGTTGCACCAGCGGTGGCAACAGGAGTCAGAACACTGCTCTGGGACACTGGTCCTAATGGGTCCTGGATGGGTGCACCTTCAATGCCAAGGCACCACCCTGGGCCCTAGAACCCAGGTACAGTTGAAAGCCTGTCCCTTTTTCTTCTTTTCTGCAGCAACTGTGATCTGCTAACTGTCCCCAGGTTCGCACGCGTGCACACACGTGCCTTCCAGCCCTCAGCATTATTTCCAAAGCATTCTGCAGGGACAAGAGGGAAAGGTCTTTCTAAGAGCTGCTGCTCTGCCCCACGGGGCCCACCCAGGGCCAGAGCGCTAAATGAAAGAAGAATCCTTGTTTTTCCTCACCAATGGGACCTGCCTTGGGCAAATGTGTTTTCTGCCCAAGTGCACAGGCAAGAAGAAAAACAGTGGTTGCAGAGACTAGACAGCGAAGGCAGAACAAAGATCTAGTCCGTGGCAGGAGGGAAACCTCTAAAGCCAAGGCTTCCTTCAGTCATATCAGCTGTGGCAACCTCATTGCCAAAGCGGTCCAGCAAACCACCTGGAACAAAAGGGCCAAGAAACCCACTGGTCACCGGAGAGCCCCACAGCGGGGAGCTGGTGCCGCACCAGAGCGTGCACAGCCCTTTGCGGTTGGCCACTTCCCCCTTGACTCTGCAGCCTCCAAGGGACAAGCACTCTGCCTGCCAGAGTCTGCACCAGGAGTCTGAAGAAAAGCCACTACTCAGCTGCCCTGTTCCTCAGAGCAGAGATCCCTGACACGGAAGGGACAGGGAGGGAGGCCTGGGGCCCCACACAAGCAGGGGAGTGTACATGGCTGGCATCCAAGTGGAAAGGTGCAGGCAGGCAGGAGAGCCGGGAGGCAAACCTGAAACCTAGCTCTGGCACCTGCTCCTAGGCAGGTCTCCACCCCTGCCAGCCCGAACGTGCCCCTCAGCTGTAAGACGCAAGGCTGGACTGGAAGCTCAGAAGGACACCCCCCCCCCGCCCCCATTCCAACTGACAAGGATGATTCTGGTTCTGTGGTGTCCTAGTAGCTCTGCTCCCCATGGACGGTGGCCAGAGCCCCCTCTTCCTGGGCTTGTCAGAAAGTGTCAGAGAGCACACGGCATGGCAGCCTGTCTGGGCCCACTGCTGTGTTAAAGCTGAAGAGCTTGGGCATTCCCCTTCATCAAAGTGCCCTCAGGAGGCTCTAGACCATCAGGACTGGAAGGGTCTGCAAAGATCACTTCCAACCCTTCTCTTTCCCGAGGGCAGGCCCCAGGCCCTGACTGTGTGAGGCCTGCTGAGCGGGCTGGGTGCAAAACAAGTGGACAGCAAGGCCCAGGCTCCAGCGCTGTGGCCTGGCTGCTCCCCACCCAGCCTCGGGCTGGCCCCATCCTCAGCCTGGCCATGGGGCACCACTGACATTGTTTAAATGAACCAATAAATTAATCCAGAGTATTGTGCTCACAGGACCTACCTCAGCACTGCTCAAAAGGACACGTGTTCTCCCCAAAGGAGCAGCTACAGCATCCAAAGTTCACAGCACCTCTGGTCCAGGGATGAAAGCTGGGACCAGGTGCACCTGGTCTGACCCTTGCCTGCTAAGGCGCCCGAGGCCCAGAGGAGGGGCTCCTGACTGCTGGCGCACCTGTGATCAGGTAGGCCACGCACATCTGAGGGCCTGCCTTTGGGACTTACTCATGTGAAGGACATGAGGTGAGGCAGGAAGAGGAAGGGCAGGTGAGGCCACAACCCAAGGTGGTCATCACCTGCTGCACAGGTACATACAAATTTCATCCTTCCAAGTTTATCCACCCACATTCTCCTAAGGATTCAAATTTAGCAGTGTCCTTCCCAGTACAAAGCCACATGTGTTCTAAGAAGACATGTCCTAATGCATAGAAGGTGCAATGCCTTCTGTGCATTAGGAAGCTGGTCAAAGTGTTATTTAGATACTAACTCCTTTAATTTCTATGTTAAGGGAACACTGCAAAGAAGGAGGTTTCTCACCTGCCCAGTGTCCCACAACTGGCATCCAGCAAGGCCTGAACCTGAGCCCTGAGCCCTCCCCACTCAGGTTTATACCACGGACCCCACCACCTGGCAGAGTGGCAGAGCTGGCCTGGGAGGATGTGAGCCCAGGCCCACTCCCGTGCCTCCTTCCACCTGATTGTGTCCCTGAGAGATGCCTGTTACAGGAGTAGGAAAGAAGGAGGGACTGGGCATGAACCAGCTTGAAGTTCTGGTCTCCTTTCAAACAAGTTGCCAGTTCCTACACCCCTGGCCACTGGCCCCCATCCCATTCCACTCACCCCTGGGAAAGGAAACACATGTTAGTCACCCTGACAACACAATAAGGAGAGGAAGCCTGGGCCTGGGGCAGTAATAGCTGGGCCACCAGGGAGAGGCTGCCTCCACCCAGAGCACCACCGCTTCCCTCCTGTGTTCCAGGCTCAACCTGCTGCCTTTAACATCAGACCCTTGGGATGTGGCAGAGACCTGAGAGAGTCCCAGGTGTCTTTCTGGAAAGTCTACCCAAATGTAACTCCCAAGTTGTTGCCAGGCAACTAAATGACAGCAGGACAGGTGCCCCTCAACCCAATTGGCTGCCCCTGTAAACATCAACTCCTCTCAAAACACTAAGACCTATTCGATCAAGTAATAGGGAGATGGGGCCTTGAGGGCAGACAGGGGGGCCTAGGCCTTGGACAAGTGCTCCTTCCAGCAGCGGCGGCATCCCAACTCTCTCTGGCTGCCTTCAGCCTCAGGTCAGGAGGGTCAACACTGGCACCCAAGCCCAGAAGTCACCCACATAAGCTGGCAAAGAAGTATGTGATGCTCTGTCTGGCCTCCACCTGGTATTTAGGAAGTCAGACCCATTGCCCTGTGAAGAAGTGGTAACTGCCTCCTGTCACAGCCAAACACAGACGGTCACATCAAACCTGCACTGATTTCTCACTTGACTCAACGCTGTGATGTTGAGGCTGAGGAACATGGGGTTATGGAGTGTCATGCTCACTTCTGCAAATGCATGACACGGAGCAAAGCCCAGCCAGCTGGAAGGAGCAGCAGCCTAAAGCACGTTCCCTGCACGCAGGGCTCCTTGCCCTGCCCTGGCCCAGGAGATGGAGCCCACACTCACCTGTTGAAGAGGTTGTTGCGGCGCACCATCCGGAGGAAGCCAGTGGGGTCAGTCACTGAGTTGAGCTTGTTGTTCATCTCTTCACATTGCTGGTCCATGATGTCTCCGGCTTCACTCTCTGTCTCGCTGCTGGCACAGGCCCTGTGGGAGAAGGGCAGAGAATGCCCATCAGAAAGAGGCAGCGTGAGCGCAGGGGTCTCCTTCGTGGTCCTGTGCTACTCCTCTGCCCAATGGACCCCTGGCACCAAGCACCTCCCTGCGACCAGGTCACCCCGTGTCCTCCCTGCTGTCCCCACGGCCTTCTTCCCTCTGTCATCCAGTGCTTCATGAGATGTACTCTGGTTGCTTGTTTCTGGGCTGTCATCCCCACGGGGCTGGGAACTCTGTACAGAAGGGGTCTCCAACCTCCGGGCCATGGACTGGTAGTGGCCTAGTCCTGGTAGGGACCTGGCTCCTCAGCAGGGGCTGAGCTTGAATGCAATGTGTTGAATCATCCCTTTAACCATCCCCCCTCCACCCTGGTCCATGGAAGAACTGTCTCCATGAAATGGTCCCTGGTGCCAAAAAGGCTGGGGCCTGCTGCTCCACAGGAGGGAGCTGTGCCGGAGCCAGCGCTCACTCCCTGCATCTAGCATGTGCCAGACACGCTCTAGGTGCCTGACGACTGTTTGGGAAGGAGTGTGTGGTGGGCTGGCAGAGCACTCTTCTTGGGGTAGAACTCAGGCAGTCCTCGCAGCCCAAGTTCCAGCCCGTCCCACTCCAGAAATAGTATCTAAGTGCCTCTTAGGTGCCAGGCTCCTCCACATTAGGCCCAGGGAATATGCAGCCCAAAAGGCATGTTCCAGACGAAGAGATACCACTGGCTGCCATGTCAGGCAGAGCAGCCATGTCTGACATGTGGGCTTGAGAAACACTGCTGATTGGAGCCCATTTCCTAAGCTCAGCACAGGGATGTTACAATATTTGAATTAATAAATTCATATTTCCCCTTTGATGAAATGTAATAGAACACCACACAATGGGTTTTAAATAAACGGAAATACCCAGGAGTGCCCTGATTCATCAGTATTATTAAAATGACAAAAGTCTTATTAAACAGAAAAGCTGTGCATTACGAGCCTATGATACCATGACAGATGCCATAGGAGCACATGTTGGGTGGGCACTGCCACCTGCAGCCACCCCCTCCCAGACCTCGCTGTGCACAGAGTCTGCCGGGGTCAGCAAAGGCAGATCTCGGTGTAGAGCCGCCCCCTCCTTCGGCATGATGGTTCCATTCAGATGTTGTGGAAATGATGATGCCATCTGACCCAAAGATAAATCTCAGCCAGCATGGCCACTTTGTTTAAAGTTCCCCACTGACTCAGGACCCGTGCGGAAGGGTGGGAAGCACCAGGACACTGGAGGCAGAGGACAGACAGCTGTGCAAGAGCCGCACGCTGGACAAGTGGGATCTGGAAAGGAATGGGCCTCCTGTTGCCCTGAGGGAAGAGGTTCTCACATCAAGATTTAGGTTTGAGGTGGACATGGTCTGCTTCAGACAGCCAGGCTGGTGGGCCTGTGATATCAGAATTCCATGGCAGAGAAGGGTAATGAGACCTTATTGGGTCATTATGGAGTCAAATGAGACACAGCATGTGAAACTGCCTAGTAAACTTGAATATTCTATGTGAACATCAACCCTAGTGTGATGGTACTTTTTTTTAAAGATTTATTTTTTACAGAGAGGGGAAGGAAAGGAGAAAGAGAGGGAGAGAAATATAAATGCATCATTGTCTCTTGCATACCCCCTACTGGGGACCTGGCCCACAACCCAGGCATGTGCCCTGACTGGGAATCAAACCAGCAACCCTTTGGTTCATAGACAGTGCCCAATCCACTGAACTACACCAGACAGGGCTGCCCTGGTGTGATGGTACTTTTGTTGTTGTTAATTTGACTGGGCCGAGGGTGTCTGTACATTTGGTTAAATATTATTCTGGGTGTGTCTGTGAGGATCTTTCTGGATGAGACTAACCTTTGAGTCAGTACACTGAGGGAAGCAAAGTGCCCTCCCCGACATGGGTGGGCCTCATCCAACCTATGAGGGCTTGAACGGAACAAAAAGGCACAGCAGGGGAGAAGTTCCTCTCTGCCTAACTGTCTAGGAGCTGGGACATCGATCTCCTCCTGGTTGCAGACTTGGGCTTGGACTGGAGCTTACGTCACCAGGTCTCCTGAGGCCCCAGCTCTCCAACCTCAGCCTCGAGACTTCTCAGTCTCCATGAGCATGTGAGCCAGTTCCTTATAATAAACCCCTCTGTGTGTGTGTGTGTGTGTGTGTGTGTGTGTGTGCGCGCGCGCGCGTGCACTGTTGGTTCTGTTCCTCTGGAGAACCCAGACTAACATGCCTGGTAACAAGGCACCAGGGTCCCGACTCAGCCGTATCCTTGTAAAGACTCGGTCACTACCAAGGTTTCCAGAGCTTGGCAAGACTTCACTGCAGAGCCATGCCAATGGCTGGTAAAGGCTGCTTTCCTTCTCACACTGTCTGGGAACAACCTTCCAACCCAGGAAAGCACCTGGCATGCTGGGCACACAGTAGGTATGCTGTAAGGAATTACTGAACAAATGAATGACTTATGCCAGAGAGCACTTTGTAATGTGCAAAGTATTTGTCCACTGACTTCATTTTCTCTCACAAGCCTGCGTGGCAGCCCTTGTCATCCCTCTCTTATTTCTGAGGAGACTGGGGTGTGCAGAAACCAAGGAACTGGGCTAAGGACATGAAGAGGGAGAGCCAGGGCTGAGCCCAGCTCAGGTCTGGGCACCGACTTGCCCACCCCTCTCACTTTAAGGATCTAAGCTTCTCACACAGCCCATGTCTGTCTCTGCTGAGGTTTGACTAGGGGAGTGGGGAGGAGGAATACAGGAAGCGAGAGAAACCAAGACACTTCGGAGCACCTACACAAATTGCCATGGCTTCTACCCTGCTGGAGAGCAGGGAAGGAGGTTTTATTCCTCTCCCCACTCCACAGGCGTCAACTGAACAGCCGAGCAGCTGAAGGCTTGAAATACTCCCTTGGGAGCTGAGGACCCTTCAGAGAAACCCTGGTAAATATCACTCAATGAGCTCCTCCGTCCAGGGACACATTCATCATCCGAATGTGACTGCCTGCTTGGAGCTGAGAAATCTGCTTGTCATTCAGGGTTTTGCAACAGGGAGAAGAACTGTCTGGAACTAGTACCGGCCTCCCCTGTCTTGCGGTCCCACTCTCTCAGTCTGCCTCGGACTGAGCCCTCCAAACCTCACGCCTAATGGGGTTGTTTCCTGCTTTCTGACCCCTCAAAGTGTTAACATTCAAGAGAAAAACAAACAGGCGATGGCACAGATAAGGGAGTCTCCCTTCTACCAAACAAACCTCATCAATAGAGTGTAGCACACAGCAGGGATCCCAAGAGCACCCTGCCATCATCATAGCAAAGCCCCACCCCCTTCCTCAGAGAGACTGTCTAGAGATGGAGTGTCACCTAGTCTGATGGTCGCAGGCCCTGATTCCACTCATTTCCAGTCAACAACAATTGCTGAGTGGGGCTGATGTGGAAGGACAGAGGCTAAGCAGAGGAGCCTTCGAGGCACTTACAATCTAGTATGACTAGTGTGCACAGTTTAAGGTGGACTGAAGAAGCACAGGAAGGGCAGACAAGCTTTCTTGAATGAGCTGCATCTGAGCGACATATCAAAGGATACAACTTTGACAGGTAAAGACAGGTGGGGGCCGGGACGATGCTTCCAGGTAGACAGAATGGCATGAGCAAAGTTTTGGAGGTAAGACAGTGTGGGGTCTATTTGGGGCCAAGAGAAGAGCCAAGTTGAGCTGGAGCAGAGGGTAAGAGTAGGACAGAAAGTGGAAATAATGGTGGAGGGTGGGCCTTGAACTTGGAAGGCAGTTGAAAGCTGTCAGTCCAGGCCCCTGAAGAGGGAGGCAGCAGGCTCAGGACTGCTCTCTGGGAGACAGTCAGTCAACTGGACCAGAGTGGAGAACGCCAGTTAAACAGGCTGGGGGAGAAGAGTTAGACAGTTATCACCAGCACCTGCTCAGAAGCAGCCCTGAAGGCCTAGGGTCAAGCTCAATAAAGCCTAACTGGCCCCTCACACCTATAAGAAGTCCCTGTCTTGGGAGTTATTGTTGTGTTAATACAGTAACCTGCTAAGGTCTCACTCACATGCTAGATGAGGCAAGTTTTCCATAAGCCCTTGACTCTGAGATCTGGACAGAGGCTCGCTCCCACTTCTGCCCTGAACGCCCACTATCTGCAAACAGACAAGCCCAGCTCTCACCCCACCTTCTTGATTCCTCACCATTTTTTTGGTTTCTTTTGTCACCAGCAATGATTCTGGCTTGTCCTGTGGTTGGACCAGCTCTCCTATAAATCTGAGACTGAGAAAGGGGGAACTGACAGGAGAAATGTCACCCCCAGAAGGACTTATCTGCCTGGGAGACTCACAGAAGGGAGACAGTAAAAGACAACTAGCGGGTGAAATACGGCAGATGGGCAAGTGGTGGCAAACAGAGAAACCAAAAGTAGAAGTTGGTCTGAGGTAGAAGAGGAAGGTTCAGTTCAGACAAGCTGAATGTGTAGACAGGACACAGAGTGGGAAATGCCGAGTTTGCAGATGCTGATGCAATCATCTAGGCCCTCTTCCTTCCACAAGGCCTGGAGATCGTCAGAAATCCAGGTTGGATGCTCAGGAGAAAAATCAGGACCCACTGTGTGATGTCTCATTCATTTGGTTCACTCAAAAAATGCTATTAAATGTTTTCATAAATATCCTGATACACCAGGTTCTGATTTCAGGAAAAATGGAGTGAGCACAGTCCACCCCACCTTTCCTAATGAAGACAACCATAAACCCTGGATGGGCTGCATGAAGCCACTATTTGAGGAGTGTGAAAAGTAAAAAACTTGCAAACTAGGAATAAAAAAGAACTTCATCAGCCTGATAGAGAGCAGCTGTAACAAGTCTGCAGCTGACATCATATGTAAACGAGGTAAGTATGTCAGCTCCTATCATTCATATTGAACACAGTACTGGAAGTTTTAGCCAGTGCAAAAAGACTAAAGAAAATAAAAGGCACACAAAAGGACGAAAATAACCTCTGTTCGCAGAAGACGGGACTGTCTAAGTAGAAAAGCCAAGGAACATATAAAAAGACCCTTAGGACCATTAAGTGAGTTTCATAAGGTTGCAGGATTCAAGACCAACACACAAAATTCAAGGTTTCTATGTACTAGTAAAAAACAATTGCAAACTGAAGTTTTAAAAATAATCCCACCTATAATAGCTCCAAAAATAAAATACTTAGGAGTAAATCTAACAAAACATGTGCAGGATCTGTATGCTAAAAACTACAAAATGCTGATCAAGAAAAAATATGTAAAAATATGAAGAGACATAACATGATCACAGATTTTAAGACTCAACAAAGATAGCATTTTTCCTGAATTGATTTATAAGTTTATCATAATGTTAATAAAAATATCAAGAAATTTTTGTAGCTATAGAGAAGCTGAGTCTAAAATTTACATGAAAAGGCAAATAAACTAGACAAGGTAAAATGACTTTGAAGAAGTAGAATGAAGGTGGAGGACTGACACTACCAGGTTTTAAGACTTACTGTGTGTCTACACTTTTACTAATGTGGCACCAGTGAACGTATAGACATGTAGAGCAATGGAATAGAATAAAGTGCAAAAGTAAATGCAACTGAAAATGGCCAATTAACCTCTGACAAAGGTGCAAAAGCAATTTAAGAGAGAAAGGATAGTCTTTCCAATAAATAGCTTGGGAGTAAATGAGTGGATCAAAAATCTGGTACATTTACACGATGGAATACTACGCAGCAGAAAGAAGGAGCTCCTACCCTTCATGACAGCATGGATGGAACTGGAGAGCATTATGCTAAGTCAAATAAGCCAGGCAGTGAAAGACAAATACCATATGATTTCACCTATAAGTGGAACCTAATCAACAAAACAAACAAGCAAGCAAAATAGAACCAGAGACATTGAAATTAAGAACAAATTGACAGTAACCAGAGGGGAGCAGGGAGGAGGATTATGGGGGGTAGAAGGTAAAGGGTTGTCAGAGAACATGTGTAAAGGACCGGTGGACAACGCCAAAAGGGGAAGGATTGGGGGTGGGAGGTTGGGAAGTGGTGGCGAGAAAATGGAGACAACTGTGCATGAACAATGACACATACATACATATGTACATACATATATACGTACATACACATATGCATACATACATAGCTTGGGAACAACTGCACATCCATATGCAAAAAAATTAACCTTATAAAATAAAACACATTTAACCTCACACCTTATAATTAACTCACAATGAGCCACAAATCCAAATATAAAAAACCACAGATCCAAATATAAAAATGTAACACTAGACTTCTGGCCAAGATGGAGGCATAGGCAGACACACTGTGCCTCTTCTCACAACCAAAATTAAGGACAACAAAGATTTAGAAACAAGAAAACAACCAGAACTCAGAAAATCAAACTGTTTGGAAGTCCAACAACAATTCATCCAGACCAGTAAGAGGGGCGGAGTCGCGGCAGGAAAAAGCGGAGGTGTGGACCCGGCACACAGGCAGCAGCGGCTGGCAGCCCCCAGGTGCACAGGCGGCAACTAGCAGACCCCAGGCACGGGGTGGCAACTGTGCAGAACCAGTGAGGCCGCACAAGGCAGCTGGCTGACCGGGTGGTCCCACATTCACTCTCAGATAATCCAGGCAAAGGGGAAGCGGTGAAAGGGACTGGAATCCAAGAGTGAGTAAAGCAAGCACCATTATCTCCTCTCGGACCCCGCCCCCACATACAGCATCACTACCCAGCGACTGGGCTGTCCTGCCCTGGGGAACACCTGAGGCTCCACCCCTCACTACGTAACAGCCGCAACTAGACAAAAACAAACAAACAAACAAAAAAAAACAAAACCCAGAAATGAAAATGGCTCAAACCGGAGAACAAATCAAAGCCCCAGAGCCAATTTATCTAAGCGATGAAGAGATTGCCAACCTATCAGATGCACAATTCAAAACCCTGGTGATCAGGA
The DNA here is from genome assembly GCA_004027475.1 of Anoura caudifer. NCBI lineage: Eukaryota > Metazoa > Chordata > Mammalia > Chiroptera > Phyllostomidae > Anoura > Anoura caudifer. The sequence goes on from PVKU01000017.1 coordinate 1,040,740, forward strand.
TGCTTACAGAATTGGTTGATTTTGCGCAAAAATTAGATGAAAAAATGAAGGCTACAATAAGTGAAATGAAGAAAGATGCATGGGGAACCAACAGAGATGGGAGGAAAACTCGGACTCAAATCAATGGAGTGGACCAGAAGGAAGAAAGAAACAACCAAACAAAAAACAAGGAAGAAACAAGAATTCAAAAAAATGAGGAGAGGCTTAGGAACCTCCAGGACATCTTTAAACGTCCCAACATCTGAATTATAGGGGTACCAGAAGGGGAAGAAGAAGAGCAACAAGTGGAAAACTTATTTGAACAAATAATAAAGGAGAACTTCCCCAATCTGGCAAAGGAAATAGTCTTCCAGGAAGTCCA